>JASSZA010000027.1:0-548537 GCA_031835075.1 Saguinus oedipus
CCTGTCTTAGCCTCCCAAGTAGCTGGGATTACAGGCATGCACCACCATGCCTAGCTAATTTTTTGTGTTTTTAGTGGAGGTGGGGTTTCATCATGTTGGCCAGGCTGGTCTGGAACTCCTGACCTCAAGTGATCCACCCACCTTGGCCTCCTAAAGTGCTGGGATTACAGGCGAGAGCCACTGTGTCCAGCCTATCCAGTCCATTTTTACAAGCAAGATTTTGACAGCAAACTTGGAAAGAGGATTTCCCTCACCTGCCCCCTTACTCACCCACCCTCACCCTTGGCAGAGAAAAGGTGATTCAAGTGTTACCCCAGATCAAGGCTGGGGAAATAGGAATAACAATATGAGCTACTTCTAATAATAAAGCTGATGATGACAATAATTATGATAATAACAATGTAAGTTCTGCTTTTAGAGTACCTTACATGTTCTAGGCATTGTGTTAAGCATTTCGTTTTTATTTTAATCCTTACATCAACTACCGTAAAGGTGGTAGGTGTTTAGATCAGAAAAATGAGGTTCAGTGAAGCGGTGATTTTTTTAAGGCCATGAAGGCCAGTAAGGCAGAATTTGAACCTGGGTCCCTTTGGCTCCACAGCCTGTGATCTTTTTATTGTATCATGTTGTCTTTTTAAATGTTAACAGTTATAAGGGAAATTAGTGCTACACTTTCAAGATTAAGATAGCATTTTTCTTTTTTTCCTGAGACAGAGTTTCACTCTGCTGGAGTGAAATGATGTTAACTCGGCTCACTGCAACCTCTGCTTCCGAGGTTCAAGTGATTCTCCTGCCTCAGCCTCCCAATTAGCTGGGATTACAGGGGTGTGCCACCATGCCCAGCTAATTTTTTATTTTTAATAGAGACACGGTGTTTCACCGTCTTGGCCAGGCTGGGTCTCGAACTCCTAACCTCAGGTGATCTGCCTGCCTCGGCCTCCCAAAGTGCTGGGATTACAGGCATGAGTTGCCAAGCCCAGCAGATAGCAACTTCCTTTAACAGACTAATCATATGAAGGTGAGGGGGCATGAGAGCTATGGAAAGGGTGAGTGTGATGTAAGTTGATATGCTGCTGTGCTGAGGGACCTCTAGGCTGGGGTAGGTAATTGGTGATACTGGGAACTAGAGCTGGAAATAGCGGAGGACTTTTTATTAAAATCATAGGGAAAATTAAAGAGAATTCGAGGCAGAGGAGTCAGAGAGAATAAATGAGTTTATTAGAATGGTGTTACGAGTTTGAACCAAAGGAATAAAAAGCCGGGGAAAGTACGGTTGGGATAACAGAGTCCTGTACCGATTGTTGAGATAGCTCATCTAAGAAATTTACCAAGACCCTAATTAAGCATTTCCTAACATGGACAGAACCCAAGAGAACGGTTAGATATTTAAGTAATTTATTCAATTATAAGAATTAAGATTAATGAGCTAGGCCGGGCTCACGCCATAATCCCAGCACTTTGGGAGGCTGAGGTGGGTGGATCACGAGGTCAGGAGATCAAGACCATCCTGGCCAACATGGTGAAACCCCATCTCTATTAAAAAAAAATTAAAAAAAAGATTAATGAGCTAAAATAATTTATTCCAGGTTCACAAACCCTCAGAGGATAAGTGTCTTACTCAGGTTAGATGGCTGAGTGGAGCCAGACTTGACTTGAAGAGGATGATTCTGTCATCCGGTGCCCCGATCTTAGAGACCTTGAGGGGTAGATCTTAAGATCTTTAGTGCCCTGGAGTATAGATAGATGTTGGGTAAAAAGATGAGCCCAGTTTAACCCCAATCCCTTAAAAATCAGCATCCTTAAAAGTTCTAGACTGAGGAGGGACCAGAAAACCAGATAACAAGGCAACAGTTGGGGATCCCTGAAAAGGATTGGCGAGATAAACATTAATTAAAAGTCTTAATGAGAAATTGAGATTGTACTGTAATTTACATTGCATAAATTACACCCTAAAATTTCGTTAATAAACTTGAACTGACTGTGTGTATAGCTACAGTGGCCAGGATATGTGGAAATGGCAACTGTCCAAGAAGGGGAAGTGAAGGGCCAGGAAAATGTGGATATGATTGATGAAAACTCCCCTTCTTTTTGGATTCTCAGTGTCGGCAGTAGAACATGTGGAGGACAATTTTTATTATTTCACTAAAACCAGTGCTGCTCTTTATAGCATATTCTAAATTATGATTTGACTTTAAAATTAGGTTAATAGTATGTAGTCAGTTAAAGCAGTAATCCTGAGATCAGCTTAGTTTGTAATCCTGCCAATACTGGTTGAAATTTTTGGTGCTTGGCATTTGACACTAATTGTTTTCTTTCTTCCACACTTAAGAACATTTTTTTGACAAATTTTCTGAATAATTTACTGAAACTCACGGTCTCAGTTTTTAAATATTTTAGTAGGAAGGTACAGTTTTGAATAATTTTTATTTACTGACTAGAATTATAGTTCAAGATAAGATGTTAAATTGTGTTTTGGAGAAACAGTCTTACTCTGTCACCCAGACTGGAGTGCAGTGGCATGATCTTGGCTCACTGCAACCTCGGCCTCCCAGGTTCAAGTGATTTTTCCAGCCTCAGCCTCCCTAGTACCTGCAGTTATAGATGTGCACCACCACGCCCAGCTGATTTTAGAATTTTTAGTAGAGAAGGGATTTCACCATGTAGTGCAGGCTAGTCTTGACCTCAGGTGATCCATCTGCCTTGGCTTCCCAAAGTGCTGGGATTACAGGCATGAGCCACTGCACTCGGCCAAAAATATTTTAAAATACTGTCTTTTCATAAGGTTGGTGGCCAGGTAGCCTGGTTAGAACGTAGTATTTGGACCAGGGTGGAGAAAGTCATGGGTTTGACCTTGAGTATTAGAATCTTTAGAGTTAGAAGAAATTTTTGCTGTAACCCTGTTTAATTTTCCACCTAAAATAATTTTTTTTTTAGCGTCTCTGACAATTGGTCATTTAAACTTTGTTTCAATGTTTCATTTTTTTGCAAACAATATTTTTTTGAATCTTTGTTGCTTCCAGTGCCATAACAGGTAGCTGCAGTGTAATTGATAGACCGTTTTTGGCTATATCATAGGTTGCAGGGTCTATCTCGAGTTTTAGGAGAAATTAAAGCATTCATATACACATGAAGGACAGCTCATGTTCCCATAGTTTTGAATTTTTCCAAATTTAGATTGAGGTATTTTAAAATTAGTTGAAAGGAAAGTAAATATCTTTCTTTAGTGCTGGGGAGTCTAGAAACATCAAACTTTTGTCTTCTTTATCATTATAGATATTGAAACAAATTGTTTAGAAGAAAAAAGCAAGAGAGACTCTTTTACACAGTTGGTATTAGCATGTTTGGTAAGTTTTTAAAAATATTCTCGCCTTTTAAAAATCTGCATTTAATTGTTGTAATAGAAGTTAATCATGTCAGCGGTGGAGGATATTGACATTCAGTTGGCTTTTCTCATTATAAGGTGAAATTTGGGTTTTGAAATGGAGTGTTTTGTGAAATTAGACATGCTGTTTCTATGAAATTAGCATGCAGCCATATTCATATCCCTTAAACTATACGTTCAAAACTGGTGATTTTCCTGACTTAGTAAGTTCCTAAGAAAAAGGTTAGCGTTTATAAAGTAAGTAGAAATGATTGTAGACAGCTTTTAAATGGATTTTTCCCCTCATAAACTGTTAAAGAGAAAAAGAGCAGAGGTAGTTTGAAAATGATAAATTCTAGAACTTGTCATAATTGTTATCTAGTAAACCATTTTGTGTTCATAAATTTAGAACCAGGGAAAACTGCAATGGCTGAGACCTGGAAGAAGGTGCTTGTCTTTGCTATACTAGCATTAAAGTAGGAGGCTATAAAGTGTTTTATTAGGTGAAAATCCAGTTAAGCCAAACGTAATCTGACTGAAAATTTCATCTGTAGTTCTTGTCATTTATAGGTAGTATACAACATGGATATAATTTTGTAGTGAATTTTTTGAAAGCTTTTTATTAAATATTTCAATATTTGGAGTCATAATGTTTATTAAACTTCCAAGCCTTTTTATAAATTGTATGTTGTTTTATAGAGAATGTGATTTTTGTATTCTTATTTAGGAAGCTTTAGTTTGAATATATTTAAGGTTGTGGATGCAATGTTAAGGAAAAAATGAACTTTAATGTTTTTTAATCCAGTATTTAGTTTCAGACAGAGTCCTGAAGGAACGCCTGGATCCAGAAACACTGGAATCATTAGGGCTTATCAAACAATCACAGCAGTTCAATCAAAAGTCAGTTAAAATCAAGACAAAACTCTTGTAAGTAAATGTATCTTACATTGCAGATCAAGTAGCTGAGTATGTTCTTTTGCTCATATTTTGAATGCTAGTAGCTTCTTTGAAGATTATTTCTTTTATTTGTGATTAGCATATATCTTGTGTTTTTTGCCTTCTAAAAGTAGCCTAATACTTTTGAGTCATCAGTGGCCTTTACCTGTGTAAAACCAGTGCTACTTTTGTCCATATTCAAAGTTAAAATAATACTCATGCTTTCATCATGAGCAATAAAATAACTTATGACTGGCTGTACTTGGGGTATATTCTTAGTCAGAGATGGAAATAGTGATATGTTACCATTCTCTGATATTAACAATATCCTTCTCTTGTCTTATTTGTCTTCCCCATGTAATTAACATTGGGCTTCTCATAGGAACCACTGTTATTTTTTACTCTAAAAGGTACACAAAGAGGTAAAGTTACAAAAACTAATCTTAGGATTATTGTATGTCGGAGATAAGAAAATTCAATGAGAATACAGTACTCTGTGCAAGCTTGTTAATTGAAATTAATTTTGTCCCCTTAGTGGTATTTTATCTGATTTCAGTTATAAGCAGCAGAAATTCAATTTGTTAAGAGAAGAGAATGAAGGTTATGCCAAGCTGATTGTTGAATTGGGGCAAGATTTATCTGGAAGCATTACCAGTGATTTAATCTTAGAAAATATCAAATCTTTAATAGGTAAGACATACGTCTGTATAGTATGTGTTGTTAAGATAACAAGTTGTTTTAACTGTTGGAGAATATCCATAAAGACAAAATGAGTGCATTCCATATACTTTTTTTTTCAGTTAAGGAACGGGAGAGGTGTTTAGATTTTACTTTTAATGTTTTATCGGTAATTATAAAATTTAGCGTGATATTTGTGAGAAATCTTTTTGTCACTAGTACTTGTGTGTTAATATTACGTCCTGCTCTGTCTAACCTTTCTTTTTTTTTTTTGGGAGGGGGTCCTGAGTGGTAAACCAGTGCTTTCAAAAGAGAATAGATGACAAAGAACAGGATGGACTGTTCTGATACAGAATGCCCTATGTTTCTTTATTATTTCTATTTTTAATTTTTAAGTATTTATCCTTTATGGAGGACCAAAAAGCAAACATGAAAAGTCTAATACAGTAAATCTTCAGTGAACTCTTGAAACCTACAGATGTGTAATTTTGAACTTGATTTTCAAAATAATTTTATTAGGGACTTTGATACATATTTTATTTTATCTTTGTAATAGCCTTTTAAAGTCAGTGCAACAGTGATTGCAAAAGTGTAGCATGGGAAAGTTTTATTCTCTCTACCCTGTAAGCAGAATTTCTGTAGCATTACTTTTTTCTTTTTATTTGCATTGAGTGTTTGGAGGAAGTAGTTGACTTCTACAGAAAAGATGAATGAGTACTAGAAAAATAGGGTAATCCATATTTTCCTAAGGTGGAAAGAGTCTTTTCAATGATTTTCTAGGTGTTGCGCTGTCTTAGGAAAGATTTTGCACCACCTGCCAGAGGAGTCATATTTTGTGCCTCACTTGTTATATCTTAGGGGTGCTTATCCTCAGCTTCTTCATTCTTTCTGTTTTTTAGAGTTTATGTATGACTAAGAAAGAGGGAGAAGCCGTCCCAATCCTTATTTCCTTCCTGTAGTGCTTTCTGTAGGAATCCAAATAAAACTGTATTTACTATAATCACCCTTGTTCTTACCAACAAGTAAGTACCTTTTAGTTTATTTTTTAAATTTTTATTTTTTTTAAGAGGTGGTGCCTCATTACGTCTAGGCTAGTCTTGAACTCATGGGCTCAAGTAATCCTCCTGCCTTGGCCTCCCAAAGTACTGGGATTAAAGGTGTGAGCCACTGTTCCTGACCAAATCATAGCTTCTAGTTTAAATTTACGCTTTTCTTTGGAGTTTATCTAGTTCCAGTAGCTGATCTTAGTTTCTTTGTTGTTTCTTCCAGTTGTTAATTTAACATCAAGATGGGCAGCCCCTTAGGGCTGTGGGACTCTTGCTTACCTGTGTGGCCGTAACCCGTTTTTAAAAACCTTCCCGCGGTGGTCCCTTTCTGTTCGTTCGTTATTTCTTTCTTTCCTTTTTCTTTCTTTGCTTTCTTTCTTTTCTTCCTTTCTGACAGAGTCTCAGGTTGGAGTGCCGTGGTGCAATATTAGCTCACTGCACCCTCTGGCTCCCGGGTTCAAGAAGTTCTCCTGCCTCATCCTCCTGAGTAGCTGGGACTCGAGGAGCCTGCCATCACACACCACTAATTTTTATATTTTTAGTAGAGACAGGATTTCACCATGTTGTCCAGGTTGGTTTTGAACTCTTGACCTCAGGTGATCTGTCCACCTTGGCCTCCCAGAGTGCTGGGATTGCAGACGTGAGCCACTACACCCCGCCCCTTTCTGTTCTTTCTAGGGTAGGTGCCACACTCTCCTGAAGGGTTTTTTTGATCTAGCTTGAGAAGCTTGTCAGTACTGCTTTGCTATATGTTTGTCTTTCCTTGTACCCTATCATGTACTTTAGGTAGCATTCCCCACATAAAAATTCTGTGCTTTGTCAGCTCCTCAGACTTTTCTTTTTTTTTTTTACTTTAGATCCTTTTTGTTGTTGTTGTTGTTGTTGACATCTGTTTCTTCTTCTGTTTCTTGTGAATTCATACCTTTTTATTCCTTTGTTAGTTGGGGAATATTTCAAAGGGATTTTCTTGACCGTGTGCTTTTATCTTACTAGACAATGTACTGTTCTTGAACTTTGCTCTTGGGAGAACAGGCTGCGATCCTGTTTCTGATGAACAGTGTAGCGAACACAACTGCAAGTTCATGAGGCGTATGGACAGTCCATGAGTATAAACAATTTGATTTTATTGGTCTAAACCTATTTTCTAACCCACTAAGTAGCACTCAAATGTCACCTTCTTAGTGAAGCCTTCCCTGCCCACCCCTGTCAAAATTCCCTACTATTCCCTGATTATTTTTCTTTTTTTCCATGTATCACCATATAATATACTATGCTCTGTACCTCCTCCCTCTCCCCCTGCATCTAAGCTCTGTGAGGACTGGGGTTTTGTTAAGTACCTCATCCTTAATACTTGGTATGTGGGTGATAAATAAATACTCTGTTAAAAGGAATGAATGTTTACTCTATTCTTGCATAGTCTATACTGACTCTTAGCATTTTCTTCCTGGCATGGAGAATTTTAGAAAGTTCATCTCTCTGTCTCAGTGTTTATTTATCTCTGGCTAGATGATTTCCTCCTGTCCAATTGTCTGATAAATTAACTTTTTTTTTTTCTTGAGACAGAGTCTTGCTTCATCACCCAGGCTGGAGTGCAGTGGCGTGATATTGGCTCTCCACACCTCTGCCTCCCAAGTTCAAATGATTCTCATGCTTCAGCCTCCTGAGTAGCTGGAATTAAATACAGGCATGTGCCACCATGTCCAGCTATTTTTTTTTTCTGTTTTTAGTAGAGATGGGGTTTCACTAAGTTGGCTGGGCTGATCTTGAAGTCCTGGCCTCAAGTCATCTGCCTGCCTCAGCCTCCCAAAGTGCTGGGATTACAGGTTTTGAGCCCCTGCACCCAGCCTGAATGAAACTTTTTCATTGATGTGAAAATAGAGGTTGAAACTTCAATTCCAATGAGTATTATTTCAGTGTTCTTAGCATTTATTGGATTCCCTCTTAGTGCAGACTTCATCCAGGCCTTGTCTCATCTGTCCAGAAGAGCTTACTGACCAGCGTCCTGTTTTCCTTGGCCTCTTTGGATGGGTTTCTCTGTATTTATTTCCATTGTATTCTGTTTAGGAATAGTCTAGACAGGTAATACCTCCTTCACCAGCCTGTGTTACAAACTGATACCTAGTTTGGGCGGTACCTAGTTTGGTGCATGTACATTCAGGGTACTTGGTCTGACCGGGATAAATCCTTACTTATCATCCTTTAGTTAAAAGGCAGTTTTTTGGCCGGATGTGATGGCCTAAGCCTGCAATCTCAGCACTTTGGGTGGCCGAGGAGGGCAGATCACCTGAGGTCAGTAGTTCGAGACCAGCCAGGCCAACATGGTGAAACCCCATCTCTGCTGAAACCACAAAAATCAGTTGGGCACAGTGGCACGTGCCTTTAATCCCAGCTACTCCAAAGGCTTGGGCAGGAGAATTCCGGGAACCCAGAAAATGGAGGTTGCAGTGAACTGAGATCACGCCACTGCACTCCAGCCCGGGTGACAGACTGAGACAATGTCCCCCCCAAAAAAAGTGCAGTTATTTGCTCCCAAAAGATTCTGGCACATCAACATTTTTATGTCCTGTCAGGTAGCCTGGGGCTATTTACTACCCATGCAAGCAAGGAAGCAGAACCATTATGCATCTGCATGGTAATTGTTATCTGACAATGTGAACAACTTATTAAACAGGAATGAGTAGTGAACAGTAAATTATTGAGGTTGCCAAGTCATAGACGCCATACAAGTGGCCCTTGCTTGAAGATGGCAAAAAAAAAAAAAATTAGAAATTAGAGGAAAGAGTGTCACAGGTGGACTACTTTATTTGCTGAACTAAACTGTAAGAACTCTACTCTTTTGGATGCCCTTCAAAAAAAAAAAAATCAAAGCATGATGCTGTACACTTTAAATGTATATAATAAAAACACATGATTGCTAAGTGTTCTTTCCTTTCTTCTAAATCAGTGGTCAGTGAGTGTTTTCTGTAAAGGGTGAGATAGTAAATATTTTTTGGCTTTGTGGACCGTATGGTTTCTGTTGTAACTACTCAATTCTGTCATTGTAGTGTAAAAATAGCTATTGATAGTACATAAGTAAATCTGACTATGTGCCAATAAAATGTTATTTACAAAAACAGACAGCTGAATGCATTTAACCCACAAGGCATAGTTGGCCTATTCTTGCTGTAAATCAAAGTTCTGCCTAAAAACTAATCATGGAGCTATGTTATTTGAGCCTAGCTTCAGAGAGCGAAAATAGTTTTTCCTGATTTTGGGTTTTAGTGGTCCAGGACTTTTAAGTCCTATGCTTTAACCCATTTACCTTTTCTTGCAGAACCAGAGCTTGCTTCATCAAACCTCAAGACCTTCATTTGTTACCTGGTGTTAAAGGGTATGGTTTGGCTAGGGGAGGGTAGAGTGAGAGTCTTTACCTCTTCAGTCGCTCCAGTGACCAGAGTAACATTAAAAACAAAATAAATCCTTCGGCCCAATGATTATTTTCGGATAGGTTACGGTACATTTTACCCTTTGACCACATGATTTTGAGTGTACTTAGTATTTTGTCTTTGGTTCAATCTGAATATAGGGTCCGTTCAGCCTGGACACTTTTTATTGTGCCAGCTTTCTCCTATCCCTTTGAAAGGGAAGTTGGCTGCCGCCTTTACCTAAATTTTACATGATTGAAGTTTCTTGGCTGTATGTTGGAAGTTTTCCCTTCATAGTATGAAAAAGAAGACAGCAATTGGTGTTTCCAACTATAGAGTTTTTTGGTTGTTACTTATTTTATTTTTATTTTGAGACAGGGTCTGGCTGTGTTGCGCAAGCTGGATTGCAGTGGTATAATCTTGGCTCACTGCAACATCTGCCTTCTGGACTCAGCCTCCCAAATAGCTGCTGCTATAGGCACACACAACCATGTCCAGCTAACTTTGGATTTTTTTTTTTTTTTTGTAGAGACAGGGTTTTGCCATGTTGATCTGGCTGGTCTCAAACTCCTGAGCTCAAGCAATCCACCTGCCTTGGCCTCCGAAATTGCTGGGATTATAGGTGTGAGCCACTGTGCCTGGACTTGTTACTTTTTTTACATCATACTTTTATTTTGTTATTCATTGGTCCTTGCTTTGAGATGTGCAGCTTTTTGCAAATAATGTTTCTTAGAAATAGTCTAGCATAGATTTTTATTAGCTTGCTTCTAAAGAAATTCTTTTTACATGCTAGATCATTTCATTTTGTTAAAAACATGCCTTTCTTTGTCTCCTAGGGTCCATTCTGTTAGGAACATACGATGATTGAGGCTATAATTCTGTTTTCTTACCTGAAATTTATAGGCTGAACATCTATCTCTCCTAGTTAGGTCTGCAATATTATCTTGGTCTTTTATTTTCCTGTTAACATCTCAATTTGGCCTAATTTCTGCAAGTCATTGTCAGTTTGATCATATTTCTATGATCATAGTTCTATGATCAAACTGAAAATGTCGCTGTCACTGTAACATACTGGCCATTTTTTTCTATCTTTGGGGAGACTCCAGTTGCTTTTTATTGCATTTCTTCAAAGATGTATCATTCAAAAGGTGTGAACTCTCCTCAAGGGTAGCATAATCATTTTATTAATCACTGTAATTTTTCAGCTTTATTCAAACTTCATTGACATATAATAGAATGCACATATTTAAAGTCTGCAATTTGACTTTTAACATACGTATACCTGTGTGAAAACACCACAAACAAGATAATGCACGTTCCTGCCACTTCCCCTGAAGTTTCCTCTTGCCTCTTTGTGTTTATCCCTCCTCTTTCCTCTCTTCTCTATTTTTCCAGAGAATCATAAGCACTTGGCACATGGTGGGTAATTATTTCATACTTATTTAAATGAAGGAGGGAATCTGTGGGCATTGTAGATCTGCACTTTCTTTATTTTTTTCCACTTACTCTCTTTAAATGTGGTTTCTTGTTTGTTCCTCAAAAGGCATAAAGGTGTGTGTGTGTGTGTGTGTAAATATATATAAATATGTGTGTGTATGAATGTAACTGGTGGTAGAGGTAGGGAGCAAGGTTTATGATCTCTCCAAAGATCACATGACTATCAATGCTTGGGCTGGACAAAAGTCTTTCTAAGGTGTTTGCATACAAGACTGCTTATATTCTTCTATAGGTGCCATTAGGAAAACATTTTGGATATTCAGACTTACTGATTATTACTAGAGTCTCACTGTGTATGAACTAGCTTAACTATTAATTAAAACACCAAGATTTTAAAAATAATTTTCAGGTGGGCATGGTGGCTCATGCCTGCAATCCCAGCACTCTGGGAAGCTAAGGCAGGAGGATCACTTGAGATCAGGAGTTTGAGACCAGCCTGGGCAACATAGTGAGACCCCATCTCTACAAAATGTTGGCTAGGCGTGTTGGTATGCATCTGTTATCTTAGCCAGTCGGGAGGCTAAGACGGGAAGGTCACTTGAGCCCAGGAGTGTGAGGTTGCAGTGAGCTATGAATGCACCACTACACTCCAGTGTGGGCAACAGAGCCAGACCCTGTCTCTAGAAATAATAATAAAAGTAAATGGAAATAATTATCTGAACTATTTGGTTACAGCTACCTTTTCTGTCTTATGGATGAAATTGATTGGACTTTGGGCACCTGAGATATGTCATAGAAAACTCATAAACCAGGTTTTCTTTAATAAAAGATGCAAAGGTGGTACCTCTTAGAAATAAAAGTACCTACCTCTTGTTTCAGATTACTGCCTTAAATTGCACGTACAAAGAAAATGGGTGATTGACAGTACAGATCACTGATAGAATAGCCTTGATGGAGTAATGCTGTTAAATAAAACATAATGCTCGTGGTTCACATTTCAGCATATTGAAAATGTAAACTTAAAAGCAATGTGAATGAAACACTTAAAAGATTTTCATCTAACATGTTGCTGTTCCATCGTTTATTCATGAGTTTTGCGTATGTAGCCTAATGGGTAATTATAAGCCAGCCAGTTTGTCAAAAATTATATTCAGTGTCTCTTTTGTCTTCTATGATACAATGTTAATTCATTTTTATTTAGTGATGTAATTTTTTATATTTAATGTAGGAGAAGTTACGTGATTCGAGAATTTGCTAGATCTTACTTCCATAATCTATCATCAGTGTTACAGCATTTCGAAGGCATTTTTCATCTTTGTTCAGGCTTCATTGACACACAATAAAATGCACATATTTAAGTTGTACAATTTGAGTTTTAACATATGTATACATCTGTGAAAACACCACAAACAAGATACTGCACACTTCTACTCCTCCTCAATTTTTATCTTCTTGGCTCATTGCAACCTCTGCCTCCCGGGCTCAGGTAATCCTCCCGCCTCAGCCTCCTGAGTAGCCACGACTACAGGCATGTGCCACCACGCCTGGCTATTTTTTTTGTAGTAATGGGGTTTTGCCATGTTGCTCAGGCTGGTTTCAAACACCTGGACTCAAGTGATCTACCCGCTTCAGCCTTCCAAAGTGCTGGGATTACATGCGTGAGCCACTGCACCCAGCCTGATCTGCGTTTTGTTACTGTAGATTAATTTCCTTTTTCTAGAATGTCTATAAATGGAATCATACAGTGTGTACTTTTTTTTGTCTGGCTTATTTCATTGAGCATATTTTGTGATTCTTTCATACTGTTGCCTGTATCAGTAGTTCTTCCCTTTTTATTGTTGAGTATGTCCACTGTACTTACACTTACTCCACTTACACTGCAAATTGTCTATCCATTTATATGTTGATGGTCATTTGAGGAGAGGAGTGTTATATACTACAAATAAACCTGCTGTGAACATTTGTGTACAAATCTTTGTATTGACATAGACATTTATTTCTCTTGGGTAAATAAATACCTAGGGTGGGTCATATGGTAGGCGTAAGTTTAAATTTTAAAGAAACTGCCCATTTTACAAAGTGGTTGTACCATTTTAAATGCTGCTACCAGCAGCATTTAAGGATTTTAATTGCTGTTTCCGAATCACTTTTATATTCATAGACCATACTTTTTGGAAGTACGGGGTAGGTAAAAATATTTAGAAATTTTCTTCCTAGAACTTCAGGGAAATGTCTTTTTGGAGAGTTTATGAAAATATGTAGCTTTTTTTTTTTTTTTTTTTTTAAGTAAGACATGATCACTGCTTTAGTCCTCCTTTTCCTGAGTATGAGAAGCGGAAGAAAATGTGTTCTTAAGTTTGGATCTCATAAAAAGGGAAAACTTGTATTTGCAGGATTTGGTTTTCTAAATGACTGCTAAAGTACAAAGAAACATTAGTTTTATAGCATTTAATATAAATAACTGTGGAGTTAATAAAAGTACCTGGAGATATCTTCTTACAAAAGGGTTGGGACAGGTTTTATAGGTTATATAAAAACTTTCTTGGAAAAATCCCCTAACTCATCTATAAGGTGTAAGTGTTTAGATTTAACATATGTCCCTAAATTGATCACAGTTCTTTTTTCCTCTAGTATTAGAAGAAATTGGTGTTTATTTGTTGGCCCAGTGAAGTGGTTAGCTTGCATTTAGGGACTGTGTTTAATGAAATATACATATTTCATTTTCCTTTATTTATTTATTTTTTGGTTACATTTGAAATTAAATTATTTAAACAGGTAAAAATTTACACATCCTTTTAAAAATGAAAATGCAAAGTCAGTAAGTGAATCAATAATATAAACCTATTTATAGCAGTAATTAAAGTAGAGGTAACATTTACCAGTGTGAAAATATCACAGAATTCAAATCGCACTTGGATCTTCAATGACTCGAGTGTGTATCCATCACAGCAGGGGCTGGAAGATTGAGATGAACTCCCATGCATGCGCCATCCCCAGTCAAGTCCTTCCTCATCACTGTCCATCAGCTCATACAGTGGGGTAGCTGGCTGCTGAGACAATTACACAATGTTTTTTTCCGGTCTTTGGCCATGTTTATGTAGCCATTTATGCCCCATTCTTCACTCCAGCTGTTCTTCACCAGCCAATATTTACTGTTATCTGATCCTGTTCTTTCAAATCCATAGCCAAGCACCAGCACACCATGATCCATGTCTTCACTGCTACATTCTGGCTCAAAATAAATGCCTTCTTTATAAAACTGGAAGGACTCATGACCTGCATCAATAGCAACAGAAATGGGCCCCACAGTTGCAACTGCCTTCAGCAGGGCCTTCTGCAGCTTAGGGATGTCCATAAAGCCAGCGTCATTAGCAACAGAATACTCTGGATTGTACTTACAGGATTCTTCTGTTGCCTCATGGATAGAATTTCTCAGAGTCCAGGCCTCCGTTCTCCTGAACATACTGGAAGGCATAATCCATTAAGGCCACCATCGCAGCCCTGATTGCCTTGAGACCCAGAGCAGTCTACCAGATTCTGTTCACTCAGTGAGACAAGTTTCCCAGTTTTCCAGAACATCTGTCCTTCAAGAGCACCAGTCACGCTAAAAGCCCAACAAGAACCACACTGACGCTGATTCTTCAGAGGAGTCACATAGCCTCTCTCTCCAATCCACAGATCTGGGGGCCTCATGAAACAGAGGTTCCTGGAACACCTTCCCGTTCCCGGGCTTATGGTTTTGAAAGCCATTCATCACCTGCCTGAATTCTTCATTGGTCATGTCTTCAAAGGCATTCACCGCCGTTGTGAAGCTGTGTTTCACTTGGTTGTGTCTGTGATTGTGCAGTTAAATCATCTTCATGTTCTCCCACACTGCTCTCCTCCATTCTTCATTCATGCCGTATAATCTGTTGTGCATTGCCTTCCACTTGAACCACTGTGCCTCTAAACTGTGATCGAATGTTAGAGCAGCTGAGGCTAATCCCAGGCAAAAGGCAGTGAGGATAATTGTAGGATTCATATTTCAAAACCTCCTCGACCGCGTCCTCTTTTCCAGTCCTGGTCTGGCCACAGCCGGGCCTGCTCGGCGGTGCTTTCCTGCTGTGGTTGTAGCTGCACAGGCGCACTCGGCGGAGGCTGCTCTTCCGAAATACACGTATTTTAAAATACTGGAATCCCATTCAGCTTGATGAAAGGCATGTGGAAACTGACATAAACCAGGAGCCTTCAACTCCCTTGGTATTCTTTGATTAGTATCAATAGCATACCACTTTTCCGTTTAGAATGTTACTAAAAGCCATGGATATTAATCAGTGGTATAATTATATTTTATAGTTCCATAGTATATGTAAGATAAAATAAAAAATAATGGTCTACTTTTGTGAACCTGGACTTTTAACTGTTTATCAACATTCCAAATACTTCTGCCTAAAGCATTTAAAAAAACCCTTTAGTTGCTTAATTTGTAAAATGCATTGTTTAATTTTCATGTTTTTCTAAGAATTAATAACGTGGACCTGTTTTCACTAGCCTGACTAATCAGGAACTGATGAGGCCAAATGTGGCATAGAGGAACATTTATTTGACTGGTATCACAGGTCTGGACTGTACTGACCCAGATCTGTCATAAACCCATTCTGTGATTCTGGGAAAGTCACATTCTCATCTGTAAAAATGTTTAGTGGGGCCAGGTGCAGTGGCTCAAGCCTGTAATCCCAGCACTTTGGGAGGCCGAGGCGGGTGGATCACGAGGTCAAGAGATCGAAACCATCCAGGTCAATATGGTGAAACCCCGTCTCTACTAAAGATACAAAGAATTAGCTGGGCACGGTGGCGGGTGCCTGTAATCCCGGCTACTCAAGAGGCTGAGGCAGGAGAATTGCCTGAACCCAGGAGGCGGAGGTTGCGGTGAGCCGAGATCGCGCCATTGCACTCCAGCCTGGGTAACAGAGCAAAAGTCCGTCTCAAAAAAAAAAAAAAAAAAATGTGTAGTGGATTTATTTCCCTCCAGGAGAGGGGAAGCAAATTTGTAAAGGAATTTGTTTTAAAAAATATTTTTATCTTGCTATATGAGTTATCCCTGAAAATTAATGGCTTCAAAATTAATAGCAATGATGTATAATCCTTTTAAAATGTTTGTATGTCTCATCTGTTGCAGGATGCTTTAATCTGGATCCCAATAGAGTTTTGGATGTCATTTTAGAAGTGTTTGAATGCAGGCCAGAACACGATGACTTCTTTATGTCTTTGTTAGAATCTTACATGAGTATGTGTGACCCGCAAACACTGTGTCATATTCTTGGGTTCAAATTCAAGTTTTACCAGGTAAAGAAAAATGTGTATATATGTATATTTAGAGATTCATTTCTTAATCTTGTTTGTATAATTTCATTTGTAATTGATTGGTCTTATCTCAGACATTGTAGCAGAAGAGATAGATAAATGGATAGCTAAAAATGTAATGTGGTAAGTACTATATTGGTAGTATGAATGATGTGATGTGAAAGCCTAGAGGAAAGTATTATTAAGTTTTGCCTTGGGAGAGGTGGACTCAGGGAAGATTTTGTAGATATATCCTTTTTTTAAACATGGTCCTTCAAGGATGAGTAGGCATTCATTAAGGTTTTCTCTGCATAAGTAACCAACAATGTGAGAATAAAGATGTGGCAGCGTGAATATATATAAAAGAAGAAACGGTTCATAGTCTAATGTGGCTGGGTTGTAAGATGGGAAAAGAAGGGACAGGAAATGAAGTTGGGAAAGTATGTGTACTTTATAGTCACAGGCTTTGAATCTGTGTTAAGAGTTAGAATCTTATTTTTATTTATTTATTTTTTATTTTGAGATGGGACCTCAGTGTGTTACCCAGACTAGTCTCAAACTCCTGGGCCGAAGTGATCCTCCCACCTCAGTTTCCCAAGTAGCTGGGAATACGGGCATGTGCCACTGTGCTTGGATTAAGAATTTTATTTTCTAAACAATGGCTATTGGAATTTTTTTTTTTTTTTTAATTTTTATTGCATTATAGGTTTGGGGGTACATGTGCAGAACAAGCAAGATAGTTGCATAGGTACACACATGGCAGTGTGCTTTGCTGCTTTCCTCCCCTTCACCCACACTTGGTATTCATCCCCAGGCTATCCCCCCCAGCCCCCCCCCTGCTGTCCCTCCCCCATTCCCCCCAACAGTTGGAATTTTTTATGGACGTGAATAAATATTCAAGGCATATCTTACGTCATTTGCTTAAACCAGTGAAATAGCTGTCAGGCTAATCTGTGTCTCTGATTGTTTCTACTTTAGTCCATCTTTCATATTATTGTTACTGTTGCTTTCTAAAAGAGACCTAACTGGGGCACTTCACTGGTCAAAAACCTTTACTTATAGGATGAAATTCAAACTTCTACATGTGGCAGAGACAGCTCTTCACAATTTGGCAGTTCTTTCTGGCCTTATCTTCATAGTTATTCTTTCTTATATTCTTGTCATATTAAGCGACTAGCCATTTCCTGAACTTAGGTGTAGATATTGCTATGAATCTTTGTTTCTGAAGTTCCTTCTAACTAAAAAACTATTCTTACCCAACCTTCTCCTTTTTTCATCTTGTGAACTCCTATTTATTCTTCAAGAGCAAATGCTCCTTGCTCTGTAAAGTCTTAGCTGACTCTTTACCCATGCAGAATTAGTCACTTCTTAACCAGTGTTCTCATAAAACTTGACCCGTAACTTCTAACACCCATCAGATTGTCTTAGAATAAAGTGTATCTGTCTCCTTTTCCAGACTGTAATCCATATGAGGCAGGTTCTATGTTACTAATTCCTATGGATTAGTTTACCGGCTAGCCTATAGTAAATGTTCGCTAATTGTAAATGAGTGATTTAAGTTTTAGGAAGATAATTCTCTTGATAGCATGGAGAATTTTAATAAGGCCTCCATTTACCTTTTGATATAGCTTTGCTAATTTGTTTACTTGCCTGGGATAGTCAGCTAGTCAGAAAGCATTCATTGAATGTTTATGATTATGCTCTTTGCTAAGCACTGAGGTTCCTCTGGTGAAGAGGAGTGTCTGTTTCTGTACTCTTGGAATGTGAGGTCAGGATAATAAGATAATTTCTTTCAGTATTCTTAAATTATATAATATCGACTACCTTTGCTCGTCTTTTACTTTCTATGATCTGGGATGTTCCAGCAGACAGAAGAGAAAGCAGACCAGAGAAAAGCAAAAGCAAAAGCATTTTGCTTTTCAAGGCCAAACAAGAGACATGGTAGGGTTTTTGGGCTGGAGCGCAACACCTTTATTTAAAAATGGGCAGTGGCAGCTGGGCTTGGTGACTCATGCCTATAACCCCAGCACTTTGGGAGGCTGACGTGGGTGGATCACCTGAGGTCAGGAGTTTGAGACCAGCCTGGCCAACATGGTGAAACCGCATCTCTATTGAAAACACACAAAACGTTAGCCGGACGACATGGTGGCGGACACCTGTAATCCCAGCTACTCGGGAGGCTGAAGAAGGAGAATCACTTGAACCCTGGAGGTGAAGGTCACAGTGAGCTGATACCATGCCACTGTACTCTAGCCTGGGCAACAAAAGAGCAACTCTGTCTCCAAAAAAAAAAAAAAAAAAAAAAAAGAGCAGTAGCAGCTTTTCCTTTTCTTACCAGCAACCAGAAAGTCCACTCTTCATATTGGAAAAGAGAGATTCAAGCATTTCATCAGATTTTAAGAGCCATCATGATTACTTTGGGTTTGAGTACATGAAGCCAACTGCTTAAGTGACAGGTTGGCTGAAATTTAACTTGTGCATGATTAATTAAAATATAAATTAGGGCTTTGGAGACTGTAGGTTTGAGAGCATATGACAGTGAATAATGATGACCTGCTGTATAACATCCAGTTAGTGGAATGTGAGTTTGGAATTAAAATTCTTTTCATATGAAAACATTCCTTATAAATAATGTAACTTTTGTGAGAATTAAAATATACCTGGGGGTTGATAGTATTTGAATAATCCATTATTTTTGTAGACAGCAACCGTTTTTCTTATGTAAGAGATAGTGAAGGAATTCTTAATTTAGAAATAACTTGTTCTTGGAATGACTAACCCTCATATTGCTCTGTGTAATACTATCTCTTTGTTCATATTGTCAGAACTGTCTTGTCATTGTGAGAATCAGCAGTCTTAAAGTCACTGAGGGTAGGGGAAGGAATGTCAGGATATTTCTGAAAAATTGTGGCCTTGAAGGTAAAGTAAGAAAGCTATGAAAATCAGGAACTGCTTAGGTGATGTAACCTTGGGAGTTGGCTCCCAGGCATCTCTGGTCAGTCTGTGTATTAGTCCCTGGCCTAATTCCACCATCCCCCTTCCTCATCACTACCTGAATGTTCACATCTCCTTTCCCCAACTCATATTTTGACCAGCTGGGTCTTATTTGGATTAACAGGCTTCTTTCCCCGCCGAATGCTAGTATTATACTATGCTATGAATGACAGTCATGGGTTGAACATCACAAATCCAGAAACCCTCCAAAATCCAAAACATTTTGGGCACTGAATGATGTTCAAAGGAGATGATTGGAGCATTTTGGATTTTGGGTTTTCAGACTTAGGATGGTCACCAGTATGCAAATATTCCAAAATCTTAAAAAAAAAATCAAAAATCTAAAATACTTCTGGTCCCAGGCATTTTAGATAAGGGATCCTCAACTTGTACAATAGAGAATTTGGGGACAGCATGAGAGACAGCACAAAGGACAGGAAGGGACTACAAGAAAGTGTGAAGGTACCAGAATACAAATTTGTCTGGAGTTCTTGTTACAGGAAAGGAGGAGGAGGTGATAGCTCTCACCCATATTGCCATTTGATTTCTGGATTCAAAACACAATACTATATAGTAGTAATGGTAGTACCATGGATCAGCCCTGTTATCCATACTCCAAATTCATTAATTTAAGAAATATAGATTGAGCATCTATATTTGTGCAAGGTACTGTGCTAGGTGCAAAGGCTACATCTGTAAATAAATTCTTTTTTGATGTTTAGATTCTGAGTAAATTATATTTTATGCTAGAAAATGATCAATGAGATGGGGAAAAATACAGAGCAAGATAAGATCAGGAGTGGTAGATTGCAATTTTAACTAGAATAGTGAGAATACTCATTGAAAACGTGAGATTTAAGCAAAAACATGAAGGATTTGAGGATGTAAACTGTGTAGATGTCTGAGGAAGAGCCTCGGCCAAGGAAACAGTCAATGCAATGGCCCTAAGGTGTGAGCATGTCTTACGTGTTGAAGAACAGTAAGGAGGTCAGTGTGGATGGATCAGAGTGATTGAACAGAGCGCTAGGAAATGAGGTTAGAGATGCCAGGGATGAGATCACAGAGCCAGTGCAAAGTCTTTGATTTTGATGCTGAGTGAAGCCAGTAGAGGCTTTTGAATAGGGTAGTGATGTGAGCTAACTTAGCTTTACATTTTGTTTCTCTATTATTCATTTTATTATGAACATTTTCAAATGTAGAAAAGAGTGAGTAGTATAATGAATACTTACAACCCCATCACCTAGAATTAAGTTTATTAACATGTTGCCATGTTAAAAATATTAATTTAGGTTACCAATATCATGAAGGCTTCTTCCTAAATACTACATAGTTTACAGTTTTTAAAAGGAAGGACATTTTCCTTTTTTTTTTTTTTTTGAGACAGAATTTTGGTCTTCTTGTTTAGGCTGGAGTGCAATGGTGTGATCTCGGCTCACTGCAACCTCTGCCTCCTGGGTTCAAACGATTCTCCTGCCTCAGCCTCCCAAGTAGCTGCGATCACAGACATACACCACCAAGCCTGGCTAATTTTGTGTTTTTAGTAGAGACGGGGTTTTCTCCATGTTGGTCAGGCTGGTCTTGAACTCCCGACCTCAGGTGATCTGCCCGGATCAATTTCATACCTAACTAGATTACTGTCATATAATAAACCTAGACTGTATTCATATTTTCCAGATTGTCCTCAAAATGCATTTTATGACTGGTCTGTTGAAATGTTGATCTAACCAAGGATCACATGTTGTATTTGATTGTCAAGATTCTTCATCTCTTTTAATTTGGAATAGTTTCCCACCCTCTCCATATTTTAATGGCATTGACTTATTGATGAGACCATTCCCTAGAAGACCCTATCTTTTGATTTATCTAATTGCTTTTTCGTCTTACTCGTTTTTTATTTCCTGTATTTGTTATATACTTGGAGTTAGGTCTAAAGGCTTGATTATGTTCAAGTAAAATATTAATGGCAAAAAAATACTTCATAGATTGTGATATTATATAACATCTAATGTTTGGCTGTCTTTAAATGGTTCAGCAAGTTGGTGACAGTCTGATCCTTCCTTCAGTTATACAATGACATCCCCCTACCCACCCACTGGCTTTCCCTTCAATAACAAATTATCTGCAGCTTGATGCCTTGGCAGCCTGTGAATACCCAGTTTCTCACCAACTTTACATTAAACGATTTAGAATCCATGGATGACCTTTGCTTGAGACAGTTTTCCCTTTAGGGGTTCCAAATTGGTGATGTACTAATTCTATCATGCCCGATATATTTATTATTTGTCATTCTTCTAATAAAGAAGAGTTGTCCCTTACTAACTTAGGCTGTTTGCTCTCCCTGAAATACAGTTCCTACGGGAAAGGTAGGACAAATGATTAATATTTTCCCACTGATTGCCAGCTATCAGAGTAAGGAGTTTCTTCAGTAGCAACCTCCAATGGTGATGAGAGAGAGAGAGAGAGTTGCGTGTTTGTGTGTGTGTGTGTGTGTGTGTGTGTGTGTGTGAGTGAGAGAGAGAGAGAGAGAGAGAGAGAGAGAGAGAGAGAGAGAATGTATGTGTGTGTGTGTGTGATTATTTAGGTTTTCAATGGATCAGTCTGTTAGTGTGTGGTAGCAGTGAATGTTGATGAGATTCTGAATGTATTTGAAAATAAACCAGTAGTGTTTGCTGATGGATTGGATACAGAATGTGAGAAAGTAGAGTTAAGGACTATTCTGAAGTTTCTTGGACTGAGCAGTTAAAAAGATAGTGTTGTCACCAACTTAGGGAAAATTTCAGGTGGATTGGGTTTGGAATGTTGGGAATGAGAATTAGGAATTCAGTTTGGGCATGTTAAGTTTGAGATGTCTCTTAGACATACAAGTGTAGATAATTGACATATAGATCTGAGTAAATAATTGGATATATGGAACTGGCGTTCCAGAGAATAGAATAGACCAGAAATAGAAATGTGGGTATCAAAAGCATGTAGGTGCTATTAAAAGATATGACATTAGATGAAATCACTAAGGGTTGTATATAGAGAGGCAAGAGAACTAAGGATTAAGCCCTGGGGTACTTCAGTGTTAAGGGTCTAGGAGAAGACAAGGAACCAGCAAATAAGTTAGATGAGGAACAACATGTAAAGTAGGAGGAAAACAGAGAATGTGTCATTTTGGAAGCTAAATGGAGGAAGGAATGATTAACTCTGTCAAATGCCTCTGGTAGGTCATTTAAGGACTGAAAATTGACCATTGGGTTTATCATCAGGGAGGTCAAAACTAGCAGTTTTGGTGGAATTGGGTGATATAGTAAGAGAGAATGGGAAGAGTAGAATTGGAGACAGTGACAGTTGACAACTTGGGCAGTTGCTACAAAGGGGTGCAGACCAAACAGGGTGATAGATGGCAAGGGAAGTGGGCTTGAGAGATTTTTTTCAGATGGGCGAGAGAACACATTTGTTTGCTGATGAGTATGACTGGGTGGAAAGGGGAGAATTGGTGATGCAGGGGATAGAGGTGAGACTTATTTGGAGCACTGTTCATGACGTTAGAGAAAATGGAGTTTAGTACTTAAGTGAGTGGACTAACTTTATATGGGAGGATAGAGAGTTTATCGTAACAGGTATACAGGAAGTATATGTAGGTATAGTTGGGTAGGTGTGATTGGGGTTTGTAGAAGTCCAGTTGATCTGATTTTCTTACTGAAGTAGAAAGCAAGGACATCAGCTGAGAGGATGAGAGAGGAGGTATTGGAGGTTAGGAGAGAAGGTAGGGAAGTACAGTTATGTGCTGCACAACGATGTTTCCCTTATAAATAGACCACATACAAGACAGTGGTTGCATAAGATTATAATGAAATAGAAACACATAGCTGAAGAAGAGGCCCAAGAAAAGGAAACTACAGGAGAAGAACCCCCAAGAAAATTCACAGTAAAGGGTTTAGCAGAAGTTTTTGCAGACATCAGCAAGCTCCTTGACAAGTTTGAATACATGGGCTGGGCACGGTGGCTCATGCCTGTTATACCAGCACTTTGGCAGGCCGAGGTGGGTGGATCACTTGAGGTCAGGAGTTTGAGACCAACCTGGCCAACATGATGAAACCCCTTCTCTACCAAAAATGGAAAAATTAGCATGGTGGTGCATGCCTGTAATCCCGGCTACCAGGGTGGCAGAGGCTGGAGAATCACTTGAATCCAAGAGGTGGAGATTGCAGTGACCCGAGATAGTGCCACTGTACTCCAGCCTGGGTGACAGAGCAAGACTCTATGTCAAAAATAAACAAAAACAAAAAAGTTTGAAAACATGGACCCCAACACTGACCAAGGTTTTTATTAATAGAATGGAATGTACATGGTGCATTATCCACTTAGAAGCAAATTTGTGATATTGCCCCTAAACATCTTCCAGTGGGACAAGATGTGGAGATAGAAGACAGTGATATTGATGATTCTGATTCTTTGTAGGCCTAGGCTCGTGTGTATGTTTGTGTCTTAGTTGTTAACAAAAATGTTTAAAAAGCTTAAATTTATTTATTTTTTGAGACGGAGTTTCGTTCTTGTTGTCCAGGCTGGAGTGCAAGTGGCACAACCTCGGCTCACTGCAACCTCTGCCACCCTGATTCAAGCTATCCTCCTGCCTGAGCTTCCTGAGTAGCTGGGATTACAGGTGCCTGCCACCATCCCTGGCTAATTTTTTTTTTTTTTTTTAGTAGGGATGTTGTTTCACCATGTTGACCAGGCTGGTTCAAACTCCTAACATCAGGTGATCCACCTGCTTCGGCCTTCCAAAGTGCTGGGATTACAGGTGTGAGCCACTGTGCCTGGCCAAGAAATCTTAAAAAAAAATAAAGTATATGTAGAATAAGAATGTAAAGAAAAAATATTTTGTATGGCTGTGCAATGAGTTTGTGTTTTAAGATAAGCATTTTCCAAAAAGTCAAAAAGCTTAAAAATATTAAAAAGTTTATTAGGCAAAATGTTACAGTAAGCTAAGCCTAATTTATTGAAGAAATATTTTAAAAAATAAATTTAATGTAACCTATGTATATAGTGTGTATAAAATATATAGTAGTGTACAGCAATGTCTTAGGCCTTTGTGTTCACTCACTGACTTATCCAGAGCATCTCCTGGTCCTGCACACTCCATTTGTGGTGGGTGCCCTACACAGGTGTACCATTTTAAATCTTTTTTACTGTAATTTTTTCTGTTCCTTTTCTATGTTTAGAGGTTTAGACACACAAACACTTATCATTGTGTTACCATTGCCTATAGTATTCAGTATAGTAACTTGAGGTACAGGTTTATAGCCTAGGAACAATAGACTGTTCCATATGGCCTACATGTGTAGTAGGTTATATACCATATAGGTTTGTATAAGTATGCTCTAAAGATGTGTTCCTTAGAATGTATCTCCATTGTTAAGTGATGCATGTCTACAGTTGAGTGAATGGCTGAGAGAAATGGAGTATGATTGTCCTGCAGCCGTGGGTCCATTTGAGGTCAGATACATCAGATTGGCATTACAGAAGGATTGTCACTATTGGTGATAATAAGATTTAGGATATGGGGGAAGTGGTTAAGATAGGATAAAGAAGGTCTTCAGAAGAGGAAGTGTTCAGGAGAACCAAGAGTCTACATGGTAGAAGGCTCACCTACATGTATTTGAAAATCTCCAAAAGTTAAGAATTGCAGCCAGAGAGAGTGACAGAGGCTAAGATCGTTACAGGATGGAGGAGATTTGAGTCAAGGATCCATAAATGGCAACAACAGGACATCATTGAAAATGGCACAGTAGGGAACTCCAGAGCTCTGTCTCGCCATAAAAACAACATAATTAAGTGAAAAAAACCTGTCAGTCACCTTTGCTGTTGCCTTATTCTTTTCCAGTCGTTTCCCTGGTTGGTGTAAGGTTTTTACTCTATTCCAGAGCTCTACGGAGTTGATTGAGAGTGCTGTGGCATTTTAAATTGCGTACCTACTAGCCTCCACACCCAGATCAGTGGTGACCATGATAATAGAAGCCCACACTCCTAGTGCAGGTTGCTAACGCTAGAGAGAGCAAATAATTGTGTTTGTGGGTTTTAATCTGGCTAGCTGCTCCCTGGACCAACATGGGCCTACCTTTGTATCTTTTGACTGGGGGTATTCCCAGAGCTGAGGTGGCTTTTGCCAAAAGCACTTAAAGGCATAATTATTGTCTGCAGTGGCCCGGAGCCAGGGATAACCGTTGAGACAATCGGTAGTGAGCTGAAAAGCCTGAGAAGGAAGACATTAGAAAAGAGATACTTGGGAAAAAGAGCTTTTTAAAAACCTGCCATATATACCAGGAAATGAAGAAGGTCATGCACATGCCCAGAAGAGGTCAACAGAAACCCTGAGCTTTCTCTTCTCGCTCTGAGTAAGCAGGAAGTAAAGACTGAGGCAGAGTTGTGAATGGTCTGGCAAACTTTGAGGAGTGTCCTAATGCAGAACCAGTCTGCAAAGACTAGGAGTGTATTTTCTCCCTTTTCCCATTTATTTTTGCTCCAGGTCTTTAAAAAAAGAGCTTTCAATATGCTAGTTGGTCACTAAGCTAACAGAACATAGATTAAAGTGACCACATGTGATGAAGAATACAGGCTTTATAAAAAAGTTTATAAAAGTCTCTAAACACACACACACAACAATAAATCCACAATAAGCAACATCAACCAACCTCTGGGTATTGGCAGGGGTGGAGAGGAATCTGATCTCCATAGTTGCTGCATAATATTCAATATGTCCAGTTTTTTAACAAGAAATAATGAGGCATGGAAATAAAAAATGAAGTGACTCATTGACAGAAAAAAAAAGAAATTAATAGAAACTTTCTTCAAGGAGGTTAGGCAGTGGATTTACTAGATAAGTTTTTTTGTTTTTGTTTTTTTTGAGATGGAGTCTCCCTCTGTCACCCAGGCTGAAGAGCAGTGGCACAGTCTTGGCTCACTGCAACCTCTGTCACCTGGGTTCAAGTGATTCTCCTGTTTCAACCTCCCGAGTATATCTGGGACTACAGGTGCGCACCATCATGCCTAATTTCTGTCTTTATAGTAGAGACAGGGTTTTACCATGTTGGCCAGGGTGGTTTCAAACTCTTGACCTCAATTGGTTCACCTGCGTTGGCCTCTCAAAGTGTTGGGATTACAGGCCTGAGCCAGTGCGCCTGGCCTAGATAAGGAATTTAAATCAAGAGTCATAAATTGCTTTATGAGCTAAAGGAAGCCAGGAGTGTGCTGTCTCACCAAATAGAGAACGTCCATAAAGAGATACCAAGTTATAAAAAGGAACCAAACAAATTCTGGAGTTGAAAAGTACAATAACTGAAATAAAATATTCACTGTAGAGGTTCAGCAGAAGATTTGAGCAGGCAGAAGAAGCCAAGACAAAGAAATAAAAAGCTCTGGTTAAAGTAACTCTAGGTAAAATACAAAAGCCAGTATTACGTTTGTCATTTGTAACTCCTTTTATTTCCCCTATATGATTCAAAAGACAAAGACATAAAATAATAATTATAAATGTTTGAAAAAACTTTGACTTATTTTAGACTCGGGGTACATTTGCTACCTAGGTATATTGTGTGATGCTGAGGTTTGGGGTATACAATTCATCCCATCACTCAGGTTAAAAATCTGATACATGGCACACTATAAAAATGTAATTTGTTTCTGAAGCCACTTCAAAAAAAAGAAAAAAAAAGGTAATTTGTAATTAACAATAGATGGGGAGGGTCAGAGATACATAGGTGCAGAGGTTTTATACACTATTGAAGTGAAGTTGGCATTAATTCAGACTAGGTTGTTTTCAGTTTAAAATGTTAATTGTTATACCCAAAGGAACCACTAAGAAAATAATTAAAAACTAAACAGAAAAGAGAAGCAGGGGATCAAAATGGTACACACACACAAAATCAAACAAAAAAGGCAGCGATGGAGGAAATGAGGAACAAATATATGACAAATAGAAAACAGCAAAATGATAACAGTTCATACTTATGTGTAATTATTTTGAATGTAAATGGATAAAACTCACTAATTAAAAGGCAAGAGTTTGGCAGAAGGTATAAAAAAAGCATGATACAGCCATGTACTGTGTATAAGGAACCACTTTAGATCTAGAGATACGAATAGTTTGAAACTGAAAGTATGGAAACATCTTCTATGCAAGCATTATGCTGAGGAGACCTGGGGTGGCTATACTATTATGAAAGTAGACTTTAAGACAAAAATTTTTCACAATGAAAGACGTTATATAATGATAAAGTACATAACCCATTGAGAAGAAATAACAGTTATAAACATACATGTACCAAACAACAGAACCCCAGAGGATTTGAAGCAAACATTGACATAATTGAAGGAAACATAGTTCTGTAATTATTGGACATTTTCATACTCTACTTCCATTAATGGTTAGAATAACCATTACTTGACAAAAGATGAGTAAGAAAATAGAAGACTCGAACAAGGTTATAAACCAATTAGACCTAATATATAGAACATTACACCCAACAACAGCATCTGCATTCTCAGTGCACATGGAACATTCTTTAGAATAGAACATATATTAGGCCACAAAACAAGTCTCAGTTGAAATCATACAAAATATCATCTCTGACCACAACCGAATGAAACTAGATTGCAACGGTAGTGGAAGTAGTAAGTAATATGAAATTTGAAACTGGAAGGGTAGAGGGAGAATAGTCTGGAAGCAACAATAAAAAGCAAAAAGAAAACTGCCACATCACCTCCAGGCCCGGTGGCGTGAGGCGTCTGAGGAAAAGAGCTACCATTTAACTGGGTTACAATGGCAGTGCTGTTCTCGAGGTGAACCAGGCTCTGGGGTGGTGAACATGACAGTGAAAAGAACCTTTAGATGAGTTTGGATATAGAGAATTTTGCTGAGAATGGCTCATGAATTCCGTAAGGTAGGATGGGACAGAACAGGGATTGTGCATAACAGGATGTGGATGAGAGTGTGGATCATATCGTGGTGGTTTATTTAAAGAAGGATGAAGGGAGTAATGAATGTGTCCCTGGTACATTCAAGTCAGGTAGTGGAGGAGAGGTTGTCAATAAGTTAAATAAGCTTTTGTGAGTTTGCTTTGAAACCCTGGCCACAGTTTGTTTTTGTGGGAAAATGTTTTGATACTAAACAGCCATTTATAAACGTGGATTTTTACGTGTTTTAAATTTTTTTTTGAGATGGAGTCCCTCTTTGTCACCCAGGTTGGAGAGCAGTGGTGTGATCTGGGCTCACTGCAGCCTCTGCCTCCCGGTTGAAGTGATTCTCCTGCCTCAGCTTCCCAAGTAGCTGGAATTACAGGTGCCTGCCACCATGCCCAGCTAATTTTTGTATTTTTAGTAGAGACGTGGTTTCGCCATGTTGGGCAGACTGGTCTTGAACTCCTGACCTCAGGTTATCTACTCATCTTGGCCGTGCAAAGTACCAGGATTACAGGTGTGAGCCACCGTGCTTGGCCTATAAACAGACAGTTAGAATTAGGGAACTATTTTTACATTGAAGACATCTCATCTGTTTTATTTATTTTAATTTAAATGTTTTTTTTTTTTAATTTTTGCATTCTTTTTTTTTTAGCTACTGCAGATCAACATCTCATCTGTTTTTAAAAAATAGAGTGAAACAATGCCTTCTGTAAATGATATGCATTAGTTTGGTTGGCTTTGTATTTGATATTTGCGTAATATCATAATTGTGGGAGGAACCTTACATACAAAAGGCCTCAGTTTCAGTATTGAGTATAAACAGAACATAGTGTATTGTCACTGTTTGCTTTTGATTTACACTTGGTCAGTTAGTTATTGCCAGTTATTCTCACTTCACTGTTCCATTCATCTGACCTCAGCATGTAAAAATTAGCTTTGAAAATTGATAGCATTCAAAGATTCTTATGTTTCTATGTAGGGTCCCCATGGCTGGCCTGAAATTGACTTTGCCATTCTGTATTTTAAGACATCAATTTATTCATCTGTAATATTTATGTACACCTGTTTTGTGGGGAATGTCAGCTGACAGCCAGATATACTTAGCATAAAACCCAAGAAAGCAAATCATAGGAAGAAAAGTATAAAGCAAACGCTGATGGTTCTTCTGTACTTCTCAGTTTGTCTGCATCTCCACTGAGAACTAACTTGAAAAAGCAAGTTAAGGAAACATACATATATCAGCCAGGGGTGGTGGCTCATGCCTGTAATCTCAGCACTTTGGGTGGCTGAGGTGGGAGGATTGCTTGAGCCCAGGAGTTCGAGATCAGCCTGGGCAACGCAGTCAGACCCTATGTCTATTAAAGAAGAAAAGAGTCATTTGTGGTGGCATGTACCTGTAGTTCCAGCTCCTCAGGAGGCTGAGGTGGGAGGATCACTTGAGCTTGGGAGGTCAAGGCTGCAGTCAGCCATGATCATGCCATTGCATTCCAGCCTGGGTGACAGAGTAAGACCCTGTCTCAACAAACAAGAAACAAACAAAGAAAAAAATCCAAAAACCACAAACCAGAAAAGAAAACACACATGTAAACAGAACTGCAGACTAAATCTTGCATTATGAAATCTCACTTATTCTGTTTAATTGTCAGATTTTATTTAAATGTTAACATGCACTGTAAATTGTGTTCATTTTTGAAATTCCTTTCCTTGTGTTCTTTAGAAGATGTTCCAATGTGAAAGGGGATAATCTTGTCTTAAATTCAGATGTTTGGTAAGATAAGGAAGAGCAGTGAAAGATTTCTTTGGCCTAGAGTATTTGATCTAATTGCTCCTAATTATTGGTAGGTTAAGGATATTGCTTTAATTATCCTTTCTTCACTAAGTGGAAACTTTTTTTTTTAATATTTCTAGGAAACAAATGTCGAGACACCATCATATTTATACAGAGTTGCAGCTGTACTTCTACAATTTAATCTTACTGATTTAGATGATCTTTATGTACATGTAAGTCTCGTGGGCTGCTAAGAATATTTGGTTGTCTGTCCCAAGGGTGGCGAAGAGGAGTGAGGAGCCACATAGCACCCCCAGGGTTGGGTTGTTGGCTCCAGGTTCTCAAGTTTTACTCTTTGAAGCCCCAATACATTGTTGCTTTGTGTTTACTCTATAAAGTGAATGAATTTAGTTCTTTTCTTTGGCAGTCTATGAAAATTAAATAGCTTTTTGGTCACTTTTACGAAGTTGCAGTTTGGATATGAAGTTCAAGTTCTTAATAGTCATCAAGGCTTATCTCGTGGGGAGAGGGGCCAAGTTCTAACCAATGTGGTTTTAAGCCTCTTTATGACCTACAAATGATGGGAAATATAGGGTTACCTATATACTGTTTCTTTCCCTCTAAAATATTAATTTTAGGCATTCAGGAAGAATGGGGAACTTTGTTAGTGTATTTTTATTTTTAGTATATTTTAAAAATATATTTCTTGTGTTATTCCTGTGTACTAAATGACTATTATACTTTTACTGCTGTGACAGATGACCTCTAGTTTAATAACCATTTAGCCATCAGCTTGAAAAGCTAGGCTAAAAGTATATACATTCCTCTTCTATTAGGTTTTGCATTAGGATATCAATTAATTATTTTTTTTGAGATGGAGTTTCGCTCTTGTTGCCCAGGCTGGAGTACAGTGGCGTGATCTCTGCTCACTGCAACTTCTGCCTCCCGGATTCAAGTGATTCTCCTGCCTTAGCCTCCGAAGTAGCTAGAATTACAGGCACCCCCCCACCATGCCTGGCTATTTTCTTGTTTCGTATTTTTAGTAGAGATGCGGTTTCGCCACGTTGGTCAGGGTGGTCTTGAACTCCTGACCTCAGGTGATCTGCCTGCCTTGGCCTCCCAAAGTGCTAGGATTACAGGCATGAACCACCACATCTGGCTGATATCTATTAATTTTTTTTTTTTTTTTGCCAATCAATGAGAGCTTGTAAGGTTGCTGAGGTTGGTTGGCCTTGAACTCTTGGCCTCGCCTTCGCAAGCGCCACGACATCCGGCCGGAGCCACTTTGGGCCCCGGATATCTATTAATTTAAAACAAATATGTCCAAATGTGATATCATCTTCAGTGCCTTTGAAATCACTTTATTAACATCATTGTCTATTTTTGTATACTGTGGCTACAGAGTTAAGTAAAACTTGGTCTCTACCTTGGAAACAGTCATAGTCTAGCAAAGGACAAAAACATTTTGCATTATTTAATAGGTACTCTATTGGAGACATTCACAAAGCTCAGAATAGATAGTGACCATATCTGTGGGGGCAGGAATTTGGAAGACTTTCCCAAACTAGTGATGTTGAACTGGGATCTTGATAGACAAGTAGGGTCATCTAGGCTGAAAGGGTAGAAAACTTTGTAGGTAGAATGAACTGAGTAAAGGCAGGAGCTTTAAAAAATTATTTATTTATTTTTTTGGTGGGGGCGCGGGGGTAGAGGGGAGACGGAGTCTCATTGTCGCCCAGGCTGGAGTGCAGTGGCACAATCTTGGCTTACTGCAACCTCCCCCTCCTGCGTTCAAACTATTATTTGGCCTTGGTTTCCTGAGTAGCTGGGAGGCGCAGGCCACCATGCCTGACTAACATTTGTATTTTTAGTAGAGGTGGGGTTTCACCATATTAGTAGAGACTGAGTTTCACCATGTTGGCCAGACTGGTCTTGAACTCCTGACCTCAGGTGATCCACCTGCCTTGGCCTCCTAAAGTGCTGGGATTACAGGTGTGAGCCGCCATGCCTGGTCAAGGTGGGAGATTTGAAAAGGCTTTTTTAATCCCTTTATGGGACTGTCAGGAAGCTCACAGTGGTTGGAGCCTAGGGTGATATATAGGGGGAATGAGGGTGGAATAGATAAGAGCTAAACTGTTAAGGGCTTAAGTGACATAGGAAGGAGTCTGTATTTTTCTCTTGGGAGTGGAGAACCATTTAGTATTTAAAGGAGAGATGTGATATACAAACGGAATATGGAAAATTGGCCAGAAAAGGGAGAATTTGAAAACAGAGGTATGACTTTAGAGGGAAGTATAGACTGGCACATGTGGAAAGTACAAAATTGATGGTAGATTTATTACTGATGTGATTGCATTTAACGGCAAATGTAAGCAGACCAAGTGCTCCTGTTAATATGACAAGGATTGTCAAATGGGATTAAAAATTAGTTTATTATTTGATAAACAGCTGAAACCTAAGGATAATAAAATGTTGACAGTAAAAGGATGAGAAAATATATCAGCAAACTTACTATTGTTGGACAAAATAGACTTTTTGGCAAAAGAAGATAAAGAGGGCCACTTCAGAATAACAAGGTTGTGTTCACTACAAAGATAAAACAGTTCTAACTTCACATGTACCTAATGACATGTTCTCAAAATACACAGAAATAAAAGCTGAGAGAACTATAAGAGGAAACAGTTTGCCCATTGGAGTTGTAATCGTCTGGGTAAAAGATAAGGACCTATGTCTGGGTGAGGTGGCTCACACCTGTAATCCCAGCACTTTGGGAGGCTGAGGCAGGCAGATCACCTGAGGTCAGGAGTTTGAGAGCAGCCTGACCAACACTGTGAAACCCCCTGTACTAAAAATACAAAATTAGCTGGGCATGGTGGCACATGCCTGTAATCTCAGCTACTTGGGAGACTGAGGCAGGAGAATTAACCTGAACCCAGGAGGCAGAGGTTGCAGTGAGCCAAGATAGCACGATTGCACCCCAGCCTAGGCAACAAGAGTGGGGGTCGGGGAAAGGACCGGTGTCAGGTGTATAAGTACAGCAATAAAAATGTGTTTGATTGCCAGGGGAGAACATACAGAATGAGAAAACGTCTTGCTTACTTCCTTGGCACCAGTCCATAGCAACTTTCCTCTCCTCCTCTTCTTCTTCTTCTTTTTATTAATGGAATGAAATCTATAATGTTTACTATTTTATTATTTTCATTTACTGTTCACATTAAATCTAGTTAATGAAATAGATTATGCATTTGTAGGGGGTAGGAGCACTTACAGCTTATAGTGACTAGCAGAAACTACTAAGTAATGGTTTGTTAGCTGAATTTTTCTTTCTGTCAGGGTTATTTTATATATGTCTGCATTAATTATCTTCCACTCGTACAAGGGGACTGTACATGAGATACTTGAGCCTTTTTCATAATGGAGGGTTGACTATGCACATAGTACTTTTTTCCTTTGCAGTAAACTGGTAACTAGCTTGTGACTTGAGTTAAATAAGGTCTCAGAAAGAAGTGAGATGTCCAGTTACTAATAATTTTTCTACTTGAAAATTTTCATTTAGAGGATTAAAATTTATCCCTTTGTGTTTTTCGGCAGCTCACTTCTCCAAAATTGGATCTATATGGCAGTGCTCTATTTAATTTGGAGTTTAGCCTTTAATGGGGGAAATTTCTAATGTTTTTAATGGAACTTCTAAATATTTTCTTGGGTCAACTAATAAACTTAATGGTAAACATCACTGTTGTGGTATTATTACTTTAGGGACTATCAGAAGATGTGAAACTTTGAGCTGCGGCTTGATTTTAAAAGAGGTTTGGAATTCAGGTACTCAATTCTGTCAAATTATAAGAAAATAACTGAAATTTACTTAGAAGACAAATAGTCATAAATAAGTTAGACTTCTTATTTATAGTTTTATCAGTTGAAAAAGTTTGCTTTTTATATGAGCAAGTAGTAGGTATTAGCTGTTTTCTGAAAATTTAATGAACCATTTTTAGCTTCTTCCAGCTGATAATTGCATCATGGATGAACACAAACGAGAAATTGCGCAAGCTAAGCAAATTGTTAGAAAACTTACGATGGTTGTGTTGTCTTCTGAAAAAATGGATGATCGAGAGAAAGAAGAGGAGAAAGTAGAGAGGGTATGTGATTCATTCTAGTAAAATTAACACTGTCTTTTGGATTTTGAATTATGAAATTTAACTTCTTAAATAGTCAATTATGGAAGAATAACTTCTTAGTTTTCATTTTGCTGAAACCTCATTTCTGAATAATTTGCTACAGTGATTTTATTTTTAATCCGAATGGCACATTTTTAAGAGAAGCTGTCATATTTTTTTCTTGTATAAATTTCAAAATGCTTTCTAAGTAAAATCACAAGATGTGTTGACATTATCCTTTTTGTATTAGTGGCCCTCAGATCCTAAAGGAATTCTCAAAGATGCTGAATTCTGGTTTCTGTGGCATGCCATAACATTAAGTAGAACTTAATTCCAAGTCCATAAACTGTAATGCCTGTGTCTGCTAAGTGCAAAAGCAGATCCTGGTTTATTTTTTATTTTTTATTATTACTTTTGAGACACGGTCTCACTCTGTAACTTGGGCTGGAGTGCAGTAGCATAACTACAGCTCATTGCAGCCCTCTACCTCCTGGGCTCAAGTGATTCTCCCGCCTTAGAGTAGCTGGAACTACAGGCATGTGCCACTATGCCTGGCTGATTTTTGTATTTTTTTGTAGAGATGGGGTTTCGCCGTATTGCCCAGGCTTGTCTCAAACTTCTGAGTTCAAGTGATCTGCCCACCTTGGCGGCCTCTCAAGTTGCTGAGACTACAGGTGTGAGCCAACGCATCTGGCCCTGATGTTTTTTCAATAGCTAAAAATTTTGATTGTACTTTCAGGAAAATACTGTTCAAATTCCCATGAATAGCAAATATTTTTTTTTTTGACATGTTGTGTTGCTTAGCTCAATTTTTTTTTATTTTTATTTATTTATTTATTTTTTTTACGGGATGCCTGGTTACATTTAATCTTAGATAAACAACAAATACATTTTAAATATAAGTGTGTCCCAAATGTTACATGGCTTCTCACCAAATATTGCAGGGGACATATGTGTATTAACAAAGTAGTAATTGTTTATCTGAAATTTTAAGTGGGCATCTTCTATTTTTTTTTTTTTTAATTTTTATTGCATTATAGGTTTTGGGGTACATGTGCAGAACGAGCAAGATAGTTGCATAGGTACACACATGGCAGTGTGTTTTGCTGCCTTCCTCCCCCTCACCCACACTTGGTATTCATCCCCAGGCTATCCCCCCCAGCACCCCCCGCTGTCCCTCCCCCATTTCCCCCAACAGTCCCCAGTGTATAGTAGACCGCCTCTCTGTGTCCATGTGTTCTCATTTTTCTCACCCGCCTATGAGTGAGTATATGCGGTATTTCTTTTTCTGTTCTTGTGTCAGTTTGCTGAGAATGCTTAGCTCAATTTTTTAAGTGAAGAAGTGCTAAGATTTCTTAATATCTGTATCCTGTGTACCTTAGTTTTGCCTATTCATTTTTAGCCACCTGATAACCAAAAACTTGGCTTGTTGGAAGCCTTATTAAAGATCGGTGACTGGCAACATGCACAGAACATTATGGATCAGATGCCTCCGTACTATGCAGCTTCACATAAGCTAATAGCACTTGCTATTTGCAAGCTCATTCACATAACTATTGAACCTCTCTACCGAAGGTATGTAACTATATACTTTACTCATCATTGAGGTAGAAATAGTTTAGAACTACAACAGAATCTATATTTCTATTGATCTTAATCTCCTCAAACCAAGCCTGTATTTTAGTACCTTTTATCCAAGGATAAGGACTGTTCACAGACTGTATCAGTCTAATACGTATAAATCAGTGACTTGTCTTCTAACATCTAGACCAGGGGTTTTAGAATTTGTGCTGCTGTGTAGTCTAAAAACTATAGGTTAGACTTCTAGGTTAGGTTAGTTCCATTGAGAGTTGAAACTCCATTCTTCTGGTTTTGACTTGTCCTCCTCCCAGTGGGTGGGAGGGGCAAAGAATTTCTGAGTTTTTTTCCTCAGTATAATTTTTCTCTATCCTGGCTAAGTGGCTCTGAGCGAGGACATTGCTTCTCTGATTCTCTTGTCTTTCCTGGCATATGGAAAGGCTGCCGTTCCAGAAATTACTATTGCATCCTCTCTTACCACCCCCAGTTATTGTGTCGTCTAGTCCTTTAGCTTTCTGCCTACTATTTACGGGGTACTTAGGAGCAGTATTGACAGCAGCTCTGGCTACAGCCCCATAGATGAGAGCCTGCCTCAAAAGCCTCAGCCTTGTGACTTTTGTGTAGCTGCTGGTTGCTGCCTTCAGTGTCAACTCATGGGCTGTGGACCATGCAGGCCTCTTAGAGGGCGACCCCTGTGATTCCACAGTGGGACACCTGCTGAGCAGGTGAGAACTCTGGATATGCTGTCCTAAGGTGACCCTCTTTTATTACACAGCTGACTTTCCCTACCACCCACCACCCTCTGCATACTCTCGTTTGTGGAATCCAGATTGAGAAATGTCGGTTGACTTGAATCAGTGTTGTTACATCCATATTTTTTTTGTTTCCTCTCCTGATGTATCTTAGGTCCATCCCTTGTTTCCCATTCCCATATCCAAGTTCCCAATACTGGCCAAGTTTACAAACAAGAGTCAGATGGTGTATGTTAAACATTCCTTGAAATCTGCCCTTTTCTGCGTAAGCAGTTAATTTGGAACATTCTCCTCTGAGCTCTGATTTTTTTTTTCCTTAGAGACTGTCGTTTTTGTGTTTGTACCAGTTGAGAATTATCTGGTGTAATAAAGTTAGGCACAATTGAAATGTGGAAAGCAAATATGAGCAAGAAAAATTTCACTGATTAAGGTAACTGTGTTAATTTGGTCAGTATTTTAGTATGTGTGTGTGTGTATACTTTTATATATTTATTTTACTTTTTATAATAGAGTTGGTGTTCCTAAAGGTGCTAAGGGCTCACCTGTTAATGTTTTGCAAAACAAGAGGGCACCAAAACAAGCTGAGAGTTTTGAAGATTTGAGGAGAGACGTGTTCAATATGTTCTGTTATCTTGGCCCTCACCTTTCTCATGATCCCATTTTATTTGCAAAAGTGGTGCGCATAGGCAAGTCATTTATGAAGGAGGTAAGTGAGATTTTTCTTAAACAAAGAAAAATTTTGAATTGAAGATGTTCTGAAAATACTTGTGTTATGAGTGTCTTTAGAAATAAAAATGAACCCCATTTAATGAAGGGTTATGCTGAGTGAGGTTTGTGGAAAAGTCCATTGTGTCCTAACCATATACAGTCAAGTGTTGCTTAATGACAGGTGAGAAATGCATCATTAGGTGATTTTGTCATTGTGCAGACATCATAGAGTGTACTTAAACAAGCCTACATGATGTGACCTACTACATACCTAGGCCATATGGTATGGCCTATTACTCCTAGGCTACAAACTTGTACAGAATATTACTGTATTGAATACTGTGAGCAGTTGTAATACACTGTTGAGTATTTGTGTATCTGAACATATCTAAACACATAAAACCTTGCACTACGATGTTAGAAGAGCCGTGATATCTAGGCAATAGAAATTTTTTAGCTATTCTAATGTTATTATGGCCCTGGTTGTATATGTGTTCCATCATCAGGCCAAACATTGTTAAATGGTACATAACTGTATATATTAATATAACCCAAATCTTGCTAGATTATTAGTCAAGTCCCTCACATAGGAAAATATACTTCAGACAAGTGGCTAGTTTTTGAATTCCCTTATAATTAGTGGTTACTTAGCATTCTTTTCCTTTGCTTACCTGCTAGTCATTTTCTTGGCTGTAGTTTTTAGTCATTGCTGCTATGTGTAAGAAGTCTTTTCAGCCTCAGACTGTTGAGGACCCATTCTTTTATTTTTATTTTTTAGTAAGCTTTTTATTGAAATAAAACGTACATGTGGAAAAATACAGCCCAGTGACTCTCCCCAAACTAAGCACGCATGTGTCCACTACCCAAATCAAGAAATAGAATAGTACCAGCAACCTGGAGTCTTTCTTATACTCCATTCTAGTTACTATCCTAACCATAACCATTTATACTTTTTTTTTTTTTAAAATCAGCTTTGAGATATAATTTAAATACAGTAAACTTCTACAATTTTATGTGTACAATTCGATGAGTTTTGACAAATGTGTAACTTATTCGATGAGTTTTGACAAATGTATGTTCACCACCACAATTAAGATATAGAAGTTCCCTCCTTCCACTGGTGTTCCTGGCAACCTCTGATAGGTTTTCCGTCACTATAGTTTTGCTCTTTCTACAACTTAATTAATAAATGGAATCATATGGTATATACTCTTTTCTGCCTAGTTTCTTCCTCTTAGGCCTTTGAGATTTATCCAAGTTGTATGTGTCAGTAGTTCCTTTATTGCTGCGTAATATTTTATTATATAGATGTACCAGAGTTTAGCCACCAGTTGATGGGCATTTGGGTTGTTTCTACTTGGCTTCTATTATAAAGCTGCTTTGAATATTCTCGCACAAGCCTTTTGGGAGGCATGTGTTTTTGTGTCCCCAGAAGTGGGATTGATGGGTCATGTGAGTAAGTGTATGTTTAACTTCATAAGAAATTGCCAAACTGTTCCAAACTGTCTGTACCGTTTTGCATTTCTAGGAGCAATGTGTGAGACTTCTAATTGTCCCACATTACCAGCAATACTTGGTGTTTGTGCTCTTTTAAGTTTTGGTCATTCTGGTAGGTATGTAGTGGTCTTTCATTGAGCTTTTAATTTTGTTACGGTGACTAGGGAAGTTGATCATTTTTTTCATGTGCTTATTTGCCATTTTTAGTTATCTTTAGTGAAATGTCTGTTTATGTCTCTTGCCCGTTTTTAAGTTGGGTTGTCTTTTTATTGCTGAGTTCTAAGAGTTCCTTATATATTCTGGATGCAAAGCCTTATCAGATATGTGATTTTTGGAAATGTTTTTTGTAGTCTGATTTGCCTTTACATTTTGTTAACTATCTTTTGACAGCAAAAAATTTTAACATTTGATTAATTCCAATTTAGTAGTATTTTTATTTTATAGTTTGGTTTTCATGTTATAAGAAGTCTTTGCCCAGCTCCAAGTTTTAAAGCTGAAAATAATTACACATAATTTCTTTAAAATTGTAAAACATGACCACCAAAAAACATCTAGACATTGTTATAAGCACAAATGCAGGGTGTCTTCAGTGTTTAGTGATTATATCTAATTTAATTTTAGACAATAGCAACTGTATAGAAATATTAACAGCTATTTTATATTAATTTATTGAGATCTGAAATATTTGACTTGGCTTTTTATACTTAGCTGGTAGGTTTTCTTCTTTGTTTTTGAGATAGGGTTGCACTCTCATGAAGGCCAGAGTGTAAGTGGCACCACCATGGCTCACTGCAGCCTTGATCTCTTAGGCTGAAGTGATCTTCCCACTTCAGCAGCGCAAGTAGCTGGGATCACAGGTGTATGCTGCCCTGCCTGGCTAATTTCTAAAATACTTGTAGAGACAGAGTTTCCCTATGCTGCCTAGGTAGCTTATTTTTAATGCTCACAAATTTACATTATGTAAAGGTACTCAAAAGAAATCTGTTAAGTAGTTACTTATTACTGTATTGTTTATTATATAACATGAAATGGAAGTATATCATTTCTAAATGTTGGGAACATTCTGAGTCCTCTGTTCTAGCTATTTTGAAATATACCAACATATTGTTGTTAACTGTAGTTACCCTACTCTGCTATTGAACATTGGAATTCATACCTTCTATCTAACTGCGTATTTGTGCCTGTTAACCGACCTCTGTTTATTCCCCCTCACCCCCAGCTTCTGTTATCTGTCATTCTGTCTTCTTCCTCCATGAAACCACTTTTTTTTTTTTTTGAGGCGGAGTTTCACTCTTGTTGCCTAGACTGGAGTGCAACGGTGTGATCTCAGCCCGCTGCAGTCTCTGCCTCCTGGGTTCAAGCAATTCTCCTGTCTCAGCCTCCCGAGTAGCTGGGATCACAGGTGCCTGCTACCACACCCAGCTAATTTTTGTATTTTTAATAAAGACAGTGTTTCACCATGTTGGCCAGGCTGGTCTTGAACTCCTGACTTCAGGTGATCTGCCTCTCTTGGCCTCCCAAAATGTTAGGATTACAGGCGTGAGCCACCACCCCCGGCCATGACACCACTGTTTTAGCTCTTGCACGAGTGAGAACACATGATACCTGTCTTTCTGTGCCTGGCTTGCTTCACTTAAAGACCTCCAGTTCCATCCACATTGTAACAAATGATATGATTTTATTCTTTTCTTTTTATGGCCGAATAGTATTCCATCATGTATATATACACCACCTTTTCTTCATTCATTCATCCATTGGTGGGCACTTAACAGATTGATTTCATTATATTTGCTATTATGAGTAGTGTTGCAGTAACTGTTTTTATATACTGAGTGCAGGTACTGTTTTGATATACTGATTTCTTTTCCATTGGATAAATACCCAGAATAGGATTGCTTGTAACAAATTATCACATGCGTCCCATAAATATGTACAAATATTCTTACCAACAAAAAATTTAAAGAAATTTAGAAAGGAAGTATAATAATGTTTCAGTCTTGATTTTTATTGTCTGAAAAGGGTGATTTCATGTTAGCTAGTGCCTGCTCAAGAAACAAAAGGGCTGTATTTTTTCTAGTGTGTCATATCAGGAGCACATGAAGTCACTTTGTTCGATTGCTGGTGGTATTAACTTTATCATTTGGTTAAGGTGATCTCTACCAGGTTTTTCCACTATAGGGTTACCATTTTTTTCTTTGTTATTAATATATGTCTAGTGGGAAGTTAGAATACTGTGAGACTAAAAACAGCCTGTTTGTCCTCATATTTTCACCTACCTAATGCTGCTCTTTTTAGTTGAAAATCTTTTTTTTTTTTGAGATGGAGTTTCACTCTTGTTACCCAGGCTGGAGTGCAATGGCGCGATCTCGGCTCACCGCAACCTCCGCCTCCTGGGTTCAGGCAATTCTCCTGCCTCAGCCTCCCGAGTAGCTGGGATTACAGGCACGCGCCACCATGCCCAGCTAATTTTTTTGTATTTTTAGTAGAGACGGGGTTTCACCATGTTGACCAGGATGGTCCCGATCTCTTGACCTCGTGATGCACTCGCCTCGGCCTCCCAAAGTGCTGGGATTACAGGCTTGAGCCATCGCGCCCGGCCTTAGTTGAAAATCTTAATGTTCACATCTGTTGTTCTGAAATTCTTTGTTTGGTTACAAATATCAAACTTCTGAGCAGGAGACCAAACCTCCAACTCATGGAAGTCCTGTGTGTAACCACATACAATATTGTTACCAAGATACACACTTGCTAGAGCTGTCACACTTCCCCTCTTGCCTTTTCCGTTGCATTCATCCTGTATACCCATTCTTCCCTAGTTGTGCCAGCTTTCTGCATCAACTCCAGTCTTTTCTTGCGGAGATGTAGGGCAGAAGGGAAGAGAAAAATGTTAATTTTGACCATCGAGGTGTCAATGTAAGAAGAAATTTGCTTTTGTCCATTACTAGGTTTGTGATGGAAAAGTGAACCTTTCCAGTTACTTGAGTTAGAATTTTGATCGGTTTTTACCCATTACCCATAAAAGATTTTGCTGTGACAAATCTTTTGTTCTGTGTTTAGAAAAGGCTTTTTTTTTTTTTTTTTTTTTTTGGTCTATCTTGGAATTCAAGCCATCTTACAAAGCAATCAATTTGTGAGATTGCTTCTGAAGGGTGAATATGACCTTAATTCCAAATAATGTATTTTCAGTTATACTTCTTTAACAAATCTCATTTATAAGCTTGGGGTTGCTTTCATATACAAATTATGCTTATTTTTAAAAAGAGGCTTATATACTTACACCAGGTATCACTTAACAGAATAATCTTCCAGCCCTAAAGTTATTGGTAATTTATTTATCTGATTATATGTATATATGTTTTTTTAAATTTGAGGTATGTAATGTAGGGCTAACACTTAGTACAGTGATTCTCAAACTTCAGCATGCATCGTAATCACCCAGAGGACTTGTTAAAATAGATTGGTGGGGCCCCATCCTTGGAGTTTCTGATTCAGTAGGTCTTGATGTGGGACCTTAGAATTTGCATTTCTAACAAGTTCTTTAGTGATGTCGATGTTCCTGCCCAAAGACCAAACTTTGAGGATTCTTGTTCTAGGTTTAAGAGGTGAAAGAATGTGGTGGCTCTAGAATTGTCTTATATAAAAGGACACATTTTGCTTTAGTATTTTTCTTAATTGTAGAGCACTAACATGCTCAACCTGACATATGATTTTGATAGCACCTATACATTTTTTAGACTTTCTTTACTTTTTTTTGAGATGGAGTCTAGCTCTGTCACCAGGCTGGAGTGCAGTGGCATGATCTCGGCTCACTGCAACCTCTGCCTCCCGGATTCAAGCGATTCTTCTGCCTCAGCCTCCTGAGTAGCTGGGACTACAGGCATATGCCACCCAACCTAGCCAATTTTTGTATTTGTAGTAGAAATGGGGTTTTACCATGTTGGCCAGGCTGGTCTTGAACTCCTGACCTCATGATTCACTTGCCTTGGCCTCCCAAAGTGCTGGGATTACAGGCGTCAGCCACCACGCCTGGCTAGACTTTATTTTTTAGAGCGGTTTTAGGTTCACAGCAAATTCCAGAGGAAGGTACAGAAATTTGCCATTATACCCACTGTCCCCATATGTGCATAGCCTCCGTGGTAATCAGCATCTCCCACCAGATGGTACATTTGTTACAAGGGATGAATCTACACTGACACATCACCCAAAGTCAGTAGTTTACATCAAGATTCGCTTTGTATTGTACATACTAGGGATCTCGACAAATGTGTAGAATATTATCAATGCCCTAAAAAATTCTCCTGCTCATTTATCCTTCTCTTCCCACAACCCCTGGCAACCACTGAGCTTTTTATTGTCTACATGGTTTTGCCTTTTCCAGAAAGGCATATAGTTGGAATCATACAGTATGTAGACTTTTCAGATGGTTTTCTTTCACTTAGGAAAATTATACACATTTAGGTTTCCTGTTTGTCTTTTCATGGCTTGATAGCTTATTTCTTTTTAGCACTAAATAATATTTCATTGCCTGGATATACCACAGTTCTTTCATTTTACCTACTGAAGGACATGTTGGTTGCTTCCAAGTTTTGGCAATCAAGAATAAAGCTGCTCTATGCATCCGTGTACAAGTTTTTGTGTAGACTTAGGTTTTTCTTAATCTACTCTGACGATCTAGGTGTTTTAATTGATATATTTAGACTATCAGTGTTCAAAGTGATTATTGATATATTTGGATTAATATTAATATATAGCATTTTCCATACTCTTTTCTGGGTTTTGCCCCTGTCTTGTATTCCTGCTTTTGTCTTCCATTCTTTACCTGCCCTTTCTGACTTTTTTTTGGTTAAGCTTTTAAATGGTTGCCCCAGTTTGCAATGTACATTCACATTGATCCAAGTCCACTTTCAGACACACTATATTGCTTCATGGGGAGAGTGAGTACCTTACGGTAACTGCATAATCCTAATTTTTTCCTCCTGACTCTTTTATCACTGAAGTCATTCATTTGCTTACACGCACACACACAGAGTCACACTCTCACAAACACATTGTTGCTGTTGTTATTTTGAACAATTTTTTTTATTATATTTAAGAATAAAAAATAAACGTTCCTATTTTACCTTTACTTAATCCTATTTCAGTGTTTCTTTTTTTGTTTGTTTGAATATATCCACGTTTCTGACCTATATCATTTTCTTTTTCGCTAAAGAACTTGCTTAGTATTTCTTGCAAGGCCGGTCTGCTGGCAACAGATTTCCCTCAGTTTTTGTTACATTTAAAGTCTAATTTCACAGGGTCCAGAATTCTTGGTTATTTATTTTATCTCAGTGCTTTAAATATTTCACTCCACTCTTGCTTGCATAGTTTCTAAGAAGAAATGTGTTGTAATTCTTATCCTTGCTTCTCTATAGGCAAGATGTTCTTCCCCACCCAGCTTATTTTAGGGTTTTTTCTTTATCTTTGATTTTCTGTAGTTGTAACATGATATGTCTAGGTGTAGTTTTTCTTTTTCTTTGTTGTTCTTCTTTTTTGTTTTTTTTTTTTTTTTTTTTTTTGCTTGTTTGGCTTGTTTGTATGTTTGTTTATTACATCTGTCTTACTTGGTATTCTCTGAGTTTCCTGCATCTGTGTTTTGGTGCCTGACACTAATTTGCAGAAATTCTGTCATCAGTGCTTCAAATATTTCTTCTCTTCCTTCCTTCTTCTGGTATTTCCATTATGCTTATGTTACACTTTTGTAGTTGTCTTATGGTTCTTGGATATTCTGTTCTGCCTTTTTTCAGCCCTTTTTCTCTTCACTTTTCAGTTTTGCAGGCTTCTATGGAGGTATCCTCAAGCTCAGAAATTTTTTCTCAGCTGCGTTGTCCCCTAATAAAGCCATCGCAGGTGTTCTGCATTCTGTTACTGTGTTTTTTATCTGTAGCATTTCTTTCTCTTTCTTGAAATTTCCATATCTCTGCTTATATTGCCCATTGCCTTTTTTTGAGGTGGAGTTTTGCTCTTGTCACCCAGGCTGGAGTGTAGTGGTATGATCTTGGCTCGGTACAACTTCTGCCTGCCCCCGTACCCCCAGTTCAAGTGGTTCTCCTGCCTCAGCTTCCCTAGTAGCTGGCACTACAGGTATGCGCCACCATGCCCAGGTAATTTTTGTGTTTTAGTTGAGACGAGGTTTCACCTTGTTTGCCAAGCTGGGTTTGAACTCCTGACCTCAGGTGTTCTGCCTGCCTGAGCCTCACAAAGTGCTGGGATTACAGGTTTGAGCCACCACATCGGGCACCCCCGCCTTTTGTTTTTTGAGACAGAGGTTTGCTCTGTCACCTAGGCTGGAGTGCAGTGGCATGACTTTGGCTCACTACAACCTCCACCTCCGGGGTTCAAGCAATTCTCATGCCTTAGCCTCCCGAGTAGCTGGGATTACAGGCCTGTGCCACCATGCCTGGCTGAATTTTTATACTTTTAGTAGAGACGGAGTTTTGCCATGTCGAGTAGGTTGATCTAGAACTCCTGGCCTTGAGTGATTGACCTGCCTCGGAACTCCCAAAGTGCTGATATTACAGGTGTCAAACACTGTACCCAGCCAGTAGCAGAATCTTGTTTCTCTTTTTTCCCTTCATGAAATAAATAGCATAGGTTCCTCTTTTACTGCTTGCTTGCTGGTGGTGAATTCTGGGCATTAAAGGAAATATATTTTATTTACTGTGTTAGGAATTGGGAGAGAGAGATTCTGTGTTTATATTTTACTCTGCCGTTATAATCTCTTTGTTTAGAAAGACTATCTGTGTGGCTACTTCATATGTTGGCCCTTGGTAAAAGCCAAAGTGCTCTAAATTGACTTACAATTAAAGCTTAGTAAAACCTGAAACTAGGCAGGCAGAATACACCCCAGACAGGGTGTTAGACGATACTAGCAAATAGGTGAGATATGGAAGAATGTCCTTGTTCTTTGGAGACATCCGGAATTATTTTGAGAAAAGTGTCATGCCTGCAAATGCTGTTGGTCTGCCAAAAAAAGGGCAAAATGTTAATTGTTGAATTTAGAAGGTAGGTATATATAGGTGTTTAGTATACTGTCCATTCAGGTTTTATGTAAATTTGAAATTTTTCATAATAAAAATTTGGGTTTCTAGGAGGAGAATGAACCTTAGACCAGTAGTTCGAAAACCGTGGTTTATGAACCAACTGCTTTAGAATTTTGAGGCTGATGTTAACTACTTTTTGTGTTTTTTTCTTTTTCTTTTTTCTTTTTTCTTTTTTTTTTGTAAGCTATTACAGGAGGGAGAGTCTGTGATTTTGCTTCATTTTACTTATTTGCTTTAAAAATTGAAAATCTATCTTTGTTGTGTAGCTTCTAAAGTCCAAGATTATTCAAAAATGGGCAAAGGATATGAACAGACACTTTACAAAAGAAGACATACATGAGGCCAACAAACATATGAAAAAATGCTCATCATCACTGGTCATTAGAGAGGTGCAAATCAAAACCACATTGAGATACCATCTCACGCCAGTTAGAATGGCGATCATTAAAAAATCTGGAGACAGCAGATGTTGGAGAGGATGTGGAGAAATAGGAACACTCTTACACTGTTGGTGGGAGTGTAAATTAGTTCAACCATTGTGGAAGACAGTGTGGCGATTCCTCAGGGACCTAGAAATAGAAATTCCATTTGACCCAGCAATCCCATTACTGGGTATATATCCAAAGGACTATAAATCGTTCTACTGTAAGGACACATGCACACGAATGTTCATTGCAGCTCTGTTTACAATAGCAAAGAACTGGAACCAACCCAAATGCCCAACGATGATAGACTGGACTGGGAAAATGTGGCACATATACATCATGGAATATTATGCAGCAATCAAAAATGATCAGTTTGTGTCCTTTGTAAGGACATGGATGAATCTGGAGAACATCATTCTCAGCAAACTGACACGAGAACAGAGAAAGAAATACCACATATACTCACTCATAGGTGGGTGAGAAAAATGAGAACACATGGACACAGAGAGGGGGTCTACTACACACTGGGGTCTATTGGGGGAATGCAGGAGGGACAGCGGGGGGCGGGGCTGGGGAGGGATAGCCTGGGGATGAATGCCAAGTGTGGGTGAAGGGGAGGAAGGCAGCAAAACACACTGCCATGTGTGTACCTGTGCAACTATCTTGCACGTTCTGAACATGTACCCTAAAACCTATAATGCAATAAAAACTTTTTTAAAAAAAAGAAAGAGAGAAATGAGAAAGTTTTAGTCTGTACATGGCACATACTGAGTAGTAAATAAATGCTGGTAAGAATGAGAAGAAGGGGAAGGTTGAAAATAGTGTTTTAATTCATGCAGATTCAGCTTCAGTCTCTTAAAAAACCTTCTGTTATTTTCTCTCTCTGAGATATAGTCCTTAGTAGCACTTGAAATGTTCAAGGGGTAGAGATACTAAAAATAGGTTAATAGTAATAAAAATTATCTGGTTACATCTATAACTTTTCCATTTTGTCCTTGACTCTCTCCAAAACCCTCCTCCTAATAAACCTATATACTTTTTTGTGTCCTGCACTGTTATACAACCTGATAGCTACACTGTCTTTCTAGGGCAATTTTGGGACTTGTTTTGGGCCATTCGGCTAATGGCCTATATAGACATAATTGTGTCTAGTTTTATTCAAGCTTAAAAATTCAGTTGCTGTTCTCCATTGGTCTTTTTCTCTGTTTTGGTAACAGTACCATGCTGTTTTGATTACTATAGCCTATTTTTTTTTTCAAGTCAAATTGTCTTTATTTGCAGACGACACAGTTGTATATTTATAAGAGCCCATTGTCTCAGCCCGAAAAGAGAAAGAAAGAAAAAAACAAAAAGAAAGAAAGAGAGAAAGAAAAAAAATGAAGCAGAGGAAGAAAGAGGAAGAGGGAGAGAGAACAGGATGGTTGCTTTATTTCCCTGGCTAGAATGCAGTGTAAAAATGGGTATTGAAAACCTCTTTTATGCCAATAATTGTGCTTAGTAATGGAGACAGGAAAAAATGAGGGAAGAAAATAACAAGTAGCCAACCAATTTTTCATTTAAACCTGAGAGTAGGTGTGATGTGGTACTGATAAGAGTGTATATTTTGTGTATTTAAAGTGGAGAGTTCTATAAATGTTTATTAACTTGTTCCGGATTTAAGTTCAAGTCCTGGATATCCTTGTTAATTTTCTGTCTCATTGATCTATCTAATACTGATGTTGAAGTCTCCCACTATTATTGTGTGGGAGTCTAAGTCTCTTTATAAGTCTTATGTATCTGAGTGTTCCTGTATTGGGTGCGTATATATTTGGGATCGTTACAGTGGTTTGTTCCAGTTCTGTGAAGAGGGTCATAGGTAGCTTGATGGGGATAGCGTTGATTCTATATATTACTTTGGCCAGTATGGCCATTTTCACAGTATTGATTCTTCCTAACCATGAGCATGGAATGTTTTTCCATCTGTTTGGGTCCTGTCTTATTTCCTTGATAAGTAGTTCATAGTTCTCCAGGCCTCGGAGGCCACACCACACATCTCCAACCATCTGATCTTTGACAAACCTGACAAAAACAAGTGATAGGGAAAGGATTCCCTGTTTAATATGTGGTGTTGGGATAACTGGCTAGCCATGTGCAGAAAACAGAAACTGGACCCCTTTCTGACACCTTACACTAAAATTAACTCCAGATGGATTAAAGACTTAAACATAAGACCTGACACCGTAAAAACCCTAGAAGAAAACCTAGGCAAAACCATTCAGGACATAGGCATAGGCAAGGACTTCATGACTAAAACACCAAAAGCATTGGCAGCAAAAGCCAGAATAGACAAATGGGATCAAATTAAACTCCACGGCTTCTCTACAGTAAAAGAAACAATCATTAGAGAGAACTGGCAACCAACAGAATGGAAAAGATTTTTGCAATCTACCCATCTGACAAAGGGCTAATATCCAGAATCTACAAAGAACTAAAACAGATTTACAAGAAAACAAACAAATAAACCCATTCAAGAGTGGCAAAGGATATGAACAGACCTTTTCAAAAAAAGACATATATGAGACCAACAAACATGAAAAAATGCTCATCACTGGTCTTTAGAGAAATGCAAATCAAAACCACATTGAGATACCATCTCATGCCAGTTAGAATGGCGATCATTAAAAAATCTGGAGACAACAGATGCTGGAGAGGACGTGGAGAAATAGGAACACTTTTCTACTGTTGGTGGGAGTGTAAATTAGTTCATCCATTGTGGAAGACAGTGTGGTGATTCCTCAAGGACCTAGAAATAGAAATTCCATTTGACCCAGCAGTCCCATTACTGGGTATATATCTAAAGGTTTATAAATCGTTCTGTTATAAAGACACATTCACATGTATGTTCATCGTGGCACTGTTTACAGTAGCAAAGACCTGGAACCAACCCAAATGCCCATCGATGATAGACTGGACAAGGAAAATGTGGCACATATACACCATGGAATATAGTGTAGCTGTAAAAAACAATGAGTTTATGCCCTTTGTAAGGACATGGATGAATCTGGAAACCGTCATTCTCAGCAAACTTGACACAAGAACAGACAATGAAACACCACATGTTCTCACTCATAGGTAGGTGTTGAACAGTGAGAACACATGGACACAGGGAGGGGAGCATCCCACACTGGGGTCTGTTTAGGAGGACTAGGGGAGGGATAGTGGAGTGGGTAGGGAGGTTGGGGAGGGAAAATATGGGGAGAAATGCCAGATGTAGGTGATGGGGTGATGGAGGCAGAAACCACATTGCCATGTATGTACCTATGTAACAACCTTGCATGATCTGCACATGTACCCCAGGACCTAAAGTACAATAAACAAAAAATTCATTTGCTCACAGGTTAGTGATTGTTTTTAAAATTTAAGTTCTGGGATACATGTGCAGAATGTGCAAGCTTGTTACGTAAGTATACATGTGCTATGGTGGTTTGCTGTACCCATCAACCCGTCATCTACATTAGGTACTTCCCTTATGCTATCCTTCCCTTAGCCCCCTACACCCGATGGGCCCCAGTGTGTGATGTTCCCCTCCCTGTGTCCATATGTTCTCATTGTTCACCTCCCATTTACCAGTGAGAACATGCGGTGTTTGGTTTTCTGTTGTTAGTTTTGTGAGAATGATGGTTTCCAGCTTTTCCCATGTCCCTGCAAAGGAAATGAGCTCATCCTTTTTATGGCTGCATAGTATTCCATGGTGTACATGTAGCACATTTTCTTTATCCAGTCTGCCATTGGTGGGCATTTGGGTTGGTTCCAACTCTTTGCTATTGTGAATAGTGCTGCAGTAAACATACATGTGAATGTGTCTTTATAGTAGAATGATTTATAATCCTTTGGATATATACCTAGGAATGTGATTGCTGGGTCAAATGGCATTTCTGGTTTTGCATTTCTCTAATGACCAGTGATCATGAGCTTTTTTTTTTTCATGTTTGTTGGCCACATAAATGTCTTCTTTTGGGCAGGGCGTGGTGGTTCATGCCTCTAATCCCAGCACTTTGGGAGGCTGAGGCGAGCAGATCACAAGATCGGGAATTCGAGACCAGCCTGGCCAATGTGGTGAAACCCCATCTCTTAAAAAAAAAAAATTAAAAAAATGTTGTATTTTGAGAAGTGTCTGTTCATATCCTTTGCCTACTTTTTGAAGGGGTTGTTTCTCTTTCATGTAAATTTGTTTTACGTTCCTTGTAGATTCTGGATATGAGCCTTTTATCAGATGGAGAGATTGCAAAAATTTTCTCCCATTTTGTAGTTTCACTCTCATGTTGGTTTCTTTTGCTATGCAGATGCTCTTTCTTTTTTTCTTTCTAGAAATGGAGTTTCACTCTTGTTGCTCAGGCTGGAGTGCAATGACATGAGCTCGGCTCACCACAACCTCTGCCTCCTGGGTTCAAGTGATTTTCCTGCCTCAGCCTCCCCAGTAGCTGGTATTACAGGCATGTGCCACCACACCTGGGTCATTTTGTATTTTTAGTAGAGATGGGTTTCTCCCTGTTGGTCAGGCTGGTCTCAAAACTCCCGACCGCAGGTGATCCACCTGCCTTGGCCTCCCAAAGTGCTGGGATTACAAGTGTCAGCCACCACACCTGGCCCAGCTCCTTAGTTAATTAGATCCCATTTGTCAATTTTGGCTTTTGTTACCATTGCTTTTGGTGGTTTAGTCAAGAAGTCTTTGCCCATGCCTATGTCCTGAATGGTATTGCCCAGGTTTTCTCCTAGTGGTTTTAGGTCTTGTATTTAAGTCTTTAATCCATCTTAAGTTAATTTTTGTATAAGGTGTAAGGAAGGGGCCCAGTTTCAGTTTTCTGCATTTGACTAGCCAGTTTTCCCAACATCATTTATTAAATAGGGAATCATTTCCCCATTGCTCGTTTTTGTCTTGTTTGTCAAAGGTCAGATGGTTGTAGATATGTGGCGTTATTTCTCAGGCCTGTGTTCTGTAGCATTGGTCTTTATATCTGTTTTGGTACCAGTACCATGCGGTTTTGGTTACTATAGCCTTGTAGTATAGTTTGAAGTCAGGTAGTGTAATGCCTCTAGCTTTGTTCCTTTTGCTTAGGATTGTCTTGGGTATATGGGCACTTTTTTGGTTCCACATGAAATTTAAAGTAGATTTTTCTAATTCTGTGAAGAAAGTCGATGGTAGCTTGATTGGGATAGCATTGAATCTATAAATTACGTGGGGCAGTGTGGCCATTTTCATGGTACTGATTCTTCCTATCCATGAGCATGGAGTGTTTTTCCATTTGTTTTTGTCCTTCCTTATTTCCTTGAGCAGTGGTTTGTAGTTCTCCTTGAAGACGTCCTTCACATCCCTTATAAGTTGTATTCCTAGGTATTTTATTCTCTTTGTAGTAATTGTGAATAAGAATTCACTCATAATTTGGCTCTCTGTTTGTCTGTTATTGGTGAATGAGAATGCTTGTGATTTTTTCCCATTGATTGTGTATCCTGAGACTTTGCTGAAGTTGCTTATTAGCTTATGGAGATTCTGGGCTAAGACGATGGGTTTTTCCAAATATACAGTCATATAATCTGCAAACAGAGACAATTTGACTTTCTTTCTTCCTGTTTGAATACCCATTATTTCTTTCTCTTGCCTGATTACCCTGGCCCAAATTTCCAATACTGTGTTGAACAGGAGTGGTGAGAGAGGGCATCCTTGTCTTGTACCAGTTTTCAAAGGGAATGCTTCCAGCTTTTGCCCATGCAGTATGATATTGGCTATGGGTTTGTCATAAATACCTCTTGTTATTTTGTGAGATGTTACATCAATACCTAGTTTATTGAGAGTTTTTAGCATGAAGGGTGTTGAATTTTATCAAAGGCCTTTCTTGCATCTGTTGAGATAATCATTTTTTTTTTTTTTTTTTGCCAGTGGTTCTGTTTATGTGATGGATTATGTTTATCGATTTGCATATGTTGACCCAGCCTTGCATCCCAGGGATGAAGCCGACTTGATCGTTGTGGACAAGCTTTTGATGTGCCGCTGGATTTGGTTTGCCAGTATTTTATTGAGTTTTTTCACAACGATGTTCATCAGGGACATTGGTGTGATTTTTTTGTTGTTGTTGTGTCTCTGCCAGGTTTTGGTACCAGGATGATGATGACCTCATAAAATGAGTTTAGGAAGTGTCCCTCTTTTGTGTGTGTGTTTTTGGAATGGTTTCAGAAGGAATGTTATCAGCTCTTCTTTGTACCTCTGGTCGAATTCGGCTGTGAATCCATCTGATCCTTAGGTTTGTTTGATTGGTGGCCTATTAATTAGTGCCTCAATATCAGAACTTGTTATTGGTCTATTCAGGGATTTGACATCTCCCTGGGTTAGTATTGGGAGTTTGTATGTGTCCAGTAATTTATCCATTTCTTCTAGATTTTCTAGTTTATTGTTGTGTAGAGATGTTTATTGTATTCTCTGATGGTAGTTTGTATTTCTGTGGGATCAGTGGTGGTATCCCCTTTATCATTTTTTTTATTGCATCTATTTGATTCTTCTCTCATTTCTTCTTGGACTGCTGGTCTATTTATTTTGTTGATCTTTTCAAAAAACCACCTACTATCGGATTCATTGATTTTTTTTTTTTGAAGAGTTTTTCATGTCTCTGTCTCCTTCAGTTCTGCTCTGATCTTAGTTATTTCTTGTCTTCTGCTAGCTTTTGGATTTGTTTGCTCTTGCTTCTCTAGTTCTTTTCATTGTGATTTTAGAGTACTGGTTTTAGATCTTTCCTGCTTTCTCCTGTGGGCATTTAGTGCTATACATTTCCTTCTAAACACTGCTTTAGCTGTGTCCCAGAGATTCTGGCACATTATGTCTTTGTTTTCATTGGTGTCAAATAACTTACTTATTTCTGCCTTAATTTCATTTTTTATCCAGTAGTCATTCAGGAGCAGGTTATTCAGTTCTGTTCTTTTACAGTTGCTCAAGAGCGTTTTACTCCCAATTATGTGGTCAATTTTAGAATAAGTGTGATGTGGTGCTGAGAAGAATGTGTATTCTGTTGATTTGGGGTGGAGAGTTCTGTAGTTATCTATTAGGTGTACTTTGTCCAGAGCTGAGTTCAAGTCCTGAATATCCTCGTAAATTTTCTGTCTTGTTGATCTGTGTGATACTGACTGTGGGGTATTAAAGTCTCCTGATATTATTGTGTGGGAGTCTAAGTCTCTTTGTTAGTCTCTAAGAACTTGCTTTATGAGTCTGGATGCTTCTGTATTGGGTGCATATATGTTTAGGGTAGTTAGCTCTTCTTGTTGCATTGACCTTTTTCCCATTATGTAATGCCCTTCTTTGCGTTTTGATCTTTGTTTGTTTAAGGTCTGTTTTATCAGAGACTAGGATTTCAACCCCTGCTTTTTTTGCTTTCCATGTGCATGGTAAATCTTCCTTCATGTGTGTCTTGGCACATGAGATGGGTCTCCTTTATAAAGCACACTGATGGGTCTTGACTCGTTATCCAGTTTGCCAGTCTGTGTTTCTTAATTGGGACATTTAGCCCAGTTACATTTAAGGTTAATATCATTAGGTGTGAATTTGATCCTGTCATTGTGATGCTAGCTGGTTATTTTGCCTGCAGTTTCTTCGTAGTGTCAGTGGCGTTTACAATTTGGTATGTTTTTGCAGTGGCTGGTTCCGTGTTTTGCTTTCCGTATTTAGTGCTTCCTTCAGGTGCTCTTGTAAGGTAGACCTGGTGGTGACAAAATCTGATTCCGGGTTTTGCTTCCCATATTTAGTGCTTCCTTCAGGTGCTCTTGTAAGGCAGTCCTGGTGGTGACAAAATCTCTCAGCATTTGCTTGTCTGTGAAGAATTTTATTTTTCTTTCACTTACGAAGCTTAGTTTGTCAGGATATTAAATTCTGGTTTGAAAATTCTTTAAGAATGTTGAATATTGGCCTCATTCTCCACTGGCTTGTAAGGTTTCTGCAGAGAGATCCACTGTTAGTCTGATGGGCTTTCCTTTGTGGATAACCCGACCTTTCTCTCTTGCTGCCCTTAACAATTTTTTCTGCATTTCAACCTTGGTTTATCTGATGATTGTGTGTCTTGGGGTTGCTCTTCTCGAGGAGTATCTTAGTGGTGTTCTCTTTATTTCCTTAATTTGAATGTTGGCCTGTCTTACTAGGTTGGGGAAGTTCTCCTGGATAATATACTGCAGACTGTTTTCCAACTTGGTTTCATTCTCCTCATCACTTTCGGGTATACCAATCAAATGTGGGTTTGGTCTTTTCACATAGTCCCATATTTTTGGAGGGTTTGTTTGTTCCTTTTCATTCATTTTTTTTCTCTAATCTTGTCCTTACGCTTTATTTCATTACGTTGATCTTCAATGTCTGATACCCTTTCTTCTGCTTGATGGATTTGGCTGTTGATACTTGTGTATGCTTCACAAAGTTCTTGTGCTGTGTTTTTCAGCTCCATCGGGTCATTTATGTTCTTCTCTAAACTGATTGTTCTACTTAGCAATTTGTTTTACCTTTTTTCAAGGTTCTTTGCTTCCTTGCATTGGGTTAGAAAATGCTCCTTTAGCTTGGAGGAGTTTGTTATTATCCACCTTCTGAAGCCTACTTCTGTCAATTTGTGAAACTCATTCTCTGTGCAGTTTTGTTTTCTTGCTGGCATGGAGTTGTGATCCTTTGGAGGAGAAGAGGCATTCTGGTTTTTGGCATTTTCAGCCCTTTTTGGACTGTTTTTTTCTATCTTCGTGGATTTATCTATCTTTGTTCTTTGATGTTGTTGGCCTTCAGATGGGGTTTTTGTGTGGATGTCTTTTTGTTGATGTTGATGCTATTCCTTTCTGTTTGTTAGTTTCCTTCTAACAGGCCCCTCTGCTGCAGGTCTGCAGGAGTTTCCTGGAGGTTGATTCCAGACCCTGTTAGCCTGGGTATCACCAGTGGAGGATGCAGAACAGCAAAGATTGCTGCCTGTTCCTTCTTCTGGAAGCTTTGTCCAGAAGGGCACCCGCTTGATGCCAACCAGAGCTCTCCTGTATGAGGTGTCTGTCAACTCCTGCTGAGGCATTCTGTCCCTTAGTAGAGCTCGAGTGCCATGCTGGGAGATGTGCTGCCCCTTCAGAGCTGGCGGTCAGGAACATTTAAGTCTGCTGAAGCTGCCCCCACAGCCGTCCCTTCCCTCAGGTTCTGTGTCCCAGAGAGAGGGGAGTTTTATATATAAGCCCCTGACTGGGGCTGCTGCCTTTCTTTCAGAGATGCCCTACCTAGAGAGCAGGAATCTAGAGAGGCAATCTGGCTATGGAGGCTTTGAGGCACTGCAGTGGGCTCTGCCCACTTTGAACTTCCCAGCAGTTTTGTTCACACTGTGAGGGGAAAGCTGCCTCAGTAATGGGAGATGCTTGTCCTCCCACCAAGTTTGAACATACCAGGTTGACTTCAGACTGCTGTGCTGGCAGCAAGAATTTCAAGCCAGTGTATTTTAGCTTGCTGGGCTCCATGGGGGTGGGATCTGCTGAGCTAGACCACTTGGCTCCCTGGCTTCAGCCCCTTTTCCAGGGGAGTGAATGGTTCTGTCTCGCTGGTGTTCCAGGCATCACTGGGGTATGAAAAAACTACTGCGGCTTGCTCAGTGTCTGCCCAAATGCACCCAGTTTTATGCTTGAAACCCAGGGCCCTGGTGGAGTAGGCACCCGAGGGAATCTCCTGGTCTGTTTGTTGCAAAGACCACGGGAAAAGCTTAGTATCTTGGCCGGAATGCACTCTTCCTCATGGCACAGTCGGTCATGGCTTCCCTTGGCTAGGGGAGGGAGTTCCCCAACTCCTTGTGCTTCGCAGGTGAGGTGACACCCCACCCCGCTTTGGCTCTCCGTGGGCTGCACCCACTGTGTAGCCAGTCCCAATGAGATAAGCTCGGTTCCTGAGTTGGAAATGTAGAAATCACCCGCCTTCTGCATTGATCTCGCTGGCAGCTGCAGACCAGAGCTGTTCCTATTAGGCCATTTTGCCAGCCACCAAATCCGTGATTTCTGAGAGTTCATCGAAGTGACGCTGATGAAATTTAAACATGTTGGCAGGTTTCAGCAATTCTTACAGCTTCTCTTAACTTCCCCTTGACCTTCATAGATCTGCAGTTTTTATTTTCCGTTTTCAAAATCTTTTTTTTTTTTTCCTTTTTTTGAGCTGGATTTTCGCTCTGTTGCCCAGGCTGAAGTGTAGTGGTGTAATCCTGGCTCACTGCAACCTCCGCCTCCAGGTTTCAAGCGTTTCTCCTGCCTCGGCCTCCCAGGTAGCTAGGACTACAGGTGTGCGCCACCACAGCCGGCTGATTTTTGTATTGTTAGTAGAGACAGGGTTTCACCACGTTGGTCAGGCTGGTCTTGAACTCCTGATCTTGTGATCTGCCCACTTCGGCCTCCTGAAGTGCTGGGATTACGCCACCATGGCTGCACCAAGTATAGTTTTTGACCTTCAAGAGGTGTCAGCTTCTCAAAGATAGGAACTCTTTTCATATTTGAATTCTCAGTGCCTGGAATCTAGTCAGTGAATGAGTGAATGCATGAATGTCTCTTGTTGGAACCCACCCCTGACCCTGTTTCTGTTTCCTTCCCATTTCTAGCTGGTTTCAGTAAAACTTAGAGTATTATGTGAAAGGAGAGTCTGACAGTTGCTTCGAATTAAAAAGCAAATTAAACTAAAAGCATCAAGGGAGTAGAATGTATTTATTTTCCTACCAAACAAAAGAAAATTGCTTTAATTTGCATGTACCTCTTGATTTAATTTTGTACATTCTTGCTGTAATTAGACTTTGATAGGAAAGTCTTTTATTGTTCTTCTAGGTGGTTATATTTTGCTTCCCATATTTCTTCCCCCTTTTCAAATTTTCCCGCTTATGAATTCTCGAGAATTGACACATAGATGCTTGAAACTCATGAGGCACCTAGAAAGGGAATTAAGACAGCTTAGTAACTAAGAAAATGTTCTATTTCTGTGGGAAAAAAACTGTGTTTTGCTTTATTAGGTTTGTTTAAATTATAGTATACCAGGTAAGAATGAGCTTAACTGTCTTTATCCCTGACATAATGTATAATAAACCCAGTTTTTCCAATTAGAGGATACCTGTATTTTTGCTTCCCAGTGTACACCCAGTATGCCACCAGAATTATGTGTGTGTCACCTCACCACCCCCAGACCAAACCACACCAAACCATCTGGCTTTTTTTCTTCCAGGCCACTCCTCTATAACCCAGTTCCTTCTTTACTTACCAGTATATATGTTGACTTAATAAATTGTTTCTGTGAAAGGAATTATACCTTTTTAATCTGCCCATTAAAAACAAATTTAGAGTATGTAGTTTCCCTTGAAGGTAACATGGCAGGCCCTCAGTTAGTGTTATGTGAAAATGTAGCATAACAGTTAGACTTTTCCTATGGTAACATCTATATGTTACAGAAATGTGAAAATGTATGCATACACAAAACACCCTTATCTACCAAGAAAATAAGAAGCTTGTTATCTGCATATTAACTTTTCCCCTTTCTCATCTGTTACTGAGCTAAATCCTTGCCAGAAATCTAGATTGTCAGTAGTTTGTCAGTACTTCGGTTGTCTTTTTGTCCTCTACAGACTCCACCAACCGTCTCTCTGCTTATATTCAACCAAGTATCATTCACTGTTTTCATTTTGAATAAACAATCATCTTTGTCAAACGTCACCTTAGGGGCCCATCTGCAAATCTGCAAATTGTTTATGTAATATGGACCCAGGGTTTTTCATTCAGTCTGTACAGTCTAGGCAATGGTTTTATCTTCGTTAGTAATGTTTTTCATATTTTGGGCTTATCTTTCAGTCAGGACTTTGGGAGTGGTGAATTACAAGATAGATTTAAATTTCTTTGTGTTTAATTTGGGCTTTGTTTTTGCATATTTTTTCGCTTTAATGTTTGATTATACTAATTCTGTAGAAGAAAAACTAAAATCTCTGCATGGAAAAATGCAAATGTACTATAATGAAGTTATTGTGCTGGCCTCAATATTTTTTTTTTTTTTTGAGACAGAGTTTTGCTCTTGTTGCCCAGGCTGGAGCGCAATGGCACGATCTTCGGCTAATTGCAACCTCCGTCTCCTGGGTTTCAGCAATTTTGCCTCAGCCTCCCGAGTAGCTGGGACTACAGGTGCCCACCACCACACCGAGCTAACTTTTGTCATTGTAGTACAGATGGGGTTTCGCCAAGTTGGCCAGGCTGGTCTTGAACTCCTGACCTCAGGTGATCTGCCCACCTTGGCCTCCCAAAGTACTGGCATTACAGGCATGAGGCACCACACCCGGCCCTGGCTACAATTTTACAGTACATACTTAGATCAATTTTAGGGGGCTTTGGTTTGATAGATTGAGAAAATAATTGATTTATAAAAATTGACAATTAAAATTCATGGATGTTGAGTATGATTTAGAGGTTAGCAACAAAAGTTAAAAAGGTTAATGGGCTATATTTAAAATCTACATATTTCTAAAAATAAGAATAATTTACAACCATGTGCAAATTAATTTTTTTTCAAATTAGAAACTAAATTGTGACAGTATAATGTTAACCTTTTTGCATTTTATTAATTCCTTTATTTGAATTGTAGTTTCAGTCTGATAGAAGCAAACAAGAAGATAAAGAAAAAATGGTAAGAGATTAGAAAAATCCAATAATGTGTCTAATGTTAGGCTTGGTACAGTATACTACAAGTTTTACTGTGAACAAGCTTTAATTATCTGAGTAATTTTTTTATACTGTAGATGCTGATTATACCTTTTGGCAGCTTATGTAAAGTTATCTTTTAAGATTAACATTTATTTCCCCTGAGGATTAGTATGTTGATAAAGGAGGAGAGCTAAAAGTTCCTTATTCCTTTGCTACCTCTTTCCTTATCCCATTGATGTCTTAGATGGAGAAACATAGATAAGCGTTGTGAAAAGGTTGGGTGAGGAATGGGATATTGTGTGTTATGAGATTAAGAAATGGTACTTTTCCCGAGGCTGTCATAAATTTATTGTTGGATTCTATTAATATGGGCCTCTTACTGAAATAACTTTTCCTTTTCTTCTTTTAGGAAGTTATCCTTAGCTGTTTGCTTAGCATTACTGACCAGGTACTACTTCCATCTCTTTCTTTGATGGACTGCAATGCTTTTATGTCTGAGGAACTATGGGGAATGTTTAAAACATTTCCATATCAGCATAGGTAAATACATATTATTTTCATATTTTAAACTACTGGTAATTCTAGTATGCCAACCCCTAAGCGTTTAACTTTTCCTAATTCTTCATCTCATCATTTTTTAAGATATCGTCTGTATGGCCAGTGGAAGAATGAAACTTATAACAGTCACCCACTTTTAGTAAAAGTTAAAGCTCAAACAATAGACAGAGCCAAATATATCATGAAGTAAGTTTTAACTTATTTTTCATATTAATCTATTTCTGGATCTAATTTACTTTCTTTCCGCTAGCTCATCTGAGCCTCAGTTTTGAGAAAGCCTATGTGTTGTGAGTGGTATAGCTGATTTATGTACTGTAGACAGAATGACTATTAATTGTGGTTTTAGCTGTATTTGACTACCAGGTTTACATAGTTGTCATGTTTGCATGCGGATAAAAATCTAATGAAAATCCCTTTTAATGCATGCATCATATTATAGGATGAGAGTGTTTTTTTTCTTTTCTTTTTAAGGACAGCCTGCTGTGGTCTTTGCTCAGTACATTTAGTGATTTGTGCAAGGTAGTCAAAGTTCTAGCAATTTCTTCTGCTGAAAGTTACCATAATGTTTTTTTGTTTTTTAATCTGTTAGGAAGAACTAATGAAATTATGCAGAATTATTTCCATAGGGAGTCAACTTTTGAGAATTTTTTTTGTTTTAAAAAATGTTGTATGCTTTTATTTTCATATCATTAAGAATATAAGAGTGATGTTCTACTTCCCAGTAGATTATTTGAAGTTTAAATATGAAAATCATATACTTCAGATTAGTATCAGTTTAGATATTTAATTACACTGCTGTATTGAAAGTGTTTTCAATGAGGGTAATGTCAGTTGCCATTCCTTTTGTAAATTCATAGCAGTAGTATGGTTATTCTGATTAAAAGTAGTTTGATTTCTAGTTTATCTAGATTTAACAGTGTGTAATGTCTGTTAAATGTTGTCTTTGCCCAGTGATAATGTTTCTGGTCACAGTCTACTGGGAAAACAGATATGTGCATGATTACAATCTAGTTTTATTTTTTCTGTGAGCCTATGGATTATATTGAAGCAATCTAGTTCAATAGGTGCTGTTACATAGTATGAATAAAGTGCTATGGGAGGATAGATGAGAGTAAATGATTTTACTTGGGGGAGTTTTGGCAGGAGATGATACTAGATATGAAAGAGTTTCTGGACTTAAGAGTTCTCCAGGTACAGTTTCTAGCTTAACAAGAACAGCTAATATGTAGGGAGCTATTACTCTATGTGCCAAGTGTTAAGCTAAGTGCTCTACATGGATAGTTTGATAATATATTCAAGCATTATTGAATCCCTTGAATCTGTCTCATCTACTGTCTCTACCACCAGTACCTTAGTTCTTTCATCTGGTGTATTACAGTGATTGGTATATTCTCTTACTAAAAATCATTTGGTGACTGACTTTACCTGAAGGTTTATGTTAAGCTTTATGACAGAGTGATATATAAGAGGTCCTCCCTGATTTGTCCCTCCCTGCATCTAACCTCCTTTCCTGCCAGTTCTACTTCCAGATGTACTGAGTCTACTTATGTTTCCCTGACTGTACCACTGTCTCCTTAGCTTCTCTTCCCTTGTGTGTACTTTTTGTTTCCTCTGTTTGTACAGGTCTTCCCTTACCTTCCTTTCCCCCTTTCCATCTGGTGACCTCATTCTTGGAGAGTGAGCTCCAGTGTTACTTCCAGTGAAGGCTTCCCTAGCATATACTGCCAAACACAATGGATCTTTATTTCCACCACTATTCTTTGTGCATATAGTGTTATCATACCTGTAGGTATATTGCTACATTTCTATTATTATTTTTCTTTTTTTGACTATCTAATGTTTTGAATAGTTTGTATGTTTACGTTGTTTAAATTTCAGTAAATAAGGTATACAGTACATACAGCAGAAAGTCTCACCCCATCCTACATCTACTCAGTTCTTCCCCCCGCCGTAAAAAGTAGCCATTATTTAGTCTCTTATATATCCTTCCAGATATTTTTATGATATAAATATATTATCCCCCTCTTCTCCTCCTCCTCCTTCTTATTAATTATTATTATTATTATTATTGCTATTATTATGTTAATATTGTTTTTTCCTTGTAAAGTTGGGACCTCACTCTGTTGCCCAGGCGGGTTTCAAACTCCTGGCCTCGAGTTATCCTTCCACCTTGATCTCCCAGTGCTTGGGTTACAGATATGAGCCACTACACTCCAGCCACCTTTTATTTATTTTATTTTTATTTGATTGTTTGTTGATTTATTTATTTTTGAGATGGAGTCTCGCTTTGTCACCCAGGCTGGAGTGCACTGGCATGATCTTGGCTCACTGCAAACTCCACCTCCCTTATTCAAGCAGTTCTCTGCCTCAGCCTCCCAAGTAGCTGGGATTACAGGTGCCCGCTACCATGCCTGGGTAATTTTTATATTTTTGGTAGACATGGAGTTTCATCATCTTGGCCAGGCTGGTCTTGAACTCCTGACCTTGTGATCCATCCGCCTTGGCCTCCTAAAGTGCTGGGATTATAGGTGTGAGCCACTGTGATGGCTAGCCACCTTTTATATTATCAATAGCATATAAGTACTGTTCTGTTGATGGCTCTTTTTGTTTAAGAATATTGAAATGATTTTAAATCTATTTCCATCGCTGGACCAGGCTTGAGAGCAGGAACTGTTATTCATACTTATATTTCTCTTTTTCTCTCTTTTTTTTTTTTTTTTGAGTTGGAGTCTTGAGTTGTCACCCGGGCTGGAGTGCAGTGGTGCGATCTCAGCTCACTGCATCCTCTACCTCCCAAGTTCAAGCAATTCTCCTGCCTCAGCCTCCTGAGTAGCTGGGATTATAGGTGCCTGCCTCCACACACAGCTAATTTTTTTGTATTTTTAGTACAGACAGGGTTTGACCCTGTTGGCCAGATTGGTCTGGAACTCCTGACCTCATTATTCACGCGCTTCGGCCTCCCAAAGTGCTGGGATTATAGGCATGAGCCACTGCACCCAGCCTCATCCTTGTATTTCCATGCTTGACCGTAGCCAAAAGACTGATACACAGTCGTCCTTGTATTTCTAATGGTTAGTACTTTGACTGTCATCGTAGGCATTAATATGAATGAATGAAAAAAATATAATTTACTATAGAATAATATATGCAGAATTTTTAATATATTTGGATTTTTGTTATATTTGTAAGCTGTAACTATTTTACCAGGCTTAAACAACACAATTTTGTTACTGTTTGAAGTTCTTAGGTTGAGCATATAATGTATTAATTTATCACTTGCAGAATTTCATGAGTTTTGAATACTATTTAAAACATGAGCTTGCTATAGGGCATTTAATAATTCTTTCTTTCTTTCTTTCTTTCTTTCTTTCTTTCTTTCTTTCTTTCTTTCTTTCTTTCTTTCTTTTCTTTCTTTTCTTTCTTTCTCTTTCTTTCTTTCTTTCTCTCTCTCTCTTTCTTTCTTTTCTTTCTTTCTTTCCTTCTTTTCTTTCTTTCTTTCTTTCTTCCTTTCTTCCTTTCTTCCCTCCCTCCCTTTTTTCTTTGTTTTTTGAGACAGAGTTTCACTCTTGTTACCCAGGCTGGAGTGCAATGGCATTATCTCGGCTCACTGCAACCTCCGCCTCCTGGGTTCAGGCAATTCTTCTGCCTCAGCCTCCTTAGTAGCTATGATTACAGGCACGTGCCACCATGCCCAGCTAATTTTTTTGTATTTTTAGTAGAGACGGGGTTTCACCATGTTGACCAGGATGGTCTCGATCTCTTGACCTCGTGATCCACCCGCCTCAGCCTCCCAAAGTGCTGGGATTACAGGTGTGAGCCACGGCACCTGGCCTTTTAATAATTCTGTCTACAAATATTTATTGTGTTCCATATGGCAGACACTGGTAGCTTGAGGAGAGGACAAAGACAATAAAATATTTCTTTCTTTTTTTTTGTTCTGTTTGTCCCTCCAGGGGATGGAGGCAGAAGGGAAGGGAATAAAAAAACAGAGGAGGGGTTGGCCTTGGCAAGTACAGGGTAGGGATCTGAAATATTGGGGTTAGAAATAGGGACAGGTAGTGATAAGTTGCAAGTTTGAACAAAATACTGTATAGCTAATGTTTAGTGTTCTCTGTTTGTGTGAAACAGAAGAAACTGGGATATGGAGAATTGGAAAGAGAAACAGTTGATGATGAAATAATTTTGATTGATGGAGCCAGTTTTGTCATAAGAAATTAATTATAGCAAGCTTGTGACTTGGAGAATGGTCACATTTCCTGAATTATAAACTGAATTTATAATTTACTTCATTATATTTTCATCCTACATTTATTATGTAATAATATCACAGGCATTTAAGATTCTGTGTAATAATTGTTTTGAACTGTAAGAATTCATAAATATAAATTTGAATAATGAGCAAAGGAAGAAATAAAAAGAAAGGAGTAGAATTTAGCTTCAAACTAATTGTGTTCCTTGACTATGAAAAGCAAACAACTTTACATATTGAGGAATGCAGCATGAGCTATTACTCTGTTCAGGTCACTGAGCCAGATAGCATGAGGCATTTCATTGCATGACACCAACTTTGATCTCTTAATCCCTAACCTGATAAACGAGTCCTCCGAAATCTGAAATAATTTTGATTGTTTGTAAGAAGAGTTTTATGTACTTATAGAGAGTTTTACTGATTTTTAGACTATTACTATAAAGTTGAAATTTGTATTTTGTAAATGTTAAGCATTTAATGTAAAGTCTCAATACTTTCTGGGAGAATCTCTAACCAAAATAGCCCAAATCCTGCCATAAAGGATATAATGAATGTGGTCATTTACATGAATCCATTTTGAATATTTGGGGAATAATTGGTTTTCCCCCCACTATGATGTAACAAAGCCATCCCCATTACAAGGAATGTTACTTAAGATGATCCCTGCCACCTTTTCCTTCCTTTGTAGGCGCCTAACCAAGGAAAATGTGAAGCCTTCTGGAAGACAGATTGGGAAGCTGAGCCACAGCAATCCAACCATTTTGTTTGATTATGTATGTTTTGATGTTAATATTATTTTAAGGGATTTTTCTTTTTGTTGCCTTTAAATCAGCATGAGTGGAAGTTAGAAAATGAAGTATTGGTAGGTTATGCTAAAAAGAAAATTATTATACAGTGTATTTAACACATGGATCTATTTTTCTATTAATAGTAATATGTAACAGTGTTACTACTATAGACAATATAATGTTATTTTGTATACCACATTGTGGTTTCTAGAAGCCTTACTTGTTGAATTTAGTTTTTAGAAACATTCAAATAACATTTCATTGTGATTGATACATAATACTAGTACTTCGATATTTAGACATTTCTTTCTTTCTTTATTTTTTTTTTTTGAGAAGAAATCTTGCTCTTGTCACCCAGGCTGGAGTGCAGTGGCATGATTTTGGCTCACCACAAACTGCACCTCTTGGGTTCAAGCGATTCTGCCACCTCAGCCTCTCCTGAGTAGTTGGGATTATAGGTGTGTGCCACTGCACATGGCTAATTTTTTTTTTTTTTGTATTTTTTGTAGAGATGGGGTTTCACCATGTTGGCCAGGCTGGTCTTGAACTCCTGACTTTGGGTAATCTGCCTGCTTTGGCCTTTTAAAGTGCTAGAATTATAGGCATGACCCACCATGCCTTGCCAATATTTAGAGATTTCTAAAACATACGAGAGAGACTATACTCTTTCATTCCAGAATTCAGTTTTGAAACAACTGGAATGATTTCCTTTTTTAATTTTTTCTTTAAGCTTCAGGGGGTACATGTGCAGGTTTATTACATGTATATATTGCATAATGCTGGGGTTGGGGCTTCTCTTGAACCCTTCACCAAATAGTGAGCATAGTACACAATAGGTAGTTTTCAAACCTTGCCCCACCCCCTCCCTTACTTTTAGAGTCCCCAGTGTCTTTCTGTCTTTATGTGTGTGCATACCCATAGTAAAGTTTCAGGATACAAAATTAACTTAGAAAAATCAGTAACATTCTACACACCAAATAATGTTCAAGTTGAAAACCAAATCAAGAGCACAATTCCATTTACAATAGCCACAAAAATGGTACCAGGAGATACATCTAACCAAGGAGGTGAAAGATTTCTACTAGAACTATAAAACACTGATGATAGAAATCATAGTAATACAAGCAAATGGAAACACATTTCTTGCTCTTGGATTGGAAGAATCAATATAGTTAAAATATTCCATACTGCCCAAAAGAATCTGCAGATTCATTGCAATTCCAAATTACCGCTGTCATTTCTAATAGAATTGGGATTTTTTTCCTAACTGAAAAATGTAGCCTAAGAAAATATTCTCTAAGGCAATGACACAATAGTAATTTCTGTATAAATATGAAGTGATAGGAAACCACTTTAATTATAAGCATTATTTCTTTTGAAAAATAAAGCTTAGCCATTACTTAGTTGGTACAGTAGAAATCCTTTGATTAATGCCTAAGTTAATCCTAAGTTAATGCCTTCTATTGTTTGTTGCTGTTTTCCAGATCTTGTCACAAATACAGAAGTATGATAACTTAATAACACCTGTAGTCGATTCATTGAAATACCTCACTTCATTGAATTATGATGTTTTGGCCTGTATCCTTTAAAGTGAAGTAATATGTAGATTTCATATTTGATAGATAGTGTGGTAAATGTTTTATTTTCATTCTGTTTTTCTTTAGTAACCATCTGAGGTTGATTCAGATGGCTGATCTGAAGTTTGGTCAGTCAAGTGTGTGTGTGTGTGTGTGTGTGTGTGTGTGTATGTGTGTGTGTGTGTGTGTGTGTGTTGTATATAGGGAGACGTTAGGCTCACCAAACTTTTTTTTTTTTTTTTGTGAGACAGAGTTTTGCTCTGTCACCCAGGCTGGAGTGCAGTGTCACGATCTCAGCTCACTGCAACCTCTACCTCCCGGGTTCAAGCAAGTCTCTTGCCTCAGCTTCCCAAGTATCTGGGATTACAGGCGTGTGCCACCACACTTGGCTAATTTTTGTGTTTTTAGTAGAGATGGGGGTTCACCAGGTTGGCCAGGGTGATGCTGAACTCCTGACCTCAAGTGATCCACCCACCTCGGTCTCCCAAAGTGCATGAGCCACTGTACCCAGGTGGCTTACCTGACTTCTTGTTATTGATGGAATCTATCTTGATTGCCCAAAGATCACAAGGAGGCTGAAGAAGAGATGTTGCTACTACAGCGAGTGTATTTTTCAATAATTTGTTTTAGCAACATCCCTGGTCTTAAAAAGAAGAACAGTGATTTGTAATGACCAACAGTTTTGCCTCTAAGATGTGGCATATTTATGTTTTAAGGGTCTTTATTAGAGATGTAATGACTTAGTTTTTTTTTTCTTAATACATGAAAGATTGTATCATTGAAGCTTTAGCTAATCCAGAAAAGGAAAGAATGAAACATGATGACACAGCCATCTCAAGCTGGCTTCAGAGTAAGTGTTTTTATTTTTCGAAAGATGAAATTATTATCTGTGGTAACTGCCATGTTATGTATTTTATTATCTATGCTTGGAGACTTTTATAAGCCTATTTGTTAAGAGTTGTTGAGAATATCTCGCTACTAGGCTTGTTCTGTAGAGTCCTTGGCTATGTAAGGAGGTTGATATAGTTCTTATTTATTTTCCTAACTTGATAGACCGTTATTGACTCTGCTATCAGAGTCAATTTGGATAAGCGTTACTGGTGAGGTAAAATCTCCTTCATTTTATTTTATTTTTAATGAATTTTATTTATTTCTTTTTTTGAGATGAGGTCTAGCTCTGTGGTCCAGGCTAGAGTGCAGTGGTGCAATCTCAGCTCACTGCAGCCTCTGCTTCCCAGGTTCTAGCACCTCTCCTGCCTCAGCCTTCTGAGTAGCTGGGATTACAGGTATGCGGCACCACACCCAGCTAACTTTTGTATTTTCAGTAGAGACAGGGTTTCACTATGTTGGCCAGGCTAGTCTTGAACTCCTGACCTTAAGTGATCTGCCTACCTTGGCCTCCCAAACTGCTGGGATTACAGCCGTGAGCCATTGCACCTAGCCGAAAACCTCCTTTTAAACTAACATTGTTTTATAGAAGTTGATCTTAAGGGAGTTAGTCTCATTTCTTCCCATTCCATCCTGAGGTTCCAGTCATCTTAAAAGAGCAAAAACTTGACTTAGTTTAACCAAAAAAGCTAACCATATTTCTTCTTAATTCTTGTACCTTTGGTTTCTAGCAGCCAGTTCCCTTTCTTTCAATTTATTGTATCTGATAGCAGAATCTTGCGGTGGCTCCTTATTGTCCTTTAAAGTCCGAAATGTTTAATAAGTCATACTGGTAAGTTCTTTTGAAATCAGGTCCTTTTGCACTATTCTAGCCTCATCTTTTCCCTGCTTCCCGATATTCTAGTATTAATGCTGAACTTCTTGTACTTTCCATGACCTTTTGCCCATTATTCACTTGACTTGGAATACCCTTCATGGCCCACTCCATGTTCTGTTTATTCTTTAGATTTCAGCTTTGAGGTCACTTCCTCTGGGAAGCTTTTTCTGTTAATGCTCCCACACACGTCTGAATTAGGTGCTCCTCTTTTGTATTCCCGTGGAGCCTTTTGCTCATCATAGCTATTTGTCTACTTTTCTCTGTCTTCCATTAGACTCAGCTCCTTGAGGGCAGGACTTGTGTTTTTGTCCAATATTATTTAGGTGCTTAACAAATAGTTGTGGAATAGGCTGCAGAGTACTTGACTTTACTAGAATCTCCTACTCTTGTATTGGCTGGGGTTTCCTCCCTATTCATGGTATGATAAGGACCGTTGGTTAAAATTGGTGTCTTGTCTGCTTCTAGATCTAGTAATACTTTACTTGTTTTCTTGCACCTCCGCAACTAGTAGCATGTTCCTAGATAAAAAGAGATTTTTTTTTTTTCCTTGACTCACATTCAGGGGACTGGCGTTTTGTCATTTGTTCAAGTTTACTGAGTGATCTGCAAGATTTTCTTATATCTTAGTTTCACAAACTCTGGAATCAGGCTGCAAAGATTTGACTCACTGCCCTACTTCATACTATGTGACTGTGAACAAGTTACAGGACATATCTGTTCTGAATTTGCCTGATCAATAGGTTATACCAACCTAAGATAATGGTTGCAAGGGTTAAATGAGATAATTATTATAAAGTGCTTGGTACAGTGCTTGACATTTATCTATGCTCAGTAAATATTGGTTATTGTTACTATTATGAAACTCCAACAGCATCAGCAATATGATTATTCCTACCTCATTTTGTTTTAGAAGTTTAGTTGAAGAACTGATATTTTTGCACTTTGTTTTATGAGTTGTTTGTACTCCTTTTTTATTTCACATAGGTCTGGCTAGTTTCTGTGGTGCAGTTTTTCATAAATATCCAATTGATCTTGCCGGTCTTCTTCAGTATGTTGCCAATCAGCTAAAGGCGGGTAAAAGGTATTCATAGCAAATTATACTTAATAAAATTCAATAGAGTACTTCTGTTGGTTTGCGGGTATTGAGACTCCTATTATCCTGAAAGACTTCTTACTTGCTGGTTGTAGGCTCAAGCAGAGTATTTGCTCACTTATTTACATGAAATTCTTTAGTTAGTTAAATGATAACTTAATACATAAGTAGACACCTTTTCTCATGAATAAATATAATATTTGGCTATATATATTAACACATTAAAAATATACTTTGATTTATTTTGACTGCCTATTAGGCTTTTGAGTAAATGGCTAATGTAATATATTGTGTATCTTCTATGGCAAAACATACTGCACTAGGTCTGTATGCAGTAATTGACCTGTATCATGTTGAGCATCTGGTAGGAACATGTTGATTTGAGGGTGTATATAATACTTTTAAAGCATAATTTTTGAATTTGAGTTTTAGAGATACATAAGACTTCCATACCTTTTGGACAATGTCTTCTTTTCTTTATAAATACTGAAGTTAATTTTATTTTGGGCCAATATCAGTGCTTAGAGTTTGAATTAGTATGTGTGTATGTTAAACCTCATGAGAAGTAGACTGACTCGAATCAAAGAACCTAAAATTGTTTTCAAAAGCTTTCTGGTAGAAAGCAAACAAAAAATTAAAAACTATTTGGTGTTCTAAACAAGTATTACCTAAGTAATTATTGACAGATTCTTATTGTGGCATAGGGAAAACTTAAAAAACATATTTAAACTTAAAATTTTATCGGCACATCCCTTATGCTCATCTCTCTGCCATTTCTATATATTTTTATTCTTCTTTGTCTTTAGGCCAGCAGAACATACATTATTTTTAAATCTATAACTCAGCTTTCTGTACTGTGAGTACAGTGTTTGTGACCATCTAATTGAAGCATAGTTTAAAGGAAAAATAAACTGTTTCATTGTAACTTATATACTACTTTTCATGAGGGCTTTCTTAAACAAGAAAAACTAAGGAAAACAAGGAACAAGGCAAGTTGAGAGAACACTTAAGAATCTTAGAAAACGGTTCCTTCATCTGTTAGCTTGTGTCTTGAGTATATCTAACTTTACATTTGGAAAAACATCTGTATTGTTTTAGGAAAGAATGTTTTTACTTTGTTTAGATTAACTAAAGAAGATCTTAGAGGACATAAGGTATTGTTTCCATTGGCAGTCCTAAACTTTGAAGATTAAAAAACATAACTGTTGGCATATTACTGAAAAATGTGCTTCAGACTGGCCACTAAATTGTCATCTTTGGCTCAGATACCACAACTTAGAACTTCTTTTTTTCCTTCCTTCCTTGCCTCTCTTCCAGTGTATGTAGATGTATGTGACCGTGCTACATATTTGTCCCTTTTTAGTAAGCGGATTATTAAGAAATGGCTCTATACCATCAAAAACATTTTGGCCGTCCTGTATTGGAGGAGAAAAAAATGCTATGAAGGACTTTATTGGGTCAACCAATAAAATGAAATATGAATGGTAGATTAAAGTATTTTATCAGTGTTAGATTTATTAAAATTGTTAACTATTGTGGTTATGTAAGAGAATAGCTCTCTTAGGAAAAGCAGTCTTAGAAATTTTAGGGGCGCAAAAGGCCATATGTAAATAATTTTCCCTCAAATGATTAAAAAATTGAGTGTGTGACTATGTATGTAGAGAGGGGCTTCAGAGAGGCAAAGAAAATGCAAATGAAAAAGCAAGCAGGATTAAAAATGTTACTAGGTGAAGCTGAGGTAAAGGATATATGTGTGAGCTTTGTACTGTTTTTATTTTTTCATCCTATTAGTAAATTTGAAATTATCTCCAAGTAAAAGTTCAACATACACACCAAATATTTGACAATATAGTTCTAGGAATGTGGTTCCTTAAAAACTGCTTCAGCCTCTTCCCCCATTTTCATATACAAATAATTTAGGGTTTCTCAGTATTTTAAATACAGTATATTATTTTTGTATTTGAAGTTCTAACTGTAGACTGTTTTTTTTTTTTCTTTTTGAATAGTTTTGACCTGCTTATATTGAAAGAAGTGGTGCAAAAAATGGCAGGAGTAGAAATTATGGAGGAAATGACAATGGAGCAACTAGAGGCCATGACTGGTGGAGAGCAGCTAAAAGCTGAGGTAAGAATTGCTACTTTTGTTCATCAGCTTTTAGAATTCATAATGTATGTGATCATAGTAAAGAATCCAAACAATATGTATCTTAATAAAACCAAATGTCAAAGCCATACATGCCTTCCTTTCACAACACACCCCTACTCCGTTTTAGAAATTGAGATACAGTAGTTACTTTAACTTTTTAAAAAAGCTGAAACAAAATATAAAAGTAAGTAATGCATCTGTAAGGCAAGTAATTACCAATTAAGTCCAGGGACGGTGGCTCATATCCTGTAGTCCCAGCACTTTGGGAGGCCGAGGCTGGTGGATCACCTGAGGTCAGGAGTTAGAGACTAACCTGTCCAACGTGGCGAAACCCTGTCTCTACTAAAAATTCGAAGAATTAGCTGGGTGTGGTGGCTGGCGCCTGTAATCCCAGCTACTTGGGAGGCTGAGTCAGGAGAATTGCTTGAATCCAGGAGGCGGAGGTTGTTGCAATGAGCCAAGATTACGCCATTGCCTGAGCAATGAGAGCAAGACTCTTCCTCCCCCGACAAAATAATAATAAATAAATAATTACCGAATAATTACTAAGTCTTCTGTGATTCTTGATATCCTCACTCCTTTAAATCTTAGTTGCTCTGTTGAATCTGTGCCACAATGAATAATTTAATTAATAATCCTTTATGAGGGGCTGCAAGGTGGAAAATGGAAAATATGCAAGAATTTAACTTAAGCTGATGTTTGTCTTTAAGCCAGTGACCGTAGTCAGGAATAGACACTGAAATAAATTTGTGTAAGGGAAGAAATGTGTAATGTAGGAGTTTTTAATGTTAAGGATTTTAAGTCAACTCTTTGCTATGTCTTTATCAAATTAGACAGCATGGGTTATATACTGTACATTAGTAAATTTGTGTCTTCTCTTGTGCAGGGTGGTTATTTTGGTCAGATCAGAAACACTAAAAAATCCTCTCAGAGATTAAAGGATGCTCTTTTGGACCATGATCTTGCCCTTCCTCTCTGTCTCCTTATGGCTCAGCAGAGGAATGGGGTAATCTTTCAGGAAGGTGGAGAGAAACATTTGAAACTTGTGGGAAAGCTCTATGACCAGGCAAGTTAAAGTGGCTTTTATGTTTATGTACATTTTAAAAACCTTGTTAAAGGAAGATGTTATAATTTGAAAAATGTCATTTTTGCGCATCATGTGAATATGAGACATCCTAATCTAATGTGAAATAGATATTCAGGAAATAGAGCCTATTTCTATGTGAGTTATGATATTTAAGAGTTAGCTCCAAGAGGTGTTATATGTCAGACTGTCAATTAATTAAATATTACATCATTAAATTTCTACATCTTCAAGATGTTTGCATTTATATCTTTCCTGGTGTCTGGAAATCTTAGTCATAATACAATAGATGCTTGTTTGATCATTCGTGCATGCTCTCTCTTTCCTTTCTTTTTCTTTACTTTACTTTTCTTTTCTTTTCTTTTTTTTTTTTTTTTTTGAGGCAAGGCTTCACTCTGCTACTCAGGCTGGAGTGCAGTGCATGATCTCAGCTCACTGCAGCCTTGACCTCCCTGGCTCAAGTGATCAGCCTACCTCAGCCTCCCGAGTAGCTGGGGACTATAGGCGTGCACCACCTCGCCTGGCTAATTTTTGGATTTTTTTTTTTGTAGAGTCGGACTCTGCCATGTTGCGCAGGCTGGGTTGTTATCTCCCTTTTTCTTTGTGTTATCGTTGATGATAGGTAAACACATTTTGTGGGCTAATCTTAGGTTTTGGTACTTGATATTTATAAATAACATTCTGTATATAAAGTTTTCTTCTTTTAAGGGCAAAGGAATTGACTTCTGTTTGCCTATGGTGGTTATCTTATTTGATTTAGGTGAATGTATTCCACTAAAAGTGAAGAAATACAGCTTGGCATTAAAGAGACCTAGTTGGCTAGTAAAGCCTTGGATCAGTCAACCTGTCAGGGCCTTGGCATCTTTTTTGTAATACGGTTATGTGATTATATTTGTAGATGGTCTCTAAAGTCTTGTTACGTTATAAAATTTGGATTCTTAATTGTTAAAGTATTTCTAAAATGACTTCTTTCTCAATTTGGAAAATATGTTGATTTTGTCTTATTTTTTAAATTTAGTGTCATGATACCCTGGTGCAGTTTGGCGGGTTTTTAGCATCTAATCTGAGCACAGAAGATTATATAAAGCGAATGCCTTCAATTGATGTACTCTGTAATGAATTTCATACACCCCATGATGCAGCATTTTTTCTGTCTAGGCCAATGTATGCCCATCATATTTCGGTAAGTACGAGTGCCTTTGCTGCCGCTTAAGAATGATCCAAATTATTCCTTAACGGTTTTATCTGTTCATACATTTCACTACATATTTTGGGGGAAGGTCTTAGCCCTTAAACTGGGATCCCTTCTTTGTTTCCCGTAGGGACACAGAGCTGTGTAGTAGAGGTATACAAAAAAGGTGATGAGAAATTTGGAGTCTCATTGATCATTTAATCAGACATCTGCTGTTCGTGTTTACATATCAACTGCTACAGTTTCCCACTTCTAACTGTTACCTGATTTTATTATCACTTTGTTAACACTATGCAGAAATTCTTGTGTTACATATACAGTCTGAAGGGGAAAAGACAATAAGAGAGTGGTGTTGGGCTCCTTTTCTCCTTCAAATCCTCTCAATCCAGAGAATTGTATGCTGTCTTTGTGTAATGTCTTACTGTTGTCACACCCCATGGTAGGTCAGCCTCAGCTATACAAGAGGGTACCTGATTTCTTGATGGACTGAGGTGGGAGAATTGCTTCATCTTAGGAATTCTGACCTGCTCTGTGCTAAGTGAAACACACTAATCAGCATTATGGAACGTTCCCTAGCAAACAGGAACACCTGGTTGTCTGAGGTTGGCTGAACTTTGCCAGGTCAGAAAATGGAGCAGTCCATTCAAGCTACCATTTCTCTCTTACTTGTGTAAAATACTGTCTTTGTCTTTTAAGAGATAACAAAAGAAAGGGCATTTCCTTCTCAGGCTTGTAAGAAAACAGAAAACTATATGGCAGTGGCTGTATAGCCAAATTGGAGATAAGTCTTTTATCTGTAGGCAACATGCCACTCTCTGGAAAAGGGGTTTCCCAGCAACCTTGGTTTCACTGGATGGGCATCCAAGCTGCCCTGAGGATCCTTGCTTTTGCTTCTTGACTGAAAGCCTCTGTTGAGGAACCTTCATTGAGACAATGAAAATGTATATTAGATGACCGCTGTGTCCCCTCTATAAATTGACTATTGGCAGGCTGTCTTGAGGATAATTCAGTCAAATGTTGCTCAGATTTTTTTTTTTTTTTAGATGAAGTCTTGCTCTGTCTCCCAGGCTGGAGTACAGTGGTGCAATCTCAGTTCACTGCAGCCTCTGCCTCCTAGGTTCAAGCAATTCTCCTACCTCATGCTCCCAACTAGCTGGGATTACAGGCACCCGCCACCAGACACAGCTGAGTTTTCTATTTTTAAGGGTTTTGCTACGTTGGCCATGACGGTCTCAAACTCCTGACCTCAGGTGATCCACCTGCCTTGGCCTCCCCAAGTGTTGGCATTACAGGCGTGAGCCACTGATCTGGCCTGCTCAGATTCTTGAGGCAAGATTTTTCAACAATGAAAGTACAGCAATAATTGTGGATATCAGTTCTATTCCGTAAGTCTAGTTCCCTAGGTGATTTGAGATGTAGAACTATTATGTCTCTTCATTTGACTGAAGATGTGACCTTGAAGTGGGAGTTAAACTGACTTAAACAAGGACATACTTATCCTGGGTAAATATGAAGTATAGCTATCTTTTCTGACCAAGTTTGTTTTTTTTCTAACTAGACAGCGACTATGGGGTGACTAGCAATAGAAATCATAGATTCAGACCCAGAGGACTGGGGAGACGGGAGCTATCATGTAACCCCCTCATACATATAAACTGATTTTTAGTTTTAATTGTTAAAGTTGAGGTCCACCTTGAGGCACAGGTCTGAAAGATAACGCTTTTACCTAGTTCATAGTCTAGATCTTGCCCAGAACAGGTAACTAGGCTCTCTTATGCAGATAGCATCAACCCTATTTTATCCTGTTTTGTTAGAACCTTAGCAGAAGTTATTCTGCTCATCTAGATTAATATTACTTATCTTCAATAAGACCTGTCCTCTAAATTGAACTGTTTTCCCAACTGTTAATCCCTCTGCTTTCTGATGCAATTGGGACTCCTCTCATAACTAATGTTCTCTATAACTTTGTCACTTATGTTTGGTCTTAGTAGTTGTCAGCATGCTCTCTAAAATGGGGATAACAACATAAATCTTTGGACTTCTAAAACAGTTGTCAAATTCTCAGGTCCTGTTTGAGAACCCTCCTTGAAGAAAGAGAATGTTGTGTGCTTTTAGTGCCGTGAGCCTGGGAGCATAGCAGCACCCAGGGCACTCAGGAAGGAAGAAGGCAGGTAACTGAGCTGTAAGGAGCTGAGACTCTTTTGCCTGTCATAGTGTAGAACTAGAAGCAGAACCTTTGATCATCTTGTTTTTGGTTACGTGTTTAGCACAAATAGAATGATTTAAGTTATATTCTAACATAAAGAAGAAACTAGTTTTAGGACTTCCCTTAGGTTATATTAAGGCTGATAACTAACCCATTTTCGGTTACGTGTTTAGCAGAAATAGAATGATTTAAGTTATATTCTAACATAAAGAAGAAACTAGTTTTAGGACTTCCCTTAGGTTATATTAAGGCTGATAACTAACCCATTTTCGTTTACGTGTTTAGCACAAATAGAATGATTTAAGTTATATTCTAACATAAAGAAGAAACTAGTTTTAGGACTTCCCTTAAGTTATACTAAGGCTGACAACTAACCCAAACAGAATTATCTGGATGGGAGCCATTTAATCCTAAAGGGACTGAAGGACATGAAGCAATAGCAGCAACTATGTGTTCTCTCTCTCTCTCTCTCTCTCTCTCTCTGTCTCTCTCTCTGTCTCTCTCTCTCTCTCTCTCTCTCTCTCTCTCTCTCTGTGTGTGTGTGTGTGTGTGTGTGTGTGTGTGTGTATGTAGAGAATATATTTGGCATACACACATCTCTGCAGCCCCTCCCGTTGTACTAACATTTTTCCCCCCATACTGTAAAGAATATGGCCTTCCTCTGACTTTTCCCCAAAATTAGGGTAAACCAGTCAGGTGTACGAAGCTGCAGCATCAGTTCTCACATGCTTTAAACTTCAATATACCACAACTTTTCACAGAAAAATTTATTTGGCTAAGCAATAGGGTAATGATTTGATCCTAATTTGCCTGGGACTTGCCCAGTTTTAACACTAAAGTCTTATATCCTCAGAAACCCTGAAATCCCCGGGAAACTCTGACAATTGGTCACCCTACTTAGCAGCCTTAAAACAAATTTCTCATAACTTTTCTTAATGTTGATCCAGCTTCTTTTTCTTTTTTCTTTTTTTTGAGACAATCTCCTTCTGTAACCCAGGCTGGAGTGCAGGGGTGGGATCTCAGCTCACTGTAACCTCTGCCTCTGGGGCTCAAGTGACCCTCACACTTCAACCTTGCAAATAGCTGGAATTACAGGCATGTGCCACCACACCCAGCTAATTTTTTATATTTTTTGTAGAGACGGGGTTTGGCCATGCTGACCAGGTTGGTCTCAAGCTCCTGATCTCAAGTTATCTGCCCACCTCAGCCTCTTTGATCCAGCTTTTTAATTGACACATTTTAATAGTTGCTAGGGACTATATGTCGTGATACTACATTCTTTCCTAGTCGGCTGTTACTAGTTGCATTCTTCCTCTTCTCTCATGTTAAGACCTTCTGTTTGTTCGCTTGAATATCTCAAAAGCAGGATTGGAAACCCTACTTGTTCAATCCCTGATACAGGAGCAAGAGGGAGTAGTGTGGGGGAATGGAAGAGGGGGATATGCATATACCCTATTCACTTTACTCCACAGGTTAGATTAGGTAAGAATCCTCTGGAAATCTCCTAGTTAGCACTCAGCACTAAAGATTGGAATAGCTTCCAGGGATGCTTTGTCTTAAAATACATGTTGTTGGGAAGAAACTAGAATTTCCATAACAGTTTTGAGATTGGTCATCTTTTGATTCTTTAAAAGGGAATACAGATTTTTATACCATGAAAGTCAAAGCTATAAATTATGTTGTGTATGTATGTATGTATGTATGTATTTGTACTTTTTAATCTCCAGTCAAAATATGATGAACTTAAAAAATCAGAAAAGGGAAGTAAGCAGCAACATAAAGTTCATAAGTACATAACATCATGTGAGATGGTGATGGCGCCTGTCCATGAAGCAGTGGTCTCCTTACATGTTTCCAAAGTCTGGAATGCCATCAGCCCTCAATTCTATGCCACGTTCTGGTCATTGACAATGTATGACCTTGCAGTTCCACACACCAGCTATGAACGAGAAGTCAATAAACTTAAAAGCCAGATGAAAGCAATTGATGACAATCAAGAAATGGTAGGTTTTTGTTCTACTACGTCAAGTGCAATAACTTTATGTTATTCGGTGTTACCTATATTTTGAAATTGTTTTAGCTCTGGTTCCTTAAAATGGTGGTCTTGTTGCTATATAATATATTTTTAAATGGGGTTTAATAGTTACTTCTGAGTGGAGGGCCAGGAGGTTGGTGACTAGGTGGAGGTTATGATTAATCAAAAATTATTTGAGGGTCCTTCTCTACTGATGACTGTGCTAATAACTTAAAATGATTCATGTGACTAATAGCAAGAGCAGTAGTTCTTAAGAGGAGAGGCCTTCAGGAGGAGATTATTGAAGAGCTGAGTCTTGAGCTGAATAGGCCTTGAAGGTAGATTAGGTTTGGAAATATGGAAGCAAATAGGGTGGTCACCACAGGGTTCCAGCAAAGATAGGAAGTAGGTTGAGGTTCAGGGAGACCACTTTTACTGATTCACTTTCATGTAGTCAATGTGCTTAGTGATACATATGAAGAGTTATGATGGGGCCAGATTGTATAGGGCATTGAAAATCAGGGAGAAAAGTAGACTTGGTACAATTGAGAGCTATTTTGGTTTTCTGAGCAGGGGAATAATAATGGTAAAAAATGGCACTTAAAAAAGATTACTCATGACAGCAGTATGAAAGATGCTTTTGACAGGGGAAAGGACTAGCATTAGGCTAAAGAGCAGCTAGGTGGCTTTTTAGGCAGTCTATTGTGAGAGCATAGACTGATGGAGGTAGTGGCATTGTACAAGACTTGTAAACAAGTCTTGGTATAAAGGAAAAGAAAGAGTCAAAGATTTCTCCATGTCTGAGACTAGTAGTATTAGCGTTGCAAATTTAGCTGTTTTGATGGTGTATTAAGCCTCCATGACAGTGTTACAGATGTGTTGAATGAAGATAAAAGTAGCATGTTCAAGTGGACCTATATTCATATTGAATTATAAACTATCAGCCCTTATCTCTGTAAACTTTTCAGTTGAAAGAAGAAAGGCAATGTGCATATGGTTAGAAAAGTATCTAATTTATTCTTTGTAGCCCCCAAATAAAAAGAAAAAAGAGAAAGAGCACTGTGCTGCTCTTCAGGACAAGCTTCTTGAAGAAGAAAAGAAACAGATGGAACATGTACAGAGAGTTCTACAGAGACTGAAACTGGAAAAGGACAAGTGGCTTTTAGCAAGTAAGTTACTGGAATTGTTACATTCCTGATGCTGGTAAATGACAGAAAACAAAACAGTTAGAAATTTAGAGGTGTTAAAGTATATTATGATTGTGTTTCAACTCAGTGTTCCCAGTCTCATTCTTTGTTTATTCGTTGATGCAGAATCAACTTCACATTCACTGGAGGAACTGATACATTTTAACTACAATATTGACAGCTTGTCATTCAGTTTTTCTGTATAAAACATATTTTTGGAGAAATCATAGAAAGAAAAAATGTTCACAGCATAAAATGATAGTCTTATCTCAAGCATGAGCTTTGGTTACAAACTATAAGTAGTTTGTGGTTTTATAGTATTCTCTGCACTAAAGGTAATACATCGTCATGTTCAGTGTCTTTGAGGCCCTTGAGGAAGAAGTCTGCAACTTAATATATTCTTCCTTTATTTCTAGAATCTACGAAAAATGAGACCATCACAACATTTCTACAGCTGTGTATATTTCCTCGATGTATTTTTTCAGCAATTGATGCTGTTTACTGTGCTCGTTTTGTTGAATTGGTACATCAACAGAAAACCCCAAATTTTTCCACACTTCTTTGCTATGATCGAGTAAGTTCTTTTTATTGCAACCTTTAAAAAATTCTCACACAAAGATAGCTAACATTATAATCTATAGAGATATTATTGTGTGTGTGGTTAAAAAGCATGAACACAATAGCCAAGTGTCTAAATTTGAATCCTAGCTTTACTATTTTCTAGCTCTATGATCTCTGGCTAGTCATTTAACCTCTCTGTGACTGTTTTCTTATCTGTAAAGCATAAATAACCTGCTTCATAAGATTGTTGTGAGGGTTAAATGAATCACTGCACATAAAAAGCACCTGATATGTAATAGGCACTCAAGATTAAACTATTAACTGAGTTTACATGTATTATCATAATTGGTAGAACTCTTTTTCTCCACTCTTAACTTTCAGTTCTTAAAAAAAAAAAATTACACCTTCACACACACATAAAAGCAGGGAAGCTTTTCAATATGGTCATATTCACATTTTATGTTTAGCTTTTTTCTTACATTACTGCATTTTGTGGTTTAAAAACATAATGTATGTTCCAGTATGTCAGCTGCCTATTTCTACTTTATATCCGCATTTCCTCTGTTTACTCTCCCCGTAAACCCAGTCGTATGTGTGGCTAAGTCATTAAGAAACTATTATACAATAATAATGATAGGGTTTTTTTTTCTGTCACTGTAAATAAATCAGCTTTCTTTATACAAATTATTGTTTTGGGTGTTTGCTTTATGAATGTACTATTTCCCCACAAAAGCCAAGATCTCCAAAGGTCTCTGGAGTGTCAGTATATAAAGGGAATATACATTTTTGACTAAGCTTACCTGTTTATTATGACTTGCTATAAGAGAATCTTCTAATATTTTCAACTGATTTTGACCTTGATTTGTTTATATTTTTAAAACATGTTTTTCCTGTAGGTTTTCTTTAACATAATTTACACAGTTGCAAGCTGTACTGAAAATGAAGCCAGTCGATATGGAAGGTTTCTTTGCTGCATGTTAGAGACTGTGACCAGGTGGCATAGCGATAGAGCCACATATGAAAAGGTATCACTAATAGACACCCTTATATTTTGCCTGTGTATATAATGACCACATCCAGTAATGTCTAGATTTTTGAGTTTTAAAAGAGGAGCTGAGTTTAAGATTCAGTTGTAAAACCATGTTTATAAGCACAATGAATTTGTTAATAAAAAGTGCTGTATACTTTTTTATTCTAACTGACATTCGAAGTTAATATCTTTCTATAAGTTGAACGTGTTATGACTATCCAAATACACATGATGGTTTTATGTGGAAACATTGATCTAGTCTACTTAAGTTTCTTTTTCTGCTATTTTGTGGATCACAATTTTTCTTTAAACGTGACAAACATTGTTTCCGTAGGAATGTGGAAACTATCCAGGATTCCTTACCATATTACGGGCAACTGGATTTGATGGTGGAAATAAGGCTGATCAATTAGACTATGAAAATTTTCGACATGTTGTAAATAAATGGCATTATAAACTAACCAAGGTAAAAAAAAATGAATTTTTCAAAGGTAAATTTTTCTCTTTATACTTGCATAATAATGAATCTTAAAATGTTTGTTGTAGGCATCAGTACATTGCCTTGAAACCGGCGAATATACTCACATCCGGAATATCTTGAATGTGCTAACAAAAATACTTCCTTGGTACCCAAAAGTTTTGAATCTGGGCCAAGCTTTGGAAAGAAGAGTACACAAAATCTGCGAAGAAGAAAAAGAGAAGAGGCCAGATCTATATGCATTGGCTATGGGGTAACAAAATTATATTTTAATGTGATTTACAAGACTAGATGACAGAAGGATTCTGAAGACTTTAAAATGTTTTACAGTGTTGGAGTTTATCTTCTGCCTTCAGGAGATTATGGGAGATAATGCGATCATGTTCCCACAGGCTGGTGAGAGTTGCCACTTCTGATTATCAACTTCCGGTCTATACTGGATGATAGTTTCAAAAGTCATATATAATATTTCTTGATTGGGAGGAAATGTAATTTTATCATCACAGTTACCAGATCTTCAAGAATGAAAGAAAAAAAGCCATCTTAGTTTTAGAATTAGTTTATAGTGAAATTGTTATTTTTAAGAAAGTTGGGCATTCTATAAAAGCATTCAATAACTTACTAAAAATTAGCATTTTTTTTAAATTCTCTAGAACCACAGAGTAGAATGAATAACTTACTAATTTTATTCTTAAAAATCTCATGTTTGTGTTTTTTGATTTGTGTTTGTATATTTAAACACTTTGTGCGACTTTCAGCTACTCTGGGCAGTTGAAAAGTAGAAAGTCATACATGATATCTGAAAATGAGTTTCATCGCAAAGACCCCCCTCCGAGGAATGCAGTTGCCAGTGTGCAAAATGGGCCTGGTGGTGGGCCTTCTTCATCATCAATAGGAAGTACATCTAAATCGGATGAAAGCAGTACTGAGGAGACTGGTATGCTTACTTGGAGAAGCTTATAAGTAATATATTTTATCTCAACAAAGTGAAATGTTTTGAATCACAGAACAAGTACAATGCTGGCTTAGTATGTATTACCTTTTATTCCCTAATAGGAGTATATAAGTGTTAAGAAGTAATCAGCCTGCTCCTTCTTTCTAATTATTCTCTAATCATTTTGCTGTGAAATTGTAGTTTATTTACATCTAGGGGCTCCTTAAATAAAACCTTACTTTTATTTCAGATAAATCAAGGGAGAGATCTCAGTGTGGTGTGAAAGCTGTTAATGAAGTTTCTAGTACCACACCTAAAGGGAATTCAAGCAATGGAAATAGTGGCTCTAACAGGTAGGAACACTGTGCCATGTGTCATAATTCTAAATTCTTTTTTAAAATGACTTTTACTTATTTATTTATTTATTTATTTATTTTTGAAACGAGGGTCTTGCTATGTTGCCTAGGCTTGTCTCGAAATTCTGGCCTCAAGCAATCTGCCTTGCCTTGGCTTTCTACACTGCTGGGATTAGAGGCATGAGCCACTGTGCCTGACCCTCGAAATTCTGATTTCTTATGTGGATTCGCATGAGTAGAAGGGGAGTGGTTTTTAAGTAATGTGAAAAGTCATTTATGTTGGACTTTGAAATTTTCTTTTTACCCTATTTTGCTGATATGCTTTACATCCTAATTATGTTTTATATCATTATGCTTTGTATAACAGCTTTGTTTCTCCTGATGGGATATGCAGGGGAATGTAGATGTGAAGTTAAAAAAAATTTTAGGATAGAGTGATTGCTGTGAACAATCTGAGTAAGGACAGACATAAGAAAAGCCTACACTAATTTAAGTAGTGCTCCATCCAGCTAAGTAATCCGTTTCCTGATAGTATTTCCCTTGGTTGGTTTGTGAGGTATATATTTGTTTTTTACCATGTTATTCTGATAGGTTATGAATATCTTCCAAAAGAGACCCTGACATTATTTTAATAATACTTTTCTTTTTTCTTTTTTATTTTTTGAGGCAGAGTCTCTTTCGATCACCCAGGCTGGAGTGCAGTGGCATGATCTTGGTTCACTGAAACCTCTGCCTCCTGGGTTCAAGTGATTCTTGTGCCTCAGCCTTCCCGGTAGCTGTGATTACAAGCTACAAGCATGTGCTACCATACCTGGGTAATTTTTTGTGTTTTCAGTAGAGATAGGGTTTCGCTATGTTGACCAGGCTGGTTTCAGACTCCTGGCCTTGTGTGATCTGCCTGCCTTGGCTTCCTAAAGTGCTGGGCGTGAGCAACCATGCCTGGCTAATAATTATTCTTAATCTGCACATCATGAATTTGTTTTTTATTTACTGGATAAAGAAATAGTTCCTTTTTTTTTTTCCCTTTGAGATGGAGTCTTGTTCCGTCACCCAGGATGGAGTGCAGTGGCATGATCTTGGTTCGCTGCAAACTCTGCCTCCCGGGTTCAAGCGATTTTTGTGCCTCAGCCTCCAGAGTAGCTGGGATTACAGGCGTGTGCTACCTTGCCCAGCTAAATTTTTTTATATTTTTAGTAGAGACGGGATTTTACCATGTTGGCCAGGCTGGTCTCAAACTCCTGACCTCAGGTGATCAACCCTCCTCGGCCTCCCAAAGGGATTACAGGTGTGAGCCACTGCTGGGATTACAGACGTGAGCCACTGCACCTGGTCATTGTTTCTTCCTTTTTACTTTTCTTAAAGTTGTCCTTTAGTTTTCAAAGGACACCACCTTAGTTCTAGTATTTTTGAAGTTAGTAAGAAACCCTTTATGATATATTTTATCATAAGACAGGATATAGTTTATGATTATTTGTCTTAAAAATCCCATGTTTTTATTTTTAAGCAACAAAGCTGTTAAAGAAAATGACAAAGAAAAAGGGAAAGAGAAGGAAAAAGAGAAAAAAGAAAAGACTCCAGCTACTACTCCAGAGGCCAGGGTACTTGGTAAAGATGGTAAAGAAAAACCAAAGGAGGAGTGGCCAAATAAAGATGAAAAAGCAAGAGAAACCAAGGAAAGAATGCCAAAGTCCGACAAAGAAAAAGGAAAAGTTAAAGATGAGGAATTCAAGACCACTGTCCCCAGTGCAGAATCAAAATCAAGTCAAGAAAGGGAAAGAGAGAAGGAGCCATGCAGAGAGAGAGATATAGCAAAGGAAATGAAATCAAAGGAAAATGTTAAAGGAGGAGAAAAAATGCCAGTTTCTGGGACTTTGAAGTCACCTGTTCCCCGATCAGATATTCCAGAGCCTGAAAGGGGCAAGTTTACCTTTCTTTCTATGTGCTTACCTTTTCTTATTTTAATGTATAGTTGGTTAGTGTCTCCTTGTTTTGGTAGGTTACATAGGGATTTTGCTAGGGGAACTTGATTGCCTTACAAGTTGGTGTTTTTTTTTTTAAGTGTTTAGAAAACTAAAAATATTCCTTATTCCGACTATTTCTTTTTGTCTTAACAGAACAAAAACGCCACAAAATTGATACCCACCCTTCTCCATCACATTCCTCCACAGTAAAGGTTAGTATAGCCTGAGGAAGGCAGTGTCCATGTTAGGCTCACCTGTTTGGAATACCAGTGTCCTGACTTCCTTCAAGTCTTATGCCAAGCATTCACTGGAACCACTGGAGGTTTTATATTGCATTAGAAAATGAATTTTTCTATATTGGTGGACTGATTTTTTTTCCTATTATTTTTATAAAAGTGTTCAAACTTCAAGGACTTGGCACTAATTTTGTAGTGTTTCAAAGTGCAAGAGAAATTTTACCCAGAAGTGCCTCAACTGCTTTAAGCAGTCTTTTTCGGAGTTCAGTGGTAGCTACAAGCAAACAAATCTTTTCAGCAGAATGAAGCCTATTTTTCAGCATATTGAAGAATATATAGCACTGAAGACTTCCTGGATGATACAGGATAAACAAGTTACCTCTGAATTCAAGCTTCTTGATGAGCATCATACCGATATGTGCCTTCTAAGAAGGAGTCTTGAAAGGAGTTCCATTTTAAAGTCTCCTTGGTGATCAGTTCTCCTGTAGTTGTGTATATTCAGTGAGCATGCAGCTTCTGCTGTATCTTCCCTTGGAGGTTTGTTTATACCCTTACTGGGTTCCCAACAAGTTGAACCTTCCGTTACGATAAAAGCAGATGTGGCATCCAATCCTACCACCCAGCAAAGAGAAACCCCAGGCATTCAACTGCAGCACAAAATCGTGGGTGTAGCCTTCTTGAAGACTCAGGGTAGCCATTCCTTGCTCCACATTTAATTTTAATTCTAAAGTTATCTAATTTCATGGAATCTTTGAATTTGCAGTACGTTGAACTTTTTAAAAAACTGTAAGTTACTAATTCTTTATGAAAGCACTGTGGTGGAATATTGTAGTTGATTTCTTTTTCTTTTAATGCTTTTTCTTTGTGTGTGTAGGAAGTGTGAGATTGACCATGATAGGCACTTTGCAAAAAAAAAAAAAAAAAGTGATTACTCGTATATATTTTGTTTTTTTGTTAATGCAATGCCACTAAGTTTTCCAGCTAAGATTAAAAAAATGTGTATATTTATATTAGAGTTAAAAGTAAAGTAAAATGTGAAACCTCCCAATTAAAGAAGAACTATAAAAAATATAAGACAATGTTCTTTCGCAGTGACCTCCAGTATTTTAAATTTTTTTTGTGGAGAAAAAGAATGTTTTGCTTTCTTAAACCTCTTATCTATAGCTTAAGTAGAGAGATATGAAAAATGTGGCAGTAACATTTGTTTTAAAATTCTGAACAGGGGAATGATGTTTATGTCTTATATTAAGTACTTTTAATTTAGTTTTTTAACATTACAATTCCATGACATGGTTTTGTTTTTGTTTTTATTGTTGATATTCATATTGATGATGACATCATGAAATTTATCCTCACAAGAAGTAGCTGGTTTATTTTCAGGTTACAGCCATACCTCCCAAAGTTCCTCTGGGTTCTGAGAACTATGCCAGCTCACCTGTCATCTCCATTCATTTTCTACAGGACAGTCTCGTCGAACTCAAGGAATCTTCAGCAAAGGTTTGAGTCTTTTAAAATCATCATGCCTAAGTAAACCAAATGTTCTTTACTTATTTTACTTAATAGATGCCCTCACCCTAGTACATTCAGTAAGCTGATATCAGTGGGAAAAAGTACTCTGCTTACATTGAATAACATTCAAAAATATTAAATGTTAAAACTGAAACAACAGATGACAATGGTCCCTTTTAATGAGATTGTTACAAAATATATGTAATGTGCGAACATTTCTATCATCTCTCCTTGCTTGCTGTCTTATTCATTCTCCTTTTATGCTTCAAAATCTGGAAATAAGTTTAACATTCAGGGAAGAAGTTATTGGTTTGTTTTGGGTTTATTTTTTCAGAACAAATCTGCCAGGCTTTCTGACTGTTTTAGACAACCCAAAATACCAAAAAATAAATTCAATGCTTTCACATATCTGTTTTAAAGATGGACCTCATCTCAGTCCATAAAAATTATTTATGTATCCTTAGTTGAGGTACCTTTCTGGTAGTTGTAGCACAATATCAGAAGATACAGTTAATGTGAAATAATCATTCCCATAGAGGGGAATACTCGGTAGTTGTGTTTACATGTCAGTATTAATCCTTATCTGTTATTCTACTTTCTTGAGTATTCTTCTACTAAAAATAGTGTGCACCGAGGCGGGTGGATCACGAGGTCAAGAGATGGAGACCATTCTGGTCAACATGGTGAAACCCCATCTCTACTGAAAATACAAAAAATTAGCTGGGCATGGTGGCGTGTGCCTGTAATCCCAGCTACTCAGGAGGCTGAGGCAGGAGAATTGCCTGAACCCAGGAGGCGGAGGTTGCAGTGAGCCGAGATCGCGCCATTGCACTCCAGCCTGGGTAACAAGAGCGAAACTCCATCTCAAAAAAAAAAAAAAAAAAAAAAAAACTAGTGTGCAGTTTGCGTATCTTATTACAGAGTTTATTACAGTATTATAGTTGAGTTGTTCATCGTTCATGTTGTTTTGTGTTTCTTATAAAATGTTGTCCTTTGAATTTTCTACTTTGCCCCCTCTTACAAGCTACAAGCAAATGAAATCTGCTTAGCAGAATGAAGCCTATTTTTCAGCATGAATATTGCTTACCATAATTAAAATAGAAATCTGCTTAAGCATGTTTTCTTTACTGGTGGACCCAAATGAAATTTTGAAACAGAGACAGTTGACATCACTAACTGCTTTTAGAGCTATAGATTTATGATTAAATGTCTGTGGGTATTAGGTAAATAAGCACTAATTTTTATATTTTTTTATTATTTTTATTTATTATTTTTAATTTTATAATCACTAATTTTTAACAGTTTATATTAGCCAGTGTACCTGCATCCTAAAATTGTAGCGTTGTTTTTAGAATATATTGTATTAATCAAAAGTCTCAGCTATACTGGGAGAACTTCCATTTACTTTTATTTTTTTTCTGATTTGAATGGATGTTTTATTTGAAGTAGATATTGGGATTATTCTGAAATATGCTGTTGAAGAACAAGTCAAAATAACACATGAGACACATCGGCTTAATATTATTTTTGAAAATTCTAAACATTCAACATGTTTTTGTTTTTGATGTTAGCTATAACGTCACAATACTAATGAGAGTTTTCAGTACCTAGTAGGAGTTACAAAAATGTTGATATCAGTTTGGAATTATATACAGCTGTTTTTTTTTTTATCACATGGGATTATTATTTAAAATGATGTTCCTATTTAGGTTAGTTTTGGAAAGCTTAATTTGTATTTCAATTTTGAAATCTATAGAACTTTCATTTAAAGTAAACTTTTTATTGGCTAACATATATATTGCAATATAGTGGGTTTTTAAAACCGGTTTTGATTTGTTTATGTTAGTCTTAACCATCATAATAGTGTGGTTGCTATTTTAAATTAATGGGCTAACAGTGTTAACTTGTGAATATTTATTTATTTACTGAAACATACTGTGAAGCATTTTGTAACCTGCTGTTTAATTGGATTTTCTAATCGATGATGGTTCCTCACATTTGTGAAAAGGCCTTTTGAAAATATGTACTGTCTCATTGCATGCTCATCACAGTGCTGTGAGGTAGATGTGGCAGGTGGATAATATCTTTTTGACAAATGAGAGAATAAAATTTTTTAGCTTTCCTAGTTAACATCTTGTTAAGTATCAAAACATGAACTAAAATTGAGATTCATTGATTCCTAGCACCACTCATTTCAACAATAGTTGAAAGGGATTTTGTAGCTCCTTTAGTGTGTTTGCCTTGGTTTTTAAAAATTAATAGCGACTCAAGTCAATCTCCCATATACCCCCTTTTTAAAAGTGGTATTTTGTGGGCATTTAGAATTTAATAGATATATTCCACATGCAACCAGAAAAATCTGGAAAATGGCACATACATATGCTTCTAAAATTATGTGACTCATACTACTTTTCAGATCCTTAGTATTTAACATGGTACCTGGCGGTAAGGTTAGGTATTCAATAAATATTTGAAATGATCTCTTAAGTCTTTGTACTGTGGTAAAGCATGCAGAGCACTGGTTTGCATAGTAAGTGATGTTGCATTTTTATGTGTCTAGAAAGTTTAATAGCATATGAATGCCTTAGAAAAAAATTTCACTAGACTTTGAGTGATCTCCAAAATTGATTATCTATAGTCTCACTGTTTCTGGGGTAGCTTTCTCTAGAGGGTTTGGAAGATTTGCATCTATTTTCATATTATCTTATCACTTGTACTTATAAAATTCTCTCCCTGCTTTAGTTTGGCTTTTTAGTTGTGCTTTGTCTGTGTAATTCTCTTTTTTATTTATTTGCTATTTTTACTTTCTAATTCGTGGTAAAAGCAATACATGGATTTAGCTTTTCAAATGAGATTAGCTAAAGGAAGAAAAAGTCTGGCTTAGTATCCAAATCTTTTCTGTCAGTTCACTCTTTGCCCCTCATTTCCAAATAGTGTATTTCTAGTTTTGATCAATTGAGTTTTGATGTAGCAATTCTAAATGCCAGCTACATTTGATGAAGAAAAATGTTTAAAAAGTACTTGTTCTACTAATCAACCTCTCTGTAATGTAAGAGGGCATCAGTAACCACCTCAAGACAGAATTTAGCTTTTAATTTGTTCACCATCTTAAAATGAGGATTTACAACCAAACCCAAGCTTAAAAGTGAGACTCTCTTTATATAATATGGTGAAGCTTTAATAAAATCAATGGAGCAGTGTTTTCTAAAGCAGATTTTGAAAATCAGTCAAATTCTTTTTTGGACCTTAATGATGCCGATGTCAAGAATAAAAGCCAGTCAGGAACAAAACCCAGCAATGTTACATGCAAATTCTTTTAATGAATCCTTAATTTTATTTGGCAAACTTGAGTACTCACTGTGTGTTCAAGGTACCAGGAAGTATGTAAAAGTAGAAAGGCACCTTAGCTCTCCTACCATACTGGAAACTATGTTACAGACAAAAATGTGTGACATGAAGTTAGGGGAGCACTTGTCATGAAAAAGGTAAATATAAAATAATGGAAAGTGAACTAGTTGCAGGTTTGAGGGATAGTTGAGTGCTAACGACTTTGAGCCATCTTTGAAGGCTAAGTAGGATTTCAAGAAGTTAAGATAAAAGTAAACAGCCATTCTAGTAATGAGAACTGCTGGAAAGGACAGATGTTAGGGAGCAGTGATTGCCACAGCATAGAATGCATTGGATTACTGTATGCATTTAATTCATTAGGCAATGAGAAAGTGTATGTTTTATGCAAAAGAGTATTATCAGAACTATTCTGAAGAAGGAGTTGAATTGGGTACATTCTGAACTAAGAATTTCTGATTGTGTATCAGTTGAGCTAGGTGACTTCTTATGTCAAGAATGAAGTATTTGAACATTAATGCCAGAAGTAAGTTCTAGAAAAATTTCTCAATTTCTCGCAGTACAAAAAGCAAGTAAGCACAGTTCAAAACTTCATTATTAACAATGGTTGTGTGTGTGTATGTATGGATTTATGATAACAAACCTTTTTTTAACTTTTATTGGCAAAAATTAATACTCCTCTTAGAAAAGTCTTGAGTATTGCAGTAATATATGATTTCCTTTGTCTTAATCATAAATAATTATAAGATATGAATAAATCTCACAATTAGAAAAATTCTTGAAGTGTCATTTAAGACATAGCCAGCAAGAGTATCTTTTAGACAAGTATTTTTATGACTATTTATCATTCTCTTTCTCTTTGTTATTAATAAGCATTTTGTCTGTTTTACTTTGCCAACTTTTAAACATTGAAATTTTAAAGAGTCTACTTCTGCATTGCTCTGGCAGTGTTTCTGAGCCAACTGACTTGAAAGTGTTTGGTGTTAAAAAATAAGTGTTTAATTCTCAAACCGATGGTCTTCTTTTTTCATGTATTCCTTTGAATACCAAAGGATTTCTTCATGTAAAAATATTTGAGTGTTGACTCACTATTCTATTTGTTCCTAAGGTTTATCTAGCATTGTACAGTTAGGTAATGAGTTATATTCAGTATTTTGCTGCATAATACTTTTAAAGTTTTAAACATAGGCTTGTAGCACAGTTATAAATGCCATTAAGGTTAGGTATCTGATTACTTACTGACAACTTCCTAAATATTTTATTTTACAGCATTGTTCCATATTTACAACTCACCTACGAAGAGTTATCTCTCAATTATTTACTTAGAATATCCTTGATGTTTGACTGTTTTGCCTATAGCCATTTTGGCAGAGAAAGAATAGGCAGAGGGGAATATTAGTTCATGATTTTTTAGTCTTTTGAATTGTTTAATTATCCTCAGCTGACTAGATGGTTTTCTGAGATATTTAGAACCAGGAAGACCAATTTCACAGTCAATTGTGATTATTTTGATAGAAATTGGAATGCTTTCAGACGTAGAGAACATGCAGCTTTTACATTTGTAAAAACTAATTTAGGATAATCTTTGCATGGTTCATACTGAGGCAGAAAAGAATTATTAGCAAAATCATGGCTAGGTTTTAGATTTATACTTTTGCCCATTGTCATTATTGACTGCCTGTCAGTGGATGGTAAGACTATTTAAAATTTCCATGATGGTGTAGAGATTTTTTTTTAACAGAGAAAGTCCAGTTACTATTTTTCATATGTGGACTCTTGTAATGGTGGTTATAGGTCTTTACAATAGAGCTGTAAGGAATCCTCTAGCTTGTGAATTTACTAATGAGTCTCAGTTGAGACACAGATGAATTGGAGTTTAAATGGTAATTTTTATGAGGCCAAGAATTGCAACTTTGTGTAATTTGTGCCATGTCCTTTTATTTTACCTCTGATAATCCAGAGAGCTGACCAGTTTTGACTCTGGGTGTAATTCCCAATTGTATTTTATTTAATAAACAAATGATGCCAATGCTGGAAAACTAAGAATCTTCAGTAATATTGCCTTAATTTAACAGCTCTACATTAATTATACTCCTCCACCACTGTCCAAGAGTAAGGAGAGAGAAATGGACAAGAAAGATATGGACAAGTCAAGGGAAAGATCCAGAGAAGGAGAGAAAAAAGATGAAAAGGACAGAAAAGAGCGGAAAAGGGTTTGTAATTTTTTTAAAACTAGTTTGGAAAGCTCATTATCATGTACGCCAGTGTGTATGGTGCCTTTTAAAAAATACTGGTTCGTTCCATAGTAGTCTGTTAGTTCATGATTTTATTGATATTTTTACCCTGAAGTCTTTGCATCTTCTACATTAATATGGAGCTTCAGCCTAGTAATCTCTACCAGCTCTGCTTGTCTTTCATGCCATTTTATCTAGTGTGTGATACTGTTGGAAATATTCTCCATTGCTAGTTAGCTGTGCCCTTCTCATATAAAAATAATACTTTAAAACAAAAACATAAGCCCTTGGTCAGTGTAGTTCACAATTCTTGGTTCTAGGATCATTCAAACAATGACCGTGAAGTTCCACCGGACTTAATCAAGAGATGTAAAGAAGAGAATGGAACAAGTAGGTAGACTTATTAATATCTTTGAAGCTATCATCAAAGTGAATTGGAAAAGGCTTTCATGACTTTCTTTTATAATTTTAGTGGGGGTTTCAAAACATAAAAGTGAAAGTCCATGTGAATCTCCTTATCCAAATGGAAAAGATAAGGAAAAATATAAGTCAAAATCTTCAGGCAAAGAAAAAGGCAGTGATTCATTTAAATCTGAGAAGATGGATAAAATCTCCTCCAGTGGCAAAAAGGTAAATAAGGAAAATAAATAATATGCTTTATCCTGAAAAACGAAAATCAACTCTGAAAATTTAGCAAATATTGAATTTTTTTCCTAGTCATATAGTCTTTTGTTCATTATTTAGGGGTGGGAAGAAGAGGTATTGAGGGAGGGCAGGTTATCATTTTGGGAAATTTGAGTCAGTTCATTCTCAGATTACTAGGAGGGTAGAGCTGATACACTTCTGAGATTCCTTTCCCCTCTCCATTTCACTCCCACCTCCTTCTATTGATTGAGTTTCAGCTGTTCTTTGCCTTTTCTTTTTTCTCCACCAACCCTTTGCTTTTAGTTTCTTTTTATTCCTGAAATTAAAATATGGTCACATGTATTCTTTCTGACCATCACAGTGTCATAAAGTCTTGATTGTGATTTGAAACATTTTTGCAACATTTTCTCCTAATAAACTGATCCCTTTGAAACTTGTATTTGATTTAAAAATTAAACATAAGGTACATTCTCTTACATATTAATGGTTGATATTTAAAATGAATCTTATTCATCTTTCCTAAAGTAATAAGCAAGCCATTACTGCAGTATAGTTTACAAAACATTGTTATAAAAATATATGCCATATATTCATAGTTTATAAAAGCACCTTCAGAAAATTATATGAACATTATAATTCTATGCTTTAAAAATAGGCTGCTCTTTTAGGTGTTTTTTAATAGAGGTAAAATTCAAATAACATAAAATTAACCATTTTAAAGGTGTACATTTAAATGACATTGAGTATATTCACAATGTTGTGTAATCATCGCTATGTAGTTCCAAAGCATTTTTATCACCTCCAGGAGAAAACTCTATATCCATTTAAATAGTCACTCCCATTTCTCTTTCTCCTCAGCCCCTGGGAACCACAAATTTGTTTCTTTATGGATTTACTGACTCTGAATATTTCATATAAATGAAAGAGTACAATAACACAGCCTTTTGTGTCTGATGTCTTAGCATAATGTTTTTGAAGTTCTTCCATGCTGTACCATGCATCATTTACTTCATTCCTTTTTATAGCTAAGCAATATTTTATTATGTGAATATACCATATTTATTTATCCATTTGCCAGTTGATGGACTTCTGAGTTTGCACGTTTTGGGTATTGTGAATAGTGCTGCTGTGAACATTTTTGTGTGGCTATAAATATTTGTTCAAACACCTATTTTTAATCATATTGGGTATATGCCCAGGAATGGAATTTCTGGGTTATTTGGTAATTCTATGTTTAACTTTTTGAGGAACCACCAAACTGTTTTTCCACAGTGGCTGTACAGTTAAGATTTCTGCCAACAAAGTGTCAGCATGCAAATTTCTCTATATCCTTGTCAACACTGGTTATTTTCAGTTTTTGTTTTTTATTGTAGCCATTCCAGTAAGCATGAAGTGATATCTCATTGTGGTTTTGAATTGCATTTTCTTAATATCTAATGATGTTGAACGTCTTTTCATGTGCTTATCGGCCATTTCAAGAAATCTGTTGACATGCTTTGACCATTTTGTACTTGGAGGATTTGTGTTGCTCAGTTATAAGAGTTATTTATATTTTTGGATACTGATCTTTATGAGATAAGTGATTTGCTAATATTTTCTCCAGTTCTATCGGTTGTCTTTTCACTTTCTCGATATTGTTCTTTGATGCACGTGTGTTTTTACTTTTGGTGAAGTTCAGTGTATCTGATGTTTTCCTTTTGTTGCTTATGGCTTTGTTGTCATATTAGGTAAGTTTTTGAAGACAAATTACTGCTGGTGGTTGATGAAAAAGGGTTTTGAGCTGTCTTTTGTACTTGAGTTTCTCTTCCCCAGCTAATCCTACCATTTCTTGTAGGAGTCCAGGCATGATAAAGAAAAGATAGAAAAGAAAGAGCAATGGGACAGTTGAGGAGGGAAGGAAGAGAAGAAACAATATCCTTTTCATGTTGATGTTTTCAGTCAGCATAATGGAAAGCATTGATATTGGTCATGTTTACAGCTGTACCCTTGTAGTATGTGGTTTAAATACTTAAAGTCAAAGATGGCATCGTAGAGGCGACTCAGGATTGCAGGTCTCAGTGAAGATGCAGAGGGTGAGTTCTAGCCATATTCTCATAAGGACCCTTTTTGCCCACAGAACGTTGAAAGTCCCAGGTGTGGGAGAGACATGGGATGCCATTGCAGCCAGCTCACGCGGCCGGTTCAGCGGGCACCGCAGCGCAGCGGCACCCCGCACAAAACTCACTGGTCTGGGTGCCTGTTAAACTGGCAATCTGAGATTTGGAAGGGCAGATTGGCATGTCCATCTGATTGAACGGGACTTGGACAATGAGCCAGACCAGGAGATTCCTGGGAAGTGTGATCTCAGACAGTGCAGTGGGCAGCGGCAAGGGAGATCACATGGATATCAGTGCCCTATCGGCAGGCTACTGGGGCGCCAGTGAGAGAGTTAACCGTTCGGCTTGGGGAGAGGAAGAGAGAGAGAGAGGACAGACTGAGGCAGGTAGCTGGGTGATTGGGCTCAGCCGGTCCCACCCTCACGGGGACAAGCAGGGCGGCGATTGGAGGCAATCAGGGCTGAGAGTTTGTACAGTTGAATCTAGGACAGTGCAGCCCAGTGGGGGAGGGGCGTTCGCCACTATGGACGCACTCCACCCCTACTGAAGTACCGCGCAGTGCTGATGCAGCCTGCTGTTGCCGAGGCAACCCGCCATAACAGACTCGGTCAACAGGAGGAGCACACCACAAGAGAACGGAGCCCCACAGCAGCAGGGCGGACATGTGCTAGCAGTGCAAAGCCTCAGCAGGCAAATAGTGAATAGACTACCTCCTAGCCAGGCAGGACAGTGCAACAGATACTCATAAAGAAAGCCCCAACTCCCTGAGACAGAGCATCTAAGGGGACAAAAAGGGTTTATGAGTTCTGTTGCAGCAGACATAAACACATCCTCCCACCAACTCTGAATGAACAACGGAGCTCACAGCCCAGCACTGGAGCTCCTATAAAGCACTGACCATCCCCTCAAGCAGCTCCCTGACCCCTGTATATTCAGAGTCACCCCAAAAAAGGACAAATAGGACTGACATTTGGCGGGCATCATTCTGGAACAAAGATAGCAGAAGAAACTGGTAGAATCCCTCACTGTTCTGCAGCTGCTACAGGAGAACCCCCCAGATAAGCAGGGCCTGGAGTGGACCTCAGCATCCTACAGCAGAGCGGCTAGACCATTAGAAGGAAAACTAAGTAACAGAAATACTTCATCATCAACAATCTGGGCATCCACTCAGAGACCCAATTCAAAAATCAGCAACTGCTAAGATGACAGGTCGATAAATCCATAAAGATGGGAAGAAACCAGCACAAAAAGGAAAATACCTGAAACCAAAACACCTCACCTCCTACTAAGGACCAGAATTCCTCACCAGCAAGGGAACAAAGCTGGACGGAGAATGAGTGTGACAAAATGATGGAATCAGACTTCAGAAACTGGATAAGGAAAAACTTAGCAAAAAGAACATGTTCTAAATCAGTGCAAAGAAATTAAGAACCTTGAAAAAATATTTGAAAAAAGATTCGAGGAAATGATAACAAGAATGAACAACTTAGGAATGTGAATGAATTGAAGGAGATGAAAAACGAGAACTTCACGAAGGATGCACAAGTTTCAACAGCCGAATTGACCAAGCAGAAGAGAGAATATCAGAAGTCGAAGATCAACTCAATGAAATAAAATGAAAAACCAAGATTAGAGAAAAAAGCTCAAAAAAGGAATGAACAAAATCTCCAAGAAATGTGGGACTATGTGAAGAGACCCAACCTATGTTTGATAGGTGTACCAGAATGTGATGAAGAGAATGAATCCAAGCTGGAAAATACTCCAGTATATTATCCAGGCAAATTTCCAAACCTATCAAGACAGTTCAATACTCAACACCAGGAAATACAACACGACAAAGATACTCCACAAGAGCAAACCAAAGGCACATAATCGTCAGAGTCACCAGGGTTGAAATGAAGGAGAAAATACTCAGGGCAGCCAGAGAGAAAGGTCGGGTCACCCACAAAGGGAAGCCCATCAGACCCACCGCAGATCTCATGTCAAGAGACTCTACAAACCAGAAGAGAGTGGGGGCCAATATTCAACATCCTTAAAGAAAAGAACTTTAAACCCAGAATTTATATGCAGCCAAACTGAGCTTCATAAGTGAAGGAAAAATATCCTTCATGAACAAGCAAGTACTCAGAGATTTTGTCACCACTAGGCCTGCTTTACAAGAGCTCCTGAAAGAGGCACTACACATAGAAACAACCAGTACCAGCCATCCTAAAACCATACCAAATGTTAGCATCAACAAAATGAAGAATCTACATGAACCAATTGGCAAAACAGACAGCTAGCATCAAAATGGCAGTATCAAATTCACGCATAACAATATTAACCCTAAATGTAAATGGACTAAATGCACCAGTCAAAAGACACAGATTGGCAAATTGAATAAAAAAAACAAAACTCATCCGTGTGCTATATCCAGGAAACCCACCTCACACACAAGGATACAGAAAGGCTCAGAATAAAGGGATGGAGGAAGATTTACCAAGCAAATGGAGAGCAAAGAAAAGCAGGATTTGCAATTCTCGTCTCTGATAAAATCGACTTTAAAGCAACAAAGATCAAAAGGGACAAAAAAGGTCATTACATAATGGTAAAAGGATCGATACAACAAGAAGAGCTAATGATTCTAAATATATATGGACCCAATGCAGGAGCACCCAGATCTATAAGGCAAGTTCTTAATAACTTACAAAGAGACTCAGACTCCCACACAATAATAGTGGGAGACTTTAACACTCCACTGTCAATAGCAGACAGATCAACCAGACAGAAAATTAACAAGGATATCCAGGACTTGAACTCAGACCTGGAGCAAGCAAACCTGGTAGACATTTACAGAACTCTCCACCTCAAAGCCACAGAATAAACATTCTTCTCAGCACCACATCACACCTACTCCGAAATTGACCACATAATTGGAAGTAAAGCACTCCTTAGCAAATGTGAAGCAGCTGAAATCGTAACAGCCTCTCAGACCATAGTGCAATCAAGTTGGAACTCAGAATTCAGAAACTAACTCAGAACCGCACAGCTTCATGGAAACTGAACAACTGGCTCTTGAATGTTGATTGGATAAACAATGAAATGAAGGCAGAAATAAATAAGTTCTTCGAAACCAACGAGAATGAAGACACAACTTACCAGACTCTCTGGGACACATTTAAAGCAGTCTGTAGAGGACAATATACAGCAATAAGTGCCCACATGAGAAGAGTGGAGAGATCCAAATTGACACCCTATCGTCAAAATTGAAAGAGCTAGAGGAGGAAGATCAAAAAAGCTTAAAACCTAGCCAAAGACAAGAAATAACTAAGATCAGAGCAGAAATGAAGGACATAGAGCAAAGAAAAACCCTTCAAAAAATCAATTAATCCAAGAGCTGGTTTTTCAAAAAGATCAACAAAATAGACCACTAGCCAGACTGATATAAAAGAAAAGAGAGAACAGCCAAATAGATGCAGTAAAAAATGGTAATTGAGAAATCACCACATATTCCACAGAAATTCAAACCATGAGAGAATACTACAAACAACTCTATGCACATAAACTAGTAAACCAGGAAGAAATGGATAAATTCCTGGACACCTGTGTCCTCCTAAGCCTAAACCAGGAGGAAGCTGAAACTATAAACAGACCAATAACAAGGTCTGAAGTTAAGCCAGCAATTAAGAGCCTACCACACCAAAAAGGCCATGTCCAGATGGGTTCACAGCCGAATTCTACCAGACACACAAAGAGGAGCTGTTACCATTCTTTCTGAAACTATTTCAGTTCAAAAAGAGGGAACCCTTCCCAAATCATTTTATGAGAACAACATCATCCTGATTCCAAAACACAGCAGAGACTCAACAAGAAAAGAAACCTTAAGGCCAATGTCTATGATGAACATAGATGCCAAAATCTTCAATAACATACTGGCAAACTGATTGCAACAGCACATTAAAAAACTTATCTATCATGATCAAGTAGGATTCATCCCGGTGATGCGAGGCTGATTTAACATACACAAGTCTATAAATGCAATTCACCATATAAACAGAAGCAAAAACAAAAACCACGTTATTATCTCAATTGACGCAGAGAAGGCATTTGACAAAATTCAACAGCCCTTTATGCTAAAAACCCTCAATAAACTTGGTATTGATGGAACATATCTCAATAAAAGCTATTTATGACAAACCAACAGCGAATATCATACTGAATGGGCAAAAACTGGAAGCGTTTCCTTTGAAATCTGGCACTAGACAAGGATGCCCTCTCTCACCACCCCTATTCACAATAGTACTGGAAGTTCTAGCCAGAGCAATCAGGCAAGAAAAAGACATAAAGTGTATTCAGATAGGAAAGGTGGAAGCCAAATGGTCTCTGTTTGCAGACGACATGATAGTATTTCTTGAAGACCCCATCACCTCAGCCCAAAAATTCCTGAAACTGATAAGCAACTTCATCAAAGTCTCAGAATATAAAATCAATGTGCAAAAATCACAAGCATTCCTATACACCAGTAACAGACTTACAGAGAATCAAATCAAAAATGAACTGCCATTCACAATTGCTACAAAGAAAATAAAATGCCTAGGAATACAACTCACAAGGAATTTTAAGGAAAACTACAAACCAGCACTGAATGAAATAAAGAGAGGACACAGATGGAGAAGCATTCCATGTTCGTGGTTAGGAAGAATCAATATCGTGAAAATGGCCATACTGCCCAAAGTAATTTACACAATCAATGCTGTCCCCATCAAACTACCATGGAATTTCTTCACAGAACTGGAAAAAGCTACCATCAACTTCATATGGAACCAAAAAAAAGGCCCTCAAAAAAAGCTACCATCAACTTTATATGGAACCAAAAAAAGGCCCTCACAGCCAAGTCAATTTTAAGAAAAAATCACAGCGGAAGGCATCACACTATCAGACTTCAAACTATACTACAAGGCTACAGTATTCAAAACAGCATGGTACTGGTACCAAAACAGAGGTATAGACCAATGGAACAGAACAGAGGCATCAGAGGCAACACAGCATATCTACAACCATATAATCTTTGAAAAAACAGACAAAAACAAGCAATGGGGAAAGGATTCCCTGTTTAATAAATGGTGTTGGGAAAACTGGCTAGCCATGTGCAAAACGCAGAAACTGGACCTTTTCCTGACACCTTACACTAAAATTAACTTCACATGGATTAAAGACTTAAACATAAAACCTGACATCATAAAAACCCTAGAAGAAAATCTAGGCAAAACTATTCAAGACATAGGAGTAGGCAAGGATGTCATGACCAAAACACCAAAAGCATTGACAACAAAAGCCAAAATAGACAAATGGGACCTAATCAAACTCCACAGCTTCTGCACGACGAAACAGTCACTAGAGTAAATTGGCAACCATCAGAATGGGAAAAAATCTTTGCAGTTTATTTATCTGGCAAAGGGCTGATATTCAGAATTTACAAAGAACTCAAACAGATTTACAGGAAAAACACAATCCCATTCAAAAATGGGCCAGGGATATGAACAGACACTTTACAAAAGAAGACATACTTGAGGCCAACAAACATGAAAAAATGCCCATCCCTGGTCATTAGAGAGATGCAAATCAAAACCACATTGAGATACCATCTCACGCCAGGTAGAATGACGATCATTAAAAAATCTGGAGACAGCAGATGCTGAATTGGATGTGGAGAATTAGGAACACTCTTACACTGTTGGTGGGAGTGTAAATTAGTTCAACCATTGTGGAAGACAGTGTGGCAATTCCTGAAGGACCTAGAAATAGAAATTCCATTTGACCCAGCAATCCCATTACTGGGTATCTATCCAAAGGACTATAAATCGTTCTACTATATGGACACATGCATACAATTGTTCATTGCTGCACTGTTTACAATAGCAAAGACCTGGAACCAACCCAGATGCCCATCGATTAGATAGACTGTACTGGGAAAATGTGGCACATATACACTATGGAATATTATGCAGGAATCAAAAATGAGTTTTTGTCCTTTGTAAGGACATGGATGAATCTGGAGAACATCATTCTCAGCAAACTGACACAAGAACAGAAAAATACCGCATATTCTCACTCATAGGCGTGTGAGAAAAATGAGAACACATGGACACAGGGAGGGGGTCTACTACACATGGGTCTATTGTGGGGAATAGGGGAGGGACAGTTGGGGGGGTTCTGGGGAGGGATAGCCTGGGGAGAAATGCCAAGTGTGGGTGAAGGGGAGGAAGGCAGCAAAACACACTGCCATGTGTGTACCTATGCAACTATCTTGCACGTTCTGCACATGTACCCCAAAACCTATAATGCAATAAAAATTTAAAAAATTAAAATAAAATAAAATAAATATTTAAAATCTTACTAGTTTTGAAATTCTCTTTATAGTTAACTCAAAATATTTGAAATCTTGAAGTGAGATACTTGATGTTCTTGATATTTAAAATAAACTCTATGGTGACTGAGGTGTTTTATGCCACTAAGAGATTTATAGTCCTTTGGATTATATTATCACAGCGAGGAAGAAAGGGAACAGAGAGTCCCTACAGCTGGAGACATTGGGAATAGAAGAGCAAAATGATGAGGCTGACAAGCAGAGCTGGTAAGAGTTTGAGGCTACCAGGCTGATCAGAGCCATTTAGGCCTGCAATCTGAAGTGCTGTACTAAAAGGTGTGAAGGTATTCTTTCTGCTGCTCCCGAAAGTTGTTTTCCCTTAATTTGTCATCTCATAAGTCCTCAGACAAGCACAGATAATGAAAACTTTCAATCAAAGTGAGTATTCTCTCAACACCTTTTCATTTAATGATAAAACATAAAACGAGGTCTGATAATGTTGAAAAAAAACTAGATGCATTTTACAAGCTACAACTATTTGATTTTTTTTTCACCTAAATATAATGACCAAGTCTTTGGGTATACATGCAAAACCAGATTCAGAGTTATTTTTTAAGCTGTTTTTGTTTTAAGCTTCCTGATTAACCACACATTGTTTTTTTAAGCACCAAGATATATTTAAGAACATCTGGCTTTCTCTTCACTCATTCCCATATTCTCTGGATAGTTATGTGGTTAAAGTCCTTATATCCTTGTAAATGCTGGTGATGGTATCTGCATTTTATAGGTGAAGAAACAAGACTCAGACGTTAAGTTGAAGAGGGTCATAGAGATACTATTCAACAGAGCCAACCAACACTCAAACCTTGGTCTTTCTATCCTTTAGTGTTCTCTCTTCATTTTGTTTTCTCATGCTGTGTTATCCAAAAAATTTTTTTTTTCTTTGTGTGTGTGTGTGTGTGTACCATTTTTTTTCTGCCACTGCCCATGTTTTACAAAGCCAGAAAATTACAGTTTGTGTTTTTAGTTCTGGAATTTACAATGTGTAACATTTTTTTAAGGTAATGCACTTTTGCTTTATGTGAGACTTAAAAAGTATTTTACCCATGTTAAATAGTGTTTCCATTATGGTGGATGCAGTTTTCAGACCCTGATATTTCCTTTTTTGAGCACGTATGATAATCTGAATGCTTTACTGTTACTGTTTGGTGATGCCTTAGTATTATTGAAATACCCAGGACAATTTACCCCTACATGTAATTGTTCCAGACAGCTGTATTTTGAAGCTACTGTCTCTGCTTTTTTTATGGCCCATTTTCTTGCTTCCATGTTAGCCATCATTTCATATATTGACTATACTTCTTGTATATACCTTCCCCTAATATTATTGGGTGCTTCTAATCTTTTACCAGACCAGATAGATAACCAAGGCTATTTACCAGTTCTGTATAAGGGTATGGGTTTCCTCGTCTTTATTTTGGCTGCAAAGCAGGGATTTGAAAGGTTGCCATATAGTCAACACCTGATGAATGGTGTGCTTTTCCTGCCTTTTTGATGCTTGTTACAAAAATAGAGTAGGGCAAATAAGTTATTAAAGAACATTTAGAATTTAAAGGAAAATGTTACTGCTAATTCTTCAATTCTAACTGTTCGTACCCCCATTCCAATCTTGACAACTATCCTCTCTGATAAGCTATAAACTCTTAATTCTTACCTTAACCTTTCTTTTAACTTGGCATTTTGCTGTCACATGTGGTCTCCCTATTAAAATAAAAACAAAAAGCCTACCTCATATCTGCATTTGGAATTAGCCGTTGTAACTGACAACTTTCACAGTGATTTTATATATCTCTCTTTACTCAGTAACTAAATACTATTTTGTATGTGAAGGTTATGCTACAGATTTGAGTTTTTCTTACATTGACCATGAATTTGTGTTTTGCCTCTTTATTTTCTCTTAGGAACAAAGGGATGACAAGTCTGGCCAGGGTTAGATATTTGGCTGGTGGTCTTACAGCAAGGCCTCTAAATTCAGATGTCCTTCTAAAAGTACACCTAGCTGGATGTCCATCCTGTTGAATTTCTCATGGACAGCTCTGTACAATGCTTTCTTCTTGGATAGACTTAATTTTGTGAGAATTTGGTTGATGTTTCTTTGTTTCTTTCTTTCTTTTGAGACAAGGAAGTCTCATGCTTTTTCCCAGGCTGGAGTATAATGGTGCAATCTGGGCTCACTACAACCTCCGCTTTCGGGTTTTAAGTGTTTCTTCTGCCTCAGCCTCCCGAGTAGCTGGGATTATAAGCATGCAACACCATGCCTGGCTAATTTTTGTATTTTTAGTAGAACTGGGGTTTCACCATATTAGCCAGGCTGGTCTTGAACTTCTAACTTCAGGTGATCTGCCTGACTTGGCCTCCCAAAGTGCTGGGATTACAGGTATGAGCCACTGTGCTGGGCCATCTGGCTGATACTTTGTTTGTTTTTTTTTTGAGACAGTCTTGCACTGTCACCTAAGCTGGAGTGCAGTTGCACGATCTCGGCTCACTGCATTCCCTGCCTCCTGGGTTCAAGCAATTCTGCTTCAGCTTCCTGAGTAGCTGGGAATACAGGTGTGCAACACCACGCCCAGCTAATTGTTTTTGTATTTTTAGTAGAGATGGAATTTCACCATGTTCGCCAGGATGGTCTTGATCCCTTGACCCTATGATCAGCCCGCCTTGGCCTCTCTAAGTGCTGGGATTACATCCATGAGCCACTGTGCCTGGCCGTTTTATCTTTCTTTTTTCAGATGGAGTTTTGCTCTATTGCCTAGGCTGGAGTGAAGTGGTGCAATCTCAGCTCACTACAGTCTTCACCTCCCGGGTTCAAGTGATTCTCCTGCCTCAGCCTCTCTAGTAGCTGGGACTATAGGCATGTGCCACTATGCCCAGCTTATTTTTGTATGTTTTGTAGAGATGGGGTTTTACCATGTTGCCCAGGCTGGTCTCTCGAACTCCTAACAGGGGATCCTCGGCCTCCCAAAGTTCTGGCATTACAGGCATGAGCCACTGCGCCTGGCCGATAGTTTCTTTTAAAATATATATATATATTGTAAATAGAGATGGGGTTTTAGCATGTTGCCCAGGCTGGTCTGAAACTCCTGGACTCAAGCCGTTTGCCTACCTTGACCTCCCAACGTGCTGGGATTATAGGGATGAGCCACCATGCCTGGCCGGTAGTTTCTTTTTCTGGCTCTTGACTGCCACTTTCTATTTGGATACATTCCAGGGTGTGTCAGGTCTGTTTTTCTTCCTTTTAAAATGTTATCATTTCTGATTGGAGCCATCTATGTACAGGCTACTTGGAAATCTGCTTCCCTCCCCCACTCACCTTTTAATTTATTCTATAGAAAGGACAGCTCCTACATATGCCATGTTTCCATAATTGAAAGATGTCATTACTTGTAAGATTTCATCATTGTTTTTAGGATAGTTATTTTTAGGTGGGTTGGTAGAAAAATGACACTGATTTGTAAGTGTCATCCTGATTTTCACAAACGTTGAAATAATCACATTAGAATTAAGATACAAGGCCAAGCATGGTTGCTCATGCCTGTAATCCTAACACTAGGAGGCTGAGGCGGGAGAATTGCTTGAGGCCAGGAGTTTGAGATCAGCCTGGGCAACATACCGAGAGCCCATTTCTACCAAATATATATATATATAATGTATATGTATATATATATATATATATATATATATATATATATATATATATATATATATATATATATATATATATGCAACTTAGCTAGGCATGGTAGTATGCACCTGTCATCCCAGCTCCTTGGGAGTCGGAGGCAGGAGGATTTCCTGAGTGCAGGAGTTCAAGGCTGCAGTGACACAAATTATTGTGTCCTCATTTCAGCTAGATTTGACTAGGTGCTGCCTCCCTTTAGAATAGAGCAAGGGTCTTTTTTTTAAACAGTTCACCTCAGTCAGTCCCCACTCAACTCATTTCCTTTGTTTTCATTACATTCTTGGCCTCTGTCGACAATTGATTTTATAATTCCAACTCTAAGCCTTCTTTTCCCCCCCTTCATTTCATACTTGACCTCCTATGCTCCTGAAGACTTCTTATTTTAGGAATGCATTGCCATTTTGAGGCTTATTCTTATTTGTTGATGATAGGTATTGGGATAGGGTGAGGGATATGGAACTCATCAATGTTCACACTGATTCCGGAGAAACATTTAATATCTCTGTATTGAGTTTTTTGCCAGCAAACACACCATTTTATAAAGGGAAATGGATACTGATTAAAAGAGCTTGCTTTATATGCTGTAGCACATTTTTTTGAGGGCAGATTTAATATGCTTTCGTTTTGGTCTGTAGTAACCATTAAATTTATACTTGACTCGTTAGAAACTTGAAATGACAGACACAAATCATTTTTCTCTTCATTAGCACCTTTTATACTTTAAAAAAAAGTACTGAGTATGTAGATTTTGTGCACTGATATTCATAGGCACCACACAGTTGAAGAGGGTAGGAGAAATTTTCTATTTACTTGCTCTTCCACTTAATGTAGAGCCAATATTCATTTATATAGTGTTTTTTTAAAAGCTTAGCATACACATAAGCACTTATAAAAGACTTCCATGCAACATTTGCCCTGAGTGTGTCTTTCCCCTACCCGTGTAATTATCCTGAGATGAATCCTTGGGTGCAGTTAGGATTCAGTTCAACAGGATCCACGTTTTAACTCTGTGTTAGGTTTTATCCACATGGAACATCTTAGGAACTGTGTTTGCTATAAGAATTCCTAGGTTGTAGTATAAGGGTAAATGTAGAAGTAAAGTGGATTTAGGTTGGCTATCCCTGTCTTTCTCTTCATAACTTCTTTCTTTCTTATAAATATTTGTCTAAAAGTTTGGTTAACATCAAAAGGGCTCTTTTATGAAGAATCTATGTAAACTACTGAAACATTTCTTAGGATCTTTTTGGTGAATTTGATCATAAAATTAAAAAGTGTGTATGTCTTTTATAAAGGCATACATCTGATAAGACTGATTTTATATTTGCCTTTTCTTCTCTACTTTGATCACCATCCTAGCTGTTTTTTCCTCTAGACCACCTTTTTAAACTTGATTCTTGCTGTCGCAGCTCTCTATAACATCAGTTAAAATCAGCTGCCTCAACTCTTTGAGGATTTTTGTGCATAGGACAGCATGGTGAAACCTAGGGAAATGATAGTCTTACTAATAGAACAGGACCAGTATCTGGCCAAAAAAAAAAAAAAAAAGACAAACTTAGAAGGTCCAAGTAATTCCCAGTATCAAACGATGTTCACAAATATAGTCTTGTCTCAGCAGAGTAGGAAGGCTATTTTGTTTTCTGCGGTGGTGTCCTACAAATGTGGTACTACCAGTACAGTTTATAGTACCAATAGGTGTCTGTGATGGAGGACAGCATACTATGAACTGAGCCTGGAGTAGAAAGGTTCTGAGAAGCAGCAACAGTCCTAGATGTGAAAAAGATAGATCTATGTGATCCCTTATGTTTGGAACTTATACTTTCTTACTTATAATGTTTAAAGCAGCACATATTTTAAGAAAATAGCTAATAAAACACTTGAGAATGTTGAAGGTAATATGGCATGCATGCTAATGAGAAGAAAAGTACTGGTCTGCTGACAATAGGGTCCTGAAGGCTGAGTTTGGCACTGTTTCATCACTGTGCAACTTTCTTGATGGCAGCTCTTTCTGAAGTTCAGTAAATTTGGGGCCGGTTTTCAAGTTTGTAATCCTAACACCTCAGCATTGTTTTATTAAAATACTCTCTGGACACTTCCAAGAGATTGACATCCAGTATCTTTACACTTGCTCTTGAGCTTGCTGATTTGTCATTCCAGGCTATGGACAGACCCCCGCTAAGCTGAAAGTCTCCCAGAGGAGGATGCCAAAGCTCTGTGTGTCACTCTCAGAACGATATCTCCCATAATTAAGAGCTTCTGGTGCTGTCCATTTAATGTGAATCTGCTTTAAGTCAAAAGATGAATATACACCGCCATCCTCCTGATGAGACATTCCAAAGTCACTGATTTTCAGAACATTATTTTTACCTCCAGGCAGTTTCTTGCAGCAATGTCCCTGTGTATACAATTTCTACTCATGATACACCATCCATAAGCAGCATCTAATGAAAATTTTACTAACTGAATTTTAGTTCATTCTTCTTTCTCAGAAAGGAGAGGAAATTGCCTCCCGGAACCAGTTCCTTAAATTATGTAGATAGGCCATCTTTGTGTGTGAACTCTGTACAGTTGACAATAATGGGATGATAATATTGCTTGAGGATTTTGGCTTCTAGTAAACATTTTAAATTCACTTCTTGGGAAAGATGTTCTTTACATGTTTTAACAGCAACAGCATTTTTCCCTTTAATGTGCCCTTAAATGTGTCACCAAAATTTCCCTTGCCAAGTAATTCTTCTAATGTGACATCTTTATGATTGAGAACCCATTCCTTATTCTCCTAGTTATGGCCATACTATGATAATGATGCTCTTAATTGGAACATTGACTTTCTTTTGCAATTTAAACAATAGAGATAAAATTCATGTAACATCAAATTTGCCTTTTTTGTTTTTTTGAAACAGTCTTGTTCTTGTCACCAAGGCTGGAGTGCAATGGTGTGATCTTGGCTCACGGCAGCCTCCGCCTCTTGGGTTCAAGCAGTTCTCCTGTCTCAACCTCCTGAGTAGATGGGATTATAGGCTTGCATCACCACACCTGGCTAATTTTTGTATTTTTAGTAGAGATGGGGTTTCACCATGTTGGCCAGGATGGTCTCGATCTCCTAACCTCATAATCCACCTGCCTCAGCCTCCCAAAGTCCAAAGTAATCCTGCTGGGATTACAGGATGTGAACTGCTGCACCTGGCCTCAGATTTGCCATTTTAAAGTATACTATTCAGTGGTTTTTAGTATATCTGCTATGTTGTGCAAGGATCACTGCTGTCTATTTCCAGAACGTTTCATTCACCCTAAAAAGAAACTCTATGCCTATTAGCAGTCGCTCCCAATTCTTCCTTTCCCCAGCCCCTGGAAATAATGTGCTTTCTGTCTCTCTGATTTTGCCTGTTTTGGACACTTCATTTAAATGGAATCATGCAATCTGTGGCCTTTGTGTTTGGCTTTCCCTTAGCATCATGTTATCAAGGTTCATCCATGTCATAGCATGTATCAGTACTTCATTCCTTTTTATTGCTAAGTGATGTTTCATTGGATGAGTGTGTATCACTTTTTATTTATCCATTCATCAGTTAATGGACAGGAACAATGGCTTTTAAGTATAGTAAGTTTATCATGTATGCACAGTTACTGATAATGTCAAGATTATACATAGTGTGAACAGAATTCTGTGTAGAAATGATATGTAAATTATTTGTCAGCATTTTATGTAAGTGTGATGATTTTCTAAGGACCATTCTAGCCCTGGTTTTAAATAACGAATGTAGTATATTCATCAATCAAGTTTAATGCATTAAGCATTAGTTTAAAATTTGAAGGAAGATGTGAAGATATTTGCCACATGTTGTAATAATCATGTTTTGAAGTTATTTCAACATGAAATATTTGAAAAATGTCAACACATAAAGGAAAGGAAATGATAATTGAGTCAATATATTTTTAAAGCAATTTTTATAATTTAGCAGACATTGCATCTTAATATGTTACTATTAAAATCATGTCCTTGTGAAAAAGATGATGTCATTTTTCTGTTTTGTTGATCATGTAAAATAGGTACATTTCTTTGCTGTATTTTCTATTTACTTTTGATAAGCTATTGCTTGCCTCTGTGGAATGTTTTACTTGTTGTTCCATTTTTTTTTTTCCTCCTCACTTCTCTCTCCAACATGCACACAGTGTTCAGTTTTTGTTTGTTTGTTTGTTTTAAAGCCATGATTAGTGTGCTTATCTTAATGGTTTCTAAGAATCGACAATGAGAAACACAAATATTTCCTCCTTTTCTGGGGACTCAAGTCTTTGTTACTGATGGAACCCATTAACTTTTCTTTCTTTATTAAATGTTCCTCCTTCTTACCTTTTCATCTTTCTTCCTTCTCCCTTTCATTTTTTTATCCCCTCCCATCTGCTTTTATTGTCCTTCCCTCCTTCCTTCTCCCTTCCTTTTCTGCTACCTCCTTTGACCAACCCTCTCTCCCCTACTCCCTCCTTTCCTTCCTTCCTTCTTCTCTATTAATATAATCACTTTGTTTCTTTCAGGTGAGATTGGAGTGTTCAGCTGTGACCAGAAATTTATTTTCCTGAGTAAATTTCCAAGAATAAGAACGAAGAGGACCATTTGCATCTCCTTAAATTATTCAGTTATCTGCTTTATTGCTCCATGTGGAAAATTTAAAATTAAGTTGTTCATTTTTGTATTTTTACCTGTTGCTTAGTATCTTACATGTTTATTTTTAGTAATGGCTGAAAGTCTTAATTGTTTTATATTTTTAGCACAGTGTGCTGCATACAGTTTCCAACAAACAAATGAGGTTACCTTTGTACAGAGTTTTACCTTAGGTAAACTAAATACTGCCTGGGTTCAGCTTTCATTTCCATTCTGAAATGCTTCCATTTTATTGTTTTAAACTGAAAGTAAATAATTATTGAACCATTTTGACCTCATTTTAAAACTCAGTTTTAATTTATTATTTGGCTTATTCTTAATATTAGTCACTAAAAACAGTCGGAGCATTGTCTTATGAAATGCCTAGGAATCCTCTTATATAATACATGTACAACATTAAAACCTGTTTAAAAAAAAGAAAAAGGTACCAGCACTCTCTTGTTTCTTGCCATTTTTTTTTGTAATTATTTTAGACAAATCTTGGGGTGGGGGGATCAAAAGATAATTGTTTTAATTCTACAGCTATAGGAGCTTTATATTGCTGAACTTTGGTCTGGCAAAGTTTCACAGTGACATTTTTAAAAATATTTTTACCTACTGAATTCTACCAGTGTAACCTTTTTTCTTTGCTAAATAAACAATAGTTTTCTCAAATGATTGTATATTATTGTGTATATTGTTGCTTATTCAAAATAACTTAGCAAAGATAATTCAGTAAAGTTTCTAGACTTTCTCAGTTCCTAGTCCGCGGGCTACATTATTTTCTAATGACATATCATCCAACAGGAATGTATCCTATTTGATTACCTCTGTAGTTGGAGTAAACAGTGGACTCATACCAGACCTCGATTTGTCCATTTAGTGTTCAGTTACTTTTAAATGATACCTATGCAAGTTAAAATTTTCAGAGAATGACAAAAAGGATACAATTTTTCAAAGAATTGAGGAAGGTCGAATATATTTTAAATGAATTGGCAAAAGGGTATAAATCTTGATGTCACTTTTCAGGTAATTGTAATTTGCAAAAATTCGTGAGCAGAATATTTATGGGAGGGTGATTTGTTCACTGACTGTTGGGTACTTATAATGTGCCTGGCATAAAAAGAGATGTTTGTTAGAGGGATTTTTGACTTTGAGAAAATAACTATGGCTTACCTCAAATAATTTGTCTGAAAGATATCAGGAAGAACTTTCCAGTTGTTAAATATGCATTCATATTTTAAAGGTTGCATGATTGATTTTGAACAAGAAAGTTTACTACTAATAAGATAGCATCAATATGCCTTCTCCCTGTTGTCCCAAATCACTGAACACAGGTAATCAGTTCTGGCCTTGCTAGAAAGGCATCGATTATGGAAAATACTATCTTTGGATTAACTGTGTAAAGATAATTTATGTTGGGAGTAGGAAATCTGTATTTGTATAGTGCTAGCTATTTTAGCTTTGTACTGTGTTATAGGCTCAAAGAAATATAAGACCTGTCCCAAAAGTGCTCCCAATCTAGTTTGGAAAATAAGGACCAAATGAATGCCATGGGGGTCCAGCAAACATTTTTTGTAAAGGGACAGATAGTAAATATTTGTGGCCTTGCAGGCCATGTGGTTCCCAGTGCAACTACTAAGCTCTGCCATTGTAGTCTAGATGCAGTTATAAATAATATGTATGTAAATAGGCATGGCCGAGTTCATTAAAAGTTTATTTACGAGGAATGCAGGGGAGGCCCGGCAAGATGGCGTCGTAGAAATGACTCAGGATTGCAGCTCTCAGTGACGGCGCAGAGGGTGAGTCCTAGCCGCATTCTCGGATGGACTTTTCTAGCCCACAGAGCGTTGAAAGTACCATAGGACGCTAGTAAAGTAAAACCGGCTAACGCAGCCCTCTGGCGTGTCCGCTTCGGCCGACGCCGCTTAGGCCGGCGCCGCAGCAGGACCCGGCACGGAACTCACTGGTCTGGGCGCCCTGCTAAACTGGCAATCTGAGAGTTTGAAGGGCAGATTGGCGCGTCCATCTGATTGAACGGGACTTGGACAGTGAGCCAGACTAGGAGTTTCCTGGGAAGCGTGATCTGAGCCGGTGAAGTGGGCAGCGGCACGGGAGATCGCACGGATCCCAGTGCCCTATCGGCAGGCTCCTGGGGCGCCAGTGAGAGAGTCGAACTTTAAGCTTGCGGAGAGGCAGGGAGAGAGAGAGGACGGACTCTGAGGGAGGGAGCTGTGTAATCGGGCTCAGCGGGTCCCACACTCACAGGGACAAGCAGGGCAATGACTGGAGACGCTTGGCGCTGAGAGTTTTGCTGCCGGCATCTAGGAAGGTGCAGCCCAGTGAGGGAGGGGCATCCACCACCGCTGACACAATCCGCCCCTATTGAAGTACCGCCCAGGGCCGAAGCAGCCTGCCATTGCCGAGGCAACCTGCCATAACAGAGAGACTCCCAGGAGATGGGAGCTCTCCACAGCAGAAGGGAGACCAGCAGCAACAGGGCAGAACCACGCTAGTGGGTCACAGCCCCAGCAGGCAAATAGTGAATAGACTGCCACGTAGTGGGGCAGGACAGTGCAACAGATACTCATAAAGAAAGCCCCAACTCCCTGAAACAGTGCATATGAGGGGGGGATATAAAAGGGTGGTGTTTTATGAGTTCTATTACAGCAGACATAAACAACCTCCCAACAACCCTGAATGAACAACGGAGCTCACAGCTCAGCACTGAAGCTAGTATAAAGCACAAACCGTCTCCTTAAGCAGCTCCCTGACCCCTGTACATCCAAAGAGTCACCGCAAAAAAAGGACTAATGAGACTGACATTTGGCGGGCACCATTCTGGAACAAAGACAGCAGAAGAAGAAACTGGTATCATCCCTCACTCTTGCACAGCTGCTACAGGTATACTCCAGACAAACGGGGCCTGGAGTGGACCTCAGCACTCATACAGCAGAGGGGCTAGACCACTAGAAGGAAAACTAAGTAACAGAAATACTTCATCATCAACAATCTCAGCATCCACACAGAGACCCAATTGAAAAATCAGCAACTACAAAGACGACAGGCGGATAAATCCATAAAGATGGGAAGAAACCAGCGCAAAAAGGAGGAAAACACCCAAAACCAAAACACCTCACCTCCTACAAAGGACCAAAACTCCTCACCAGCAAGGGAACAAAGCTGGACGGAGAATGAGTGTGACAAAATGATGGAATCAGACTTCAGAAAGTGGATAATGAGAAACTTCATTGAGCTAAAAGAACATGTTCTAAATCAGTGCAAAGAAACTAAGAACATTGAAAGAAGATTTGAAAAAATATTCGAGGAATTGATATCAAGAATGGAAAACTTAGAGAGGAATATGAATGAATTGAAGGAGCTGAAAAACACAACACGAGAACTTCGTGAAGCATGCACAAGTTTCAACAGCCGAATTGACCAAGCAGAAGAAAGAATATCAGAAATTGAAGATCAACTCAATGAAATAAAACGTGAAACCAAGATTAAAGAAAAAAGCACAAAACGGAATGAACAAAATCTCCAAGAAATGTGGGACTATGTGAAGAGACCCAACCTACGTTTGATAGGTGTACCAGAATGTGATCAAGAGAATGAATCTAAGCTGGAAAACACTCTTCAGGATATTATCCAGGAAAATTTCCCCAACCTAGCAAGACAGGTCAATACTGAACTCCAGGAAATACAGAGAACACCACAAAGACACTCTGCAAGAAGAGCAACCCCAAGGCACATAATCGTCAGATTCACCAGGGTTGAAACGAAGGAGAAAATACTAAGGGCAGCCAGAGAGAAAGGTCGGGTCACCCACAAAGGGAAGCCCATCAGACTCACAGCAGATCTCTCAGCAGAGACTCTACAAGCCAGAAGAGAGTGGGGGCCAATATTCAACATCCTTAAAGAAAAGAGCTTTCAACCCAGAATTTCATATCCAGCCAAACTGAGCTTCATAAGTGAAGGAAAAATAAAATCCTTCATGAACAAGCAAGTACTCAGAGATTTTGTCACCACTAGGCCTGCTTTACAAGAGCTCCTGAAAGAGGCACTACACATAGAAAGAGACAACCAGTTCCAGCCATCCTAAAAGCATACCAAATGCTAAAGACCATCAACAAAATGAAGAATGTACATGAACCAATGGGAAAAACAACCAGACAGCATCAAAATGGCAGTATCAAATTCACACATAACAATATTAACCCTGAATGTAAATGGGCTAAATGCACCAATCAAAAGACACAGACTGGCAAATTGGATAAAAAACCAAAACCCATCAGTGTGCTGTATCCAGGAAACCCACCTCACACACAAAGATACACAAAGGCTCAAAATAAAAGGATGGAGGAAGATTTACCAAGCAAATGGAGAGCAAAAAAAAAGCAGGAGTTGCAATTCTCATTTCTGATAAAATAGACTTTAAACTAACAAAGATCAAAGGGACAAAGAAGGTCACTACATAATGGTAAAAGGATCGATACAACAAGAAGAGATAATGATTCTAAATATATATGAACCCAATATAGGAGCACCCTGTTATATAAGGCAAGTTCTTAATGACTTACAAAGAGACTTAGACTCCCACACAATAATAGTTGGAGACTTTAACACTCCACTGTCAATAGCAGACAGATCAACCAGACAGAAAATTAACAAGGATATCCAGGACTTGAACTCAGACCTGGAACAAGCAAACCTGATAGACATTTACAGAACTCTTTACCCCAAATCCACAGAATATACATTCTTCTCAGCACCACATCACACCTACTCCAAAATTGACCACATAATTGGAAGTAAAGCACTCCTCAGCAAATGCAAAAGAACGGAAATCATAACAAACAGTCTCTCAGACCATAGTGCAATCAAGTTGGAACTCAGAATTCAGAAAATAACTCAGAACTGCACAGCTTCATGGAAACTGAACAACTGGCTCTTGAATGTTGATTGGATGAACAATGAAAAGAAGGCAGAAATAAAGAAGTTCTTTGAAACAACGAGATTGAAGAAACAACATACTAGAATCTCTGGGACACATTTAAAGCAGTCTGTAGAGGAAAATATATAGCAATAAGTGCCCACATGAGAAGAGTGGAGAGATCCAAAATGGACACCCTATCGTCAAAATTGAAAGAGCTAGAGGAGCAAAATCAAAAAAGCTCAAAACCTAGCCGAAGACAAGAAATAACTAAGATCAAAGTAGAACTGAAGGAGATAGAGACAAGAAAAACCCTTCAAAAAATCAACAAATCTAAGAGCTGGTTTTTTGAAAAGATCAACAAAATAGACAGACCACTAGCCAGACTGATAAAAAAGAAAAGAGAGAACAACCAAATAGATGCAATAAAAAACGATAAAGGGGAAATCACCACAGATTCCACAGAAATTCAAACCATCATCAGAGAATACTACAAACAACTCTATGCACACAAACTAGTAAATTAGGAAGAAATGGATAAATTCCTGGATGCCTGTGTCCTCCCAAGCCTAAACCAGGAGGAAGCCGAAAGTATGAATAGACCAATAACAAGGTCAGAAGTTGAGGCAGCCATTAAGAGCCTACCACACAAAAAAAGCCCAGGTCCAGATGGGTTCACAGCTGAATTCTACCAGACACACAAAGAGGATCTGGTACCATTCCTTCTGAAACTATTCCAAATAATCCAAAAAGAGGGAACCCTTCCCAAATCATTTTATGAGACCAACATCATCCTGATAACAAAACCTGGCAGAGACTCAACAAGAAAAGAAAACTTCAGGCCAATATCCATGATGAACATAGATGCAAAAATCTTCAATAAAATACTGGCAAATCGATTGCAACAGCACATTAAAAAACTTATCCATCATGATCAAGTAGGATTCATCCCGGGAATGCAAGGCTGGTTCAACATACGCAAGTTTATAAATGTAATTCACCACATAAACAGAAGCAAAAACAAAAACCACATGATTATCTCAATTGACGCAGAGAAGGCATTTGACAAAATTCATCAGCCCTTTATGCTAAAAACCCTCAATAAACTTGGTATTGATGGAACATATCTCAAAGTAATAAAAGCTATTTATGACAAACCAACAGCCAATATCATACTTAATGGGCAAAAACTGGAAGCATTCCCTTTGAAATCCGGCACTAGACAAGGATGCCCTCTCTCACCACTTCTATTCAACATAGTCCTGGAAGTTCTAGCCAGAGCAATCAGGCAAGAAAAAGAAATAAAGGGTATTCAAATAGGAAAGGTGGAAGCCAAATTGTCTCTATTTGCAGACGACATGATAGTATACCTAGAAGACCCCATCACCTCAACCCAAAAGCTCCTGCAACTGATAAGCAACTTCAGAAAACTCTCAGGATATAAAATCAATGTTCAAAAATCACAAGCGTTCCTATACACCAATAACAGACTTAAAGAGAACCAAATCAAGAACGAACTGCCATTCACAATCGCTACAAAGAAAATAAAATACCTAGGAATACAACTCACTAGGAATGTAAGGGACCTCTTTAAGGAAAACTACAATCACCTGCTCAATGAAATAAGAGAGGACACAAACAGATGGAGAAACATTCCATGTTCATGGTTAGGAAGAATCAATATCGTGAAAATGGCTATACTGCCCAAATTAATTTGCACATTCAATGCTATCCCCATCAAACTACCATTGAATTTCTTCATAGGACTGGAAAAAACCACCATGAATTTCATATGGAACCAAAAATGAGCCCGCATAGCCAAGTCAATTCTAAGCAAAAAGAGGACAGGGGGAGGCATCACGCTACCAGACTTCAAACTATACTACAAGGCTACAGTAATCAAAACAGCATGGTACTGGTACCAAAACAGAGATATAGACCAATGGAACCGAACAGAAACATCGGAGGCAACACAACATATCTACAACCATATAATCTTTGATAAACCAGACAAAAACAGGCAATGGGGAAAGGATTCCCTATTTAATAAATGGTGTTGGGAAAACTGGCTAGCCATGTGCAGAAAGCAGAAACTGGACCCCTTCCTGACACCTTACACTAAAATTAACTCCAGATGGATTAAAGACTTAAATGTAAGACCTGACACCATAAAAACCCTAGAAGAAAATCTAGGCAAAACCGTTCAGGACATAGGAGTAGGCAAGGACTTCATGACCAAAACACCAAAAGCATTGGCAACAAGAGCCAAAATAGACAAATGGGACCTAATCAAACTCCACAGCTTCTGCACAGCAAAAGAAACAGTCACTAGAGTGAATCGACAACCATCAGAATGGGAAAAAATCTTTGCAATTTACGCATCGGACAAAGGGCTGATATCCAGAATTTACAAAGAACTCAAACAGATTTACAGAAAGAAAACAAACAAGCCCATTCAAAAATGGGCAAAGGATATGAACAGACACTTTACAAAAGAAGACATAAATGAGGCCAACAAACATATCAAAAAGTGCTCATCATCATTGGTCATTAGAGAGATGCAAATCAAAACCACATTGAGATATCATCTCACACCAGTTAGAATGGCGATCATTAAAAAATCTGGAGACAGCAGATGCTGGAGAGGATGTGGAGAAATAGGAACACTCTTACACTGTTGGTGGGAGTGTAAATTAGTTCAACCATTGTGGAAGACAGTGTGGTGATTCCTCAGGGACCTAGAAATAGAAATTCCATTTGACCCAGCAATCCCATTACTGGGTATCTATCCAAAAGACTCTGAATCGTTCTACTATAAGGACACATGCACACGAATGTTCATTGCAGCACTGTTTACAATAGCAAAGACCTGGAACCAACCCAAATGCCCATCGATGATAGACTGATCTGGGAAAATGTAGCACATATACACCATGGAATATTATGCAGCAATCAGAAATGATGAGTTTGTGTCCTTTGTAGGGACATGGATGAATCTGGAGAACATCATTCTCAGCAAACTGACACAAGAACAGAAAAAGAAATACCGCATATACTCACTCATAGGCGGGTGAGAAATATGGGAACATATGGACACAGAGAGGCGGTCTAATATACACTGGGGAATGTTGGGGGAAATGGGGGAGGGACAGCGGGGGGTGCTGGGGGGATAGCCTGGGGATGAATACCAATTGTGGGTGAGGGGGAGGAAGGCAGCAAAACACACTGCCATGTGTGTACCTATGCAACTATCTTGTACGTTCTGCACATGTACCCCCAAACCTATAATGCAATAAAAATTAAAAAAAAAAGTTTATTTACAATAACCGGTGGAAGCCTAGATTTACCCTGCGGGCTATGGTTTGCCAACCCCTTCTATGAAGAGTAGAGAGTTCTATAGGGAATTCATTAAAAAATATTTGAGGGTGGAAGGGGTGAGGGATAAAAGACTACACATTAGGTATAGCGCACACTGCGTGGGTGATGGGTGCACTGAAATATCAGAAATTATCACTAACCAAACACCATCTGTTCTCCAAAAATCTATTGAAATATTTGAGTGCCTCTTAAACGCATTGGAGGTACAGCCATGAGCAAAACAATCTCCTGCCCTCATGGAACTTCCATTCTAGTCAGTCAAGACAGGCAACAAACAATGTTACTTGAAGGGAGGTCCTCTGAGGAAGAAGAAACCTGGATAAGGACACTGAGGTGAGGCTGAATTTACTACTGATTACACAGTGACTATGGAGTGAAGATGAGTGAAGCAGGACATTTTGAGTCAGTTATCACAGTACAGATATTTTATTACCGAATAATGTGTCTGTGATTCCCAACCCATCTTTACATGAAAGTAAAGTAATATTTAGGATCTCTCTCCCTCCCTCCCTTCCTCCCTTCCTCCCCTCCTCCTCCTCCTCCTTCTTCTTCTCTCTCTCTTTCTCTCTCTCACTTTTGTGGGTGGCATCTCAGCTTGCCATTTTCTAGAAAGAAGTTCTTGACTAAAGGCTTGTGGATGAGCTTGGTGGGTATTTATGGGCCTTCCAGAATCACAGAAATTGGATACATGTTTGTGTTATGTACACTTTTCTAAGTCTCTGGTTTTTGCCAGATTCTCAAGAAAATAGGCCTAAGGTAATAAATTTGTTTTTCTAGGTCCTGTTCCAAAGATGTCTGAGACCTTTATAACGAACCCTGAATTTTTGGGGGCTGGTGAAAAGGTGGAAGACAGTGGGCCAAAGTTGGAATAACTGTCTTTGCCTTGGCAAATGATCTACAAGTGATTTGCAATTTGTTGGAAAGTAACTGGTCCGTTGTATAGGGCCATTTTTTCTTGTGAGGAGGTACTTTAGCCAAGGATGGGCAGACATTTTAGTAGCGTATTTTTTTTTTTTGACAATTTTGTAGTTGATTTATTTCTACCCCACTATAATCCAAAAAAAAAAAAAAAAGAGAGATTTATGAGAAAGCAGTACAGTATCTTTAAATGAAAAAAAAAATTGTTTCTGGGTGAAATTAATAATCTAAATGAAGCTGATACCCCAAAATGTCACATGCAAGGGGGTCATGGAGAAACTGGCAGGAAGCAAAGAGAAGGTAATGTGATTAGTTATAGGAATTAGTGTTCATAAAATATAAAGCTAGTTGCCATGGAGAAGAATGTTTACTGACACTGAGGCCTGAAAAAAATGTTGCGTCACAAGGCAGTCAGGTCTTTTCAGTGGATAAAACAAAAGAATGTATTTTGTGAAAGGTCTTGAGTATTACCTGATGGCCAACACCTTAGTTCATTCTAGTAAGGATACTTTTGCAATGACACCAGAACATGTGGTCTACACATGCAGGTCTCTGATAAACTGTTTGAGTACAGAAAAATATTTTTAAATATTTGGGACAACAGGATTTGTAAGCTAAGATATATTATAACCTCTTTTTTATATAAGTTTGTTTGTAAACTCATGCAACTGTTGTTTGATTTCCATGATACAAGTAATGTGAACAAGACCTCTTTAGTGTAAAAGCTTTGCCTGCCCTTTGTTTCATTTTTATGGATGATATCTAAGGCTGCCTCTTAGGTGTAATGAAGCTTATAATACTGTAGCTGCTTAATATTCTATCTCATTACTTATATGAGTTTATGGTTTAAATGTTTAGTTTTTTTTTTTTAACAGGGTTTCACTGTCACCCAGGCTGTAGTGCAATGGTGCGTGATCTTGGCTCACTGCAGTCCAGCTCCCAGGCTCAAGCAATTCTCTTGTCTCAGCCTCCCAAATAGCTGGAATTACAGGCACATGCCACCAGGCCTGGGTAATTTTTGTATTTTCAGTAGACATGGGGTTTTACTATTTTGACCAGGCTGGTCTCGTACTCCTGACCTCAGATGGTCTGCCCACCTTGTAAATGTTTAAGTTTTAAACATTAAAGTAACTTTTCTGGAGACATTATCTGTCAGGGCCAAGGAGATTTTATTAGGTCCAGAGTTGAGAATAGAAAGAGGAGCTGCTTAAAAGATGGTAATTCATGTTAATTGAACACAGATTTTCTTCTATTTATAGACACCAGTAGACCTGATAAGAACAATAAGAGGAACGATACTGGAAGTAGTGTTTAAAGGAAGCGTGGCAATCTGAGAAAATAAACCTTAATGTAAAAAAACATGTTTTTGTTCCTGATTGGTAGGTACTGTTTTAAGCTGTAATGGCCACTTCTAAATGGATCAGGCTTAGAAAGATAAATTCCTTTGATGCGTTGCTTAATGAATGTGGTTAATAGAGGAAGGAGAGGGAACAGAGATTATTCTGGTTGGCCACAGGGCCCTTAAGCCTGAGAAATGCATAATTGCAAATAAGAAATAGCCTTTATTTCAGGGATAGAAGCTAAAAAATGACCTGGCACTTAATCTCTAGCTTAGTCTGACCCCTCGTTTTTGTTAGATGATAGCTCAATGTCCTTGGGCTCGAGCATCAGACCAGTAGAGAGCTGTTATTACCTCTGTCCTCACAAAATTTTCTTATATTTTAACCAGAATGATACTGTACTTTGCTCAACGCTTTCTTGATCCTAATTTCATGTGATATGTACTAGAACTTATCTTCTATTATATGTGTCATTGTCAAAGAGCATTTATGAATTGTAATTGGATATGCCATTTGCTAGGCACTATTATGCCACATCTTTTCTGCTTTCTGGAATAATTGATTCAAGACCATCAATAAGACAAACATATTAGGCAAGAAAAAATATGTAAAACAAGTAACGTGTCCATAGCACGTGCATCTGGGACCAGGTACATTTTAAGAGGTTGGTGAATACTTAGTCTCAGGTATTTAAGGAAACCAATTTATTTTGACTTAGACCTAGAGGATATAGGTCTTTTGGGGTCTCATTTAACTGAGTTGGCGCTGGCAGAGAGTGAATGTTGAACTTGGAATTCTGAACAATTCTGGTATTATGCAGAATTTTTGAAGCCAGTTTGTTATACGACCCCAGGAATAGATCAGATTTGAGAGACAAATGTTCTCTACCTCTTTGAGTACTGTTCTATGCTGCCTCAATATTTTTCCCCGTTTTTTGGTCTTAAAAAAACCCTGATCTCATCAGTCTTTTTATTGCTTTAATCAGTGTTAATCACATTTTTTTATATCTTTACAGGTAATTAAAAAGTTTTTGTCTCTATGTCAAGATGTCTTTCCTTGTCCATTTCTATTTCGCTAAGTGGGGATGAACTCCACTGAAACTTCTTACACTTTCTCACTTGGTCTTCACAATGCCCTTCTGCTAATGAATTAAATTGAACAATATATGTAAAGCACATAAAACAGGACCTAGTACCTGGCAGGTAATCAATAACTAGTAGTGGTTGTTTTTAGTGGTAATATTTATACCAGTACTTTCCAAAGTGAGAATTATTGGAATGAATTGAGAAACCTTTGGAGGTATCCAGGTCTAGTATATTGAATCAGATTTTCTTACAAACAGTTCCTCAGGTGATTCCAATGTAGGGATAACTTTTGGGAATTACAGAGTTAAACCAGCACACAATCCCTGCATCTGTGTTCGTCATTTTTGACAGAACTCATAGGTGTCCCTCCCTCCCTCCCTCCTTCCCTCCCTCTCTTCTTTCCTCTTTCCTTTCTGTCACCCAGGCTGGAGTACAGTGGTGTGATCTTGGCTCACTGCACCCTCTGCCTCCCGGGTTCAAGTTATTCTCCTGCCTCAGCCTCCTAAGTAACTAGGTTTAGAGGTGCCTGCCACCATGCCTGGCTAATTTTTATATTTTTCAGTAGAGACACGGTTTCACCATGTTTGTCAGGCTGGTCTCAAACTCCTGACCTCAAGTAATCCACTCGCTCTGGAGGTGTTAAGTATATTAGGTCCAGAGACAACCTATGCCTAGAAAGGTATATTTTAAAATCAAGAGCAATAACCTCTGTCCTATTATCAGAGTTTATCAACTTTGCCAGCCCATGCTACTCTTGTTCACAGACCCCCTGACTTTTCCAGCCTTCCTTCACCAACCTTCCTTGATCTAACCTCTTGTTAGACTAGCATCTGCTACGGAAATAAGCAGTTTGAAGTTCAGACGTCTTTTGATACCACTTATACCTTCTCCTTTAACTTTTATCTTTAGCAGTTCACTTTTATATTACTGGACTTGTGCTCAGGACTGGATTTTGTCCTTTATTCCTTGTTTTTTCTTGCAAAATAAACTCATGATGGGGTGGGATATGTATAAATGCTTAATAATTCAATGCTATAAATTTCCCTCTAATCATTATTCCAACTTGATCCCACAAATTTGATGTGTGGCATTAACATTTTCCTTCAGCTCAAAATGTTTTCCAATTTGTCTTTTTATTTTTTCTTTGACCCATGTGTGTTGCCTAAATTCCAAGTATTTGCATATTTTCCAGATATCTTTTTGCTATTATTGAATTTAGTTTTGTGTGGTCAAATAACATACTGTGAATTGTCTAAATCCTCTTAAATTTGCTGGGACTTCTCTTATGGTCTAGTAGCTGGTCTTCCATGGTGAATATTTCACATGCACTTGAAAACAGTGTGCATTTTGTTATTGTTGGATGTAGTATTCTATCAATGCCAATTAGGTCAAGTTGGTTGGTGGTGTTCCAAGTCTTCTGTATTCTTGCTTATTAATTTTCTGCTTGGTCTGTCAATTACTATAAAAACTTGTTGAAATCTGCAAATACGATTGTGGATTTGTCTTATTTCTTCTTTTGTTTTTGTCTGTTTTTTTTTTTTTTTTTTTTTTTTGCTTCATGTATTTTGAAACTTTGTTATTAAGTACATACACATTTAAGATTATATACTCTTGGTGAATTAACCCCTTTATCAAAATGAAATATTCCTCTTTATTTCTGGTAATATTCCTTATTCTAAAATCTACTTTGACATTAATATAACCTTTCCAACTTTCTTTTTCTTGTATTTGGTTAGTATATTTTCTCTTCTTTTTCTTTATATTGAAAATGAGTTTCTTGCTTTTTAATCCAACTTGACAATCGCTGCCTTTACTTTGGGTGTTTACACCATACATTTAACATAATTATCGATATGGTTGTGTTTGCATTTGACATTCTGATATATTCTATTTGTCACATCTTCTTTTTTTTTCTTTTCTTTTCCTGCATTGTGGATTGTGCCTTTTAAATGAATTGTGCCTCAGTTTTCTCATTTATAAAATGAGGCTAATAACCATTTCATAAAGTTGTCCTGAGGATTAAATGACATTTATACAAAGTGTTTACATGGGGCTTAGCACATAGCTTTATGTAGAGTCTGAGAAATGCTAGTTTTTAAAAATTAGGGGAAGGAGAACTCAATGGTATATGAACTATTCAAAGGTTATGGGTTCTAGTTATGTACACACATGTGAGGTGCAGGTTGTTCACAAGTGTGGTTTGAGTGGGCCTCGAGAGGCCTTAGCTCTAAAACATCTGCTACCTTGCTGTGGTATGTGAAATTCTCATAAACACTTTACAGAAACTTCTGGAGGTTTCCAAGTTCATTAAGGTAAGGTATTATCTGAGGGGGCAATACACTAATACTGAAATGTGGATTATTTCTGAGCCCATGATGCTCTTATTTCCTATTCCTAGGAAAGCTTTGGGAAGTTGGGCAGGTAAATGTATATAGGCAAAGTCAGTGAAAAGGATACAGCCTGATCCTGGGAAGGGAGCCACAGTGAGTAGCCAGATGGTTCCTTGAAGGTCAAAGGAGAGGTGGGAAAGTTGCCAGAAAGGACCTAGCCCAGTTGGTTTTATCTTGGTCTTATTTGTGAAGTTAAACTTCTCAGTTTTGTATTTGCTTTGTTTACCTCAGTTTCAATGTAGATGAAATATGTACCAAATGATATCTAACTGTTCAACTCTTGAATAGTTGAAACTAGCTCATACTTTACAATTACCTCCAAAACATGGGGTGGCTTGTTTGAAAGTCTAAGCAGTAGTGGCTTTGGAGCGGCTTCATTTTTTTGTCTTTTTCCGCTTCATTGAGGATTTTTTTGGTTCCTCAGAACTCTTCCACATTGATCTAGAATACAAGCTCCATGAGAGCAGAAGACTGTTTAGTGCCAACCTCTAACACAGTACATGGCATGTTGTAGGTATTCAATAAATATTTATTGAAAGAATGACCAATTTGTCATTTTATCCAAATGAATAGAAATCTTTTTGATCAGATACACATCTTTATTACCTGCTTGACTTATTTCCCTCATGGATCTTTAGTTCATTTCACCTAGACAATTAACCTCCTCTAAATTGAACACCAAACTTAGACAATGGACTCAATCCTGTCACTGGGCTGTAGGAGTGTGAAAAATGCTACACAAGTGTTTCAGCAGCTCAGCATTAGCCTTGCTACTGGTACAACTTCAACATTGGGTGCAGATTTTTACGATAGGATTTTTCTCCTGCCTCTTATGGCTAACTCTACCTGTGTATCCAAGTTCCATAAACAGTCCCCTTGTTCTGTATCTCAGTTTATCTAGAGTTGGTGTCCATGTCTTATACACAATTCATCATAGCTGAGTCCCTATACTTGCTACTCAGCCTACTGTACTCCTCTTCCCCAACACACATTCAAGGTTGTGGTAGCCTTGAGGGGTTGGACAGAGATTAAAGACATTGGGAAAGGAATATTAGCAGAACAGAGGGTGCCACATCTCAGCCTGGCCTTTTGAGAAATTTCTTTCTAAATTGCTCTGTAAAAGGAGATCTTTTTACTCTTCTTTCTTGTACTGCAGCCTATTGCTCTTAGGATCCGGAATACAGACTAGTACTAGTGGTCTCATGGTTGAGGTCATAGGCTTTTGGGAGCTGGTCTAAAAACTCTAACCCTTTGTTTTTATGGAAATATATGTTCTATTCAAACAGCTCACTTACAAGTAAATTTTGGAATACAGCTCATTGATAAATTAGAGATGGGTATTAAGCTAATCAGACATGCTTTCCTCACTAGGGAGCCTGAGTAAATGGATTTGCATGTTGATCTCTATTATCATAAATGAGTGTCAGTCCTTTTCTATAACTCTGGACAAGTAGCAGAGATTTTTTTTTTCTTTTCAAAGTTGGTGTAATTATTTTTGACAAAAGATTTTTAGGTGAAGGAAATACTCTTCTACTTTGGTGGTAGAGGTCTTTATTTTGGGAAGGATGTCAGCTTAGAGCAACTTTTAAAAACATTGGAGTTAGGCTGCAGGCAGTAACTCACATCTTAATCCCAGCACTTTGGGAAGGATGCCTTGAGCCTAGGAGTTCAAAACCAGCCTGGGCAACATAGCAAGACCCTGTTTCTACAAAAAAAAAATTAAAAAAAATTTGCTTTACTTGGTGGACACATGCCTGTAGTCCCAGCCACTGAGAAGGGGCAGAGGTGGGAGGATTGCTTGAGCCCAGGATGCCAAGGCTGCAGTGAGCTATGATTGTGCCACCACGCTCTAGCCTGGACAGCAGAGATACTGTCTCTGTTAAAACAAAATATTTGAGTTTTAATTTTTCAAATACATTTTCTCTTTAAACTAACACTCATTACTTTTACATGACAAATTTTTCCAGGGTTACTGACCCTTCAGTTCTGTTGGCAGATATAAAATATTGATGTTGAGTGTCCTAAAACAAGGATATTCTAACGTTTGAAAAAGGAACATTTTGTGTAATAGAAAACATCAGCCAGAGAGATCTTTCATGTAATCCTTCCCCCAATCATTTTAGAATCAGTATATTAAAAGATGGTCGTTAGAAATATTCAAGGGCCACATTCCATGGCTCCCTTCAGAATATGTCCAGGGGGAATTCTGACTTTGCCTATTGGCCTAAATACAGTCTTAATTCTTTGTCAAACTAACAAATAGATGTCCAACATGCACTTTCTGCCATTGTCAGCATTACAGTCACTGAGGTAAGAAATAAGTCATTTGTTTTTATATTTAGTCAGAATCCTTTCTTAAGACACTTTTAAATCCTAGTTTAGTGAATGAAGCTTCCATTTATCCACCATATGTGGAGAACACATGCAATAGCTTAAGCGAGACCTATGCTAAAATGAAAGTGGCAAATGATGTTTTGTTAAAATTCTGATTCATGTAGCCTAGTTTAATATTACCAGTATGTCCTCTTTTGAGAAAGAATGGGAGAACACTTGGTTTTAAATGAGGAGAGTGGGCCTGGACAGGCTGAAAGTGAGGTAAGATAGCAAGCGTTCTTATAGGTGCTACAATGAAGCATAGAAACAGCATTTATTCTCCCTTCCCTGTCTTTTTTTATCCCTGACATTTAGAGGTCAAAGAGCTTTACCCTGTAAGTAAAATTACTTCACTACGTGAGTACTCTTGGTTCACTTTACACAATAAACACGTTCCTGGAGAGCTCCCTTGGGTGCGCTCACACAAATCAAATAGTTTTCTTGTTGACTCACACTTTCACTTCTGATCATCATTTGTCAGCAGATTCTGAAGCTAACCCAGACAGCTAGTTAATAAGAGGTACTTAAACACAGAAGGGGACATAACTCCAGTGAATTATTTCATGAAACAAAGAAGCTTGAGGAAAATGAATGTGTACTCTTGTATCCTAAATTTGAATTTCATATATTGACTTTCCTAAAAGTGAACACCAACTAAATGTGTTTTCCTTAACTATTATGTCTATTGTGATAATTCCCCCTGCATTCTAGACACCAGGTTTTCTGGATTCATTTATTCATTTAATTACTGGTCATCACCTGGCAACAATGACAGAACAAGCATTTGTTGTATAAACATTGATCGATCATGTACGATTTGAGAGACTGCACTTGGTCATGGGGCTCTATATTCAAGTAAGGAAAGATCTCTGTCAAGGTTCTCACAGTCTGGTAAGGGAGGGAGATAACTTAATAGGCAGTTCCTATGCAGTTTGAATACTGCTTTGATCGGAAAAGTACCGGGTGCTGTGGGAGCACAGAGGATGGGTGGGAGGTTGGAGGCAGAGGGATTCAGGGTTTTATGATGCCTATAAAAACACAAATTTCAGGCAGAGTCATCTGTTAGCACATGTTAAAGTTCCATTTCACCTGTTTATGAAAGAACCAACAGCTACAGAAGAATGCTGATTCAAGGAGTATTTGAAAAGCAAGGATTTATGTAGTCGGTTGGGAGAGAAAAAAAACCCAAAGTAACATTACTAAGTTAAATTCAATTTTGGCCAATGTCTTATTGTGCAGTAAATTGAAACTTTTTGGGTTATCTTCTAAACAAAACTTCACCCCAAAAATGAACATCTTAGTAGTTTTCTATAAGTTAATCTCTATCATTATAAGACTAAAGTCTCCTAGACCATAATTAATTATGAATAGTTAGTTGAAATTACAAATCTTGAGAGAGTGAGGTGACTGATAGGCCTAATAGAAAATGTTTTACCATCCTGATGTCACCACTATGCAATCAATGCATGTAAAAAAAATTACACTTGCGCTCCATAAATTTCTATGCATTTTTATCAAAAAAGAAAAATAAAAAGTATAGCTATAATAAAAAGTTATGCTATCATCATTCTTCCTTATTTTCTTTTCTTTTCTATTCTATTTGTTTTGAGACAGAGCCTTTGCTCTGTTGCCCAGACTGGAATGCAGCAAGCGCAGCTCACTGTAGCCTGCACCTTCCAAGTTCAAGCGATTATCCTGCCTCAGCCCCCTGAAGAGCTGGGACTACAGGCACATGCCACAATGCCCAGCTAATTTTTTTGTATTTTTAGAAGAGAGAGTTTCGCCATGTTGACCAGGATGGTCTCCAACTCCTGACCTCAGGTGAACTGCCTTGGCCTCCTAAAGTGCTGGGATTACAGATGTGAGTCAGCACACCTGGCCATTTTTCCTTATTTTCAAGTTTTAAAAAATATATTTAAAAATATTTTGTAGAGACAAGATTTTTCAATATTGCTCAGGCTGGTTGCAACCTTTTTATTTTAATTTTTAATTAATTTTTTTAACTATGGGAGAATGATTTCTTAGACATGGTAATCCATCACATCCTGTATTCTCCAGTTTCTCAGCTTTTCATGTATTTTCTTTTCTTTTCTTTTAATTTTGATTGCATTATAGGTTTTGGAGTACATGTGCAGAACGTGAAAGATAGTTGCATAGGTACACACATGGCAGTGTGTTTTGCTGCCTTTCCCCCCTTCACCCACACTTGGCATACATCCCCAGGCTATCCCTCACCAGCCCCACCACTGTCCCTCCCCCATTTCCCCCAATAGACCCCAGTGTGTAGTAGACTCCCTCTTTGTGTCCATGTCTTCTCATTTTTCTCACCCACCTATGAGTGAGTATATGCGGTATTTCTTTTTTTGTTCTTGTGTCAGTTTGCTGAGAATGATGTTCTCCAGATTCATTCATGTCCTTACAAAGGACACAAACTCATCATTTCTGATTGCTGCATAATATTCCATGGTGTATATGTGCCACATTGTCCCAGTCCAGTCTATCATCGATGGGCATTTGGGTTGGTTCCAGTACTTTGCTATTGTAAACTGTGCTGCATTGAACATTGGTGTGCATATGTCGTTATAGTAGAACGATTTATGTTCCTTTGAATATATACCCAGTAATGGGATTGCTGGGTCAAATGGAATTTCTATTTCTAAGTCCTTGAGAAATCTCCACACAGTCTTCCACAATGGTTGAACTAATTTACACTCCCACCAACAGTGTAAGAGTGTTCCTATTTCTCCACATCCTCTCCAGCATCTGCTGTCTCCAGATTTTTTAATGATCGCCATTCTAACTGGCATGAGATGGTATCTCAATGTGGTTTTGATTTGCATCTCTCTAATGACCAGTGGTCATGAGCATTTTTTTTCATGTGTTTGTTGGCCTCATGTATGTCTTCTTTGTAAAGTGTCTGTTCATATTCTTTGCCCATTTTTGAATGGGCTTGTTTGTTTTTTTTCTGTAAATCTGTGTGAGTTCTTTGTAAATTCTGGATATCAGCCCTTTGTCAGATATGTAAACTGCAAAGATTTTTTCCCATTCTGATGGATGCTGATTCACTCTAGTGACTGTTTCTTTTGAATTCCAGAAGCTGTGGAGTTTGATTACGTCCCATTTGTCCATTTTGGCTTTGGTTGCCAATGCTTTTGGTGTTTTGTTCATGAAGTCCTTGCCTACTCCTATGTCCTGAATGGTTTTGCCTAGATTTTCTTCTAGGGATTTTATGGTGTCAGGTCTTATGTTTAAGTCTTTAATCCATCTGGCATTAATTTTAGTGTAAAGTGCCAGGAAGGGTTCTGGTTTCTGCTTTCTTCACATGAATAGCCAGTTTTCCCAACACCATTTATTAAATAGGGAATCCTTTCCCCATTGCTTTTTTTCTGATTTATCAAAGATAACATGGCTGTAGATATGTTGTGTTGCCTCCGATGCTTCTGTTCTATTCCATTGGTCTATATCTCTGTTTTGTGCCAGTACCATGCAGTTTTAATAACTGTAGCTTTGTAGTATAGTTTGAAGTCTGGTAGTGTGATGCCTCCTGCTGTGTTCTTTTTGCTTTGAATTGACTCAGCTATGCGAGCTCTCTTTTGGTTCCATATGAAATTCATCGTGGTTTTTTCCAGTTCTGTGAGGAAATTCAATGGTAGTTTGATGGAGATAGCATTGATTATGTAAATTCCTTTGGGCAGTATAGCCATTTTCACGATATCGATTCTTCCTAACCACGAACATGGTGTGTTTCTCCATCTGTTTGTGTCCTCTCTTATTTCGTTGAGCAGTGGTTTGTAGTTTTCCATAAAGAGGTCCCTTACATTCCTTGTGAGTTGTGTTCCTAGGTATTTTATTTTCTTTGTAGCAATTGTGAATGGCAGTTCGTTCTTGATTTGGTTCTCTTTAAGTCCATTATTGGTGTATAGAAATGCTTGTGATTTTTGCACATTGATTTTATACCCTGAGACTTTACTGAAGTTGCTTATCAGTTTCAGTAGCTTTTGGGCTGAGGTGATGGGGTCTTCTCGGTATAATATCATGTCGTCTGCAAATAGAGACAATTTGGCTTCCACCTTTTCTATTTGAATACCCTTTATTTCTTTTTCTTGTCTGATTGCTCTGGCTAGAACTTCCAGTACTATGTTGAATAGGAGTGGTGAGAGAGGGCTTCCTTGTCTAGTGCTGGATTTCAAAGGGAATGCTTCCAGTTTTTTCCCATTAAGTATGATATTGGCTGTTGGTTTGTCATAAATAGCTTTTATTACTTTGAGATATGTTCCATCAATACCAAGTTTGTTAAGGGTTTTTAGCATAAAGGGTTGTTGAATTTTGTCAAATGCCTTCTCTGCCTCAATTAAGATAATCAGGTGGATTTTGTTTTTGCTTCTGTTTATGTGGTGAATTACATTTATAGACTTGCGTATGTTGAAGCAGCCTTGCATCTCTGGGATGAATCCTACTTAATCATGTTGGATAAGTATTTTATTGTGCGGTTGCAATTGGTTTGCCAGTATTTTATTAAAGATTTTGCATCTATTTTCATCATGGATATTGGCCTGAAGTTTTTTTTGTTTTTGTTGAGTATCTTCCAGGTTTTGGTATCAGGTTGATGTTGGTCTCATAAAATAATTTGGGAAGGGTTCCCTCTTTTTTTATTCTTTGGAATAGTTACAGAAGAAATGGCATCAGATCTTCTTTGTGTGTCTGATAGAATTCAGCTGTGAACCCTTCTGGACCTGGGATTTTTTTGTGTGGTAGGCCCTTAATTGCTGCCTGAACTTAAGGTCTTGTTATTGGTCTATTCATAGTTTTGACTTCCTCCTGGTTTAGGCATGAGAGGACACAGGCGTCCAGCAATATATCCATTTCTCCTGGTTTACTAGTTTATTTGCATAGAGTTGTTTGTAGTATTCCCTGATAATGGTTTGAATTTCTGTGGAATCTTTGGTGATTTCCCAATTATCTTTTTTTATTGCATCTATTTGGTTGTTCTCTCTTTTCTTTCTTATCACTCTGGCTAACGGTCTGTTTATTTTGTTAATCTTTTTGAAAAACCAGCTCTTGGATTTATTAATTTTTTGAAGGGTTTTTCTTGTCTCTATATCCTTCAGTTCTGCTCTGATCTTAGTTATTTCTTGTCTTTGGCTAGGTTTTGAGCTTTTTTGATCTTGCTCCTCTAGCTCTTTCAATTTTGATGATAGGGTGTCAATTTTGGATCTCTCCACTCTTCTCATGTGGGCACTTATTGCTATATATTTTTCTCTGCAGACTCCTTTAAATGTGTTCCAGAGATTCTGGTATGTTTTGTTTTCTTTCTCATTGGTTTCAAAGAACTTCTTTATTTCTGCCTTCATTTTTTTGTTTATCCAATCAACATTCAAGAGCCAGTTGTTCAGTTTCCATGAAGCTCTGCAGTTCTGAGTTATTTTCTGAATTCTGAGTTCCAACTTGATTGCACTACGGTCTGATAGACTGTTTGTTACGATTTTCGTTGTTTTGCATTTGCTGAGCAGTGCTTTACTTCCAATTATTTGGTCAATTTGGGAGTAGGTGTAATGTGGTGCTGAGAAGAATGTACATTTTGTGGATTTGTGGTGGAGAGTTCTGTAAATGTCTATCAGGTTTGCTTGTTCCAGGTCTGAGTTCAAGTCATGGATATCCTTGTTACTTCTCTGTCTGGTTGATCTGTCTGATATTGACAGTGGAGTGTTAAAGTCTTTCACTATTATTGTGTGGGAGTCTAAGTCTCTTTGTAAGTTGTTAAGAACTTGCCTTATATATCTGGGTGCTCCTGCATTGGGTCCATATATATTTACAATTGTTAGCTCTTCTTGTTGTATTGATCCTTCTACAATTATGTATTGACCTTTTTTGTCTCTTTTGATCTTTGTTGCTTTAAAGTCTATTTTATCTGAGAGGAGAATGGCAACTCCTGCTTTTTTTGCTCTCCATTTGCTTGGTAAATCTCCCTCCATCCCTTTATTTTGAGCATTTTTGTATCCTTGCGTGTGAGTTGGGTTTGCTGGATACAGGACACCGATGGGTTTTGGTTGTTTATCCAATTTTCCAGTCTGTTTCTTTTGATTGGTGCATTTATCCCATTTACATTTAGGGTTAATATTGTTATGTGTGAATTTGATACTGCCATTTTGATGCTAGCAGGCTGTTTTGCCCATTGGTTCATGTACATTCTTCATTTTGTTGATGCTCTTTAGCACTAGGTATACTTTTAGGATGGCTGGTACTGGTTGTTTCTTTCTATGTGTGGTGCCTCTTTCAGAAGCTCTTGTAAAGCAGTCCTAGTGGTGACAAAATCTCTGAGTACTTGCTTGTTCATGAAGAATTTTATTTTTTCTTCTCTTGTGAAGCTTAGTTTGGTTGGATATGAAATTCCGGGTTGAAAGTTCTTTTCTTTAAAGTTGTTGAATATTGGCCTCCACTCTGTTCTGGCTTGTAGAGTCTCTACCAAGAGATCTGCTGTGAGTCTAATGGGCTTCCCTTTGTGGGTGACCCGTCCTTTCTTCCTGGCTGCCCTTAGTATTTTCTCCTTCATTTCAACCCTGGTGAATCTGACGATTATGTGTGTTGGGGTTGCTCTTCTTGCGGAGTATCTTTGTGGTGTTTTCTGTATTTCCTGTAGTTGAGTATTGACCTGTCTTGCTAGGTTGTGGAAATTTTTCTGGATAATATCCTGAAGAGTATTTTCCAGCTTGGATGCATTCTCTTCATCACATTCTGGTACACCTATCAAACGTAGGTTAGGTATCCTCACATAGTCCCACATTTCTTGAAGATTTTGTTTATTCCTTTTTTTCTTTATTCTTGGTTTCTCGTTTTATTTCATTGAATTGATCTTCAACCTCTGATATTCTTTCTTCTGCTTGTTTAATTCGGCTGTTGAAACTTCTGCATGCTTCACGAAGTTCTCGTGTTGTGTTTTTCAGCTTCTTCAATTCATTCATATTCCTCTCTAAATTGTCCATTCTTGTTATCAATTCCTCAAATCTTTCTTTAAATTTTTTTCAAGGTTCTTAGTTTCTTTGCACTGATTTAGAACATGTTCTTTCAGCTCACTGAAGTTTCTCATTATCCACTTTCTGAAATCTGATTCCATCATTTCATTACACTCATTTTTTGTCCAGCTTTGTTCCCTTGCTGGTGAGGAGTTTTGGTCCTCTGTAGGAGGTGAGTTATTTTGGTTTTGGGTGTTTTCCTCCTTTTTGCGCTGGTATCTTCCCATCTTTATGGATTTATCCACCTGTCATCTTAGTAGTTGCTGATTTTTCAATTGGGTCTCTGTGTGGATGCTGAGATTGTTGATGATGAAGTATTTCTGTTACTTAGTTTTTCTTCTAATGGTCTATCCCCTCTGCTGTATGAGTGCTGAGGTCCACTCCAGGCTCTGCTTGATTGGCATATACCTGTAGCAGCTGCAGAACAGTGAGGGATGATACCAGTTTCTTCTTCTGCTGTCTTTGTTCCCGAATGATGCCCACCAAATGTCAGTCTGATTAATTCTCTTTTGGGGTGACTCTTTGGATATACATGGGTCAGGGAGTTGCTTGAGGAGACTTTCTGTGCTTTATAGGAGCTCCAGTGCTGAGCTGTGAGCTCCATTGTTCAGTCAGAGTTGTTGGAAGGTTGTTTATGTCTGCTGCAACAGAACTCATAAAATTCCACCTTTTTTCCCCCTTAGATGCTCTGTCTCAGGGAGTTGGGACTTTCTTTATGAGTATCTGTTGCACTGTTCTGCTTTACTAGGAGGCAGTCTATTTACTATTTGCCTGCCGGAGTTCTGCCCTACTAATGTGGGTCTGCCCTGTTGCTGCTGGGCTCCATTCTGCTGTGGAGCACTCCCCTCTTCTGGCAATCTCTCTGTTATGGCAGGTTGCATCAGCAACGGCAGGCTGCATCAGCCCTGGGCAGTACTTCAGTAGGTGCGGATTGCGTCAGTAGTGGTGGACGCCCCTCCCCCAATGGGCTGCACCATCTTAGATGCCAGCAGCAACACTCTCAGCACTGAGTGCCTCTAATCACTGCCCTGCTAGTCCCTGTGAGGGTGGGACCAGCTGAGCCTGGTCACCCAGCTTTCTGCCTCAGAGTCTGTCCTCTCTTTCTCTCTCTTCCTCTCCCAAAGCTGAAATGTTGACTCTCTCACTGGTGCCCAAGTAGCCTGCTGAAAGGGTACTGGGATTCGTGCAATCTCCCGTGCCACTTTCCACTGCACCAGATCACATCATGCTTCCCAGTAATCTCCTGTTCTGGCTCATTGTCCAAGTTCCATTCAATCAGATGAATATGCCAATCTGCCCTTTCAAATCTCAGATTGCTGGTTTACACGGCACCCAGACCAGTGAGTTTTGTGCTGGATCCTGCTGTGGTTCTGTCTGTGCTAGCTGGCTACACTAGCGTCCAATGTTACACTCTCCCACACCTGGGACTTTCATCACTCTGTGGGCAAAAAAGGTCCATCAGAGAATGTGGCTAGAACTCACCCTCTGCACCTTCACTGAGAGCTGCAATCCTGAGTCGCTTCTATGATGCCATCTTAAGAAACACACCTGTTCATGTATTTTCAATATCAGTCATAGTGAGCTAGTTTGATTCATCATAGAAATAGTCTCAAACCCTTCACCTTAAGCAGTCCTCTTACCTTGGCCTTTCAAAGCATAGAGACTGTATGCAGGAGCCACCACATCTAGCATATTAACAAGTTTTTGATAAATTTTTTTATTTTGCCTTCTCTGTTACCTTGGATAATTTCTAAAGTGTTGTCTTGGTCACAAAAAAAAGCTGGTTTCATTGTGGTTTCTCTTAAGATCATTAATTGAATTTATTTATTTATTTGCTTATTGTTTTTCAAGATGGAATCTCTTGTCACTCAGGTTGAAATGCAATGGTGTAATTTTGGCTCATTGCAACCTCTGTTTCCCAGGTTCAAGTGATTCTCCTGCCCCAGCTTACTGAGTCGCTGGGATTACAGGCCTGTGCCATCACACCGAGCTAAGTTTTGTATTTTTAGTAGAAATGGGGTTTCACCATGATGGCCAGCCTGATCTCAAACTCCTGGCCTCAAGCAGTCCACCTGCCTCGGCCTCCTAAAGTACATGAATTATAGGCATGAGCCACCACACCTAATCTATTAATTGAATTTATTGTTTTATTGATTTTCTATTACTCTTAGTGGTATCAGAAATTACCCATAGTTTTAATAGAGTTAATGATGGTATTGTTTACAGTTATTTATTTCTTACCTTGCCAGTAAGAGTATTATATGTCCCTGTTCATTGCCTGGTGACCTGCTGTGCCTCTTGTGAGAAAAGGACAAGTTCCCACGTCATTGATTTTGGGCTTGACTGTGACGCTTTGGCCAATAGAGTGTAAATAGTTATGACATATACCACAAATAGACATTTAAGCTGGTTATGTGGTTTGGCTTGGCCTCTTGTTGGGTTGGCCTGCATCAGCCCACAGTTTAAATATGATATGAGCAGACAGAAAAGGTAATAAGCCACCGAAATTTCTCCCTAAGGGTAGGAACAAGATAAGAATGTCCAGTCTTATTAATTCCAGCCAACATTTTACGGAAGTTCTAGCCATGGATGTAGACAAGACAATGAAAAGACATCCAAATTGTAAAGGTAGATACAAAACTGTATTTGCAGATGGCATGTTTTTTTAATATAGAATATCCTAAGGAGTTCACAAAAAAAAGGTTGAAACTATGAACTTCAGCAAGCTTAGAGGATAAGGATTAATATACAGAAATCAATTATATTTCAATACAGTAGCAATGTGCAAATCAAATCTGAAATTAAAAAAACAAATCTTTAATGATAGCTTCAAAAAGATTAAAGCACTTAGAAATGCATTTACCAAAAGAGGCACAAAACATTCTTAAGACCACCAAACATTATTGAAAAAAATTTTGCAGGATCTAAATAAATAGATATCCTATATTCATGGATTAGAAGACTTACTAGTATTAATATAGCAGTACTTCCCCAATTGACCTGTAGGTTTAACTCAATTTTTGTCAGAATCCCTGCTGGCTTCTCTGTAGAAATTGATAAGTGGATCCTAAGATTCATATGGAAACTCAAGGGACACAGAATTGCTGAAATAATGTTAAAAAAGAACAAAGTTAGAGAGCTCATGCTCTTTGATTTCAAAACTGTCTACAATGCAACAATAATCAAGATAGTGTGATACTGGCATATGGATAGACATACAGATAAATGGAATAGAATTCAGAATCTAGAAATAAACCCTCAGTTTTATAGTCAATTGATTTCAATAAGGATGCTAAGACAATTCAACGAGGAAAGAATGATTTCTTCAACAAATAGTGCTGGGACAACTGGATATCTACATGCAAAGGAATGCAGTTGGACATCTATTTTACACTGTATACAAAAATGAACTTGAAATGGATCAAAGACCCAAATGTAACAGAACTATGAAACTCTTAGAAGAAAACATAGGAGTATGTTTTGGGACCTTGGATTTGTCAATGGTTTCTTAGATATGCATCACATGCATTAGCAAAAAAGGGAAAAAAATAGATAAATTGGACTTGATTGAAAGTAAAAACTTGCCAGGTTTGGTGACTCATGCCTGAAATTTCAGCACTTTGGGAGGCTGAGGCAGGCGGGTCATGTGAGCCCAGGAGTTTGAGACCAGCCTGGGAAACATAGGAAAACCGTGTCTCTACAAAAAAAAAAAAAAAAAAAAAAAAAAAAAAAAAAAAAAAAAAAAAAAAAAAAGATGTGATGGTGCATGCCTATAGTCCCAACTACTCAGGAGGCTGAAGTGGGAGGATCCCTTAAGCCCAGGAGGAAGAGGTTGCAGTGAACCAAGATTGCACCACTACCCTCCAGCCTGGGTGACACAGTGAGACCCTGTCTAAAAAGAAAGAAAAAAGAAAATGTAAAAACTTTTATGCATTATAAGATGCTATAAAAAAAAACTGAAAAGACAGCCCATAGAATGAAAGAAAGTATTTGCAAATCATATATCTGATAAGGGATTTGTATCCAGCCTATATAAAGAACACTTAAAAGTCAATAATAAAAAGACTCATAACCAATTTTTTAATGGGCACTGGATCTGAATAGCCATTTCTCTAAAAAAAAATATAGAAATGTCCAAAAAACACATCAACATTATCAGCTATCAGCGAAATGCAAATCAAAATTACAGTGAGATACTGCTTCACACCTGCTAGGATGGCTAGGATAAAAAAAGACAAATAAAAAGACTGTCTAGGATGTTGAGAAGTGAGAATTCTTATATACTCATTATGAATATGAAATGAGACAGCTGCTTTGGAAAAAGTCTGGCTGATCCTCAAATAGCTAAATATAGTTATCATTTGACCCACCAGTCCCATTTTTAGGTATATAGCCAAGAGAGATGAAAACATTCATCCACACAAAAACCTGTATACAAATGTTCATAGAAGCATTATTTATAATATTCAAAAATTAGAAACCTAAATGTTCAATTGAATAAATAAAATGTGATGTATTCATACAATGGGATATGATTCAACCAGAAAAGGAAATGAAGTAATATACACTACAACATGCTTGAATCTTGACAACATTATGCAAAGTGAAAAAATTATGTAAACATTAAGCTAACCTTGAAAACATTAAGCATAGTCTCAAAATACCACATATATGATTCAATTTATATGAAATGTCAAGAATACACAAATCTATAAAGATGGAAAGTAGTTCAGTGGCTGCCTAGGTCTGGTGAAATGAGGGAGTTACAGGGTCATAGCTAAAAGTATATGGTTTCTTCTTGTGGTGATAAAAGTTTTCTAAAATTTATTATAATAATGGTTGCAAAACTGAGTACACTAAAGATCATTGAACTGTTCACTTCAAATGTGTGAATTGTATAGTACGTGAATTATATTTCAATGAAGCTAATGCTAGGAAAACAGTTATTTGACACTGCATATAACCTTGATGATGTTTTTATTTATCCTGAGAAATAAAATTGCTGAGATGTTCATATTAAGAATATTTGACCTATAAAAAGTACCTGGTAAAGTTGGAGCTTCTCTTTTTATTTGGAAACTTTTCTGATATTGTGGGTTTGATGATAAGGAAGTGCTTACAATAATGTTGATATAGTTTTAAAATATTGACTCTTCTGGTAATTATGAAGGAATGAAGTGGTCACAGGAACTCTTTCATAGATAGCAGTTATGCAACATTTCTAAAGACTTGATAAAGGCACTGGAAAGACTACAAAAGCAGACAGAAGAAAGAAAACTGCAACTGCATGGAGTAAGAATTTTGAGTCTGTAGTTTTCCAGTCTGAAGACATTTCTTAACCCCCACGGATATGGCTGAGAGAAGCAGCAGTAGAAAAACAGACTTATTGGCTCAAGGTACCTTTTAGGGCTAAAAGATCAACTGTCAATTTAAAAGGGAAATTCTGGAAACAAAGTAATCATAGAAAGAGTGAGACTCAAATTCCAACTAGAAGTTCTGTGTAAATCTCTTTGATGGCTAGAGTATGCATGTGTAAGGGTGAATTCATGAGCCCTGACACAAAACACGTAAGGGCCAGAGATAAATCTATCTTTCAAACATGGAGCAAGTTCTGTTCATGTGCTTTTTTGGGGTATGTTGTTTGGTTTAACCAAAATAAAATAAAATCAAAGTTAAAGATAATGTATTGACATGAAATTCACAAAATATGAAATCCATTTTGCAGTTAACAAATGAGTGGCATATTGTACATTCACAATGTTGTAAAACTACCACCTCTATCTAGTTCCAAAACATTTCCATCACTCCAAAGTCAAACTCTGTGGCCAAGCACGGTGGCTCAGGCCTGTAACCCCAGCCCTTTGGGATGCCAAGGCAGGTGAATCACCTGACATTGGGAGTTCAAGACCAGCCTGACCAACAGGGGGAAACTCCCTCTCTACTAAAACTACAAAATCAGCCGGTGTGGTGGCACATGCCTGTAATCTCAGCTACTCAGGAGGCTGACGCAGAAGAATCACTTGAACCCAGAAGGTGGAGGTTGCAGTGAGCAGAGAGCATGCCATTGCACTCTAGCCTGGGCAAGAAGAGTGAAACTCCATCTCAAAAACTGAAACAAAGAAACAACAAAGTAAAACTATGTACTCATTAAGCAGTTTCTCACTATTTCCTACTCATTAGTCCACAGGCAACTCCCAGTCTGTATTCTGTCTCTTTGGGTTTATCAGTTCCAGACATTGCATGTAAATGACTTCAAAAAATATGTAACCTTTTTGTCTGGATTCTTTCACTTAGCATAATATTTTGGAGGTTTGTTTATACTGCAGCAAGTATGAGTACTTCATTTTTCTGTAGCTGAATAATATCCCATTGTATGTATCTACCTCAATTTGTTTATCCATGTATTCATTGATGGATATTTGGTCCATTTCTTCCTTTTGGCTGTTGTGAGTAGTGTTGCTGTGAACATGTGTGTTCATGTGTTCATTGGAGTACTTGTTTTTAAATTATGTAGAAATGCTTATTTTTTTAAAGGGTGAATGTATATTCCTTTGTACATAGAGGAGAAGAAAGCTGAAGTTTATGGGCTTGAAGTGTTATACAACAGAGTCCAAGGCTGGCAGGAAATATAGTAACTAGGTGGGAAACCTTAGAAGCAAGAAAACCACAGAGACCGAGTTTTATCTCTGCCTCAATTTTTGGCTGACTGTCAATGTATACAGGCACATAGGAGATGAAACATGTGCCTCCCATACACATAGGCCAGGCTAAAGCAGTGGCAGGCCATAAGCACAGAGCACACATATCAGTTGCTACATACCACAAGAACACAAATTATTCAGTTTGAATTTAGGTATGTTTACTGCCTACTTGAACAAAATCCCAGCAATCAAATGAACACATCAGAATCCAGATTTATTATAACATTATTTATAATGTCTAATTTTATTTTATTTTATCTATTTTTTTGGCTTTTTAAATAAATGTTTATTATATTTTAGGTTTTGGGGTACATGTGCAGAATGTGCAAGATAGTTGCTTAGATACACACTTGGCAGTGTGTTTTGCTGCCTTCCTCCACTTCACCCACATTTGGCATTTCACCCCAGGCTATCCCTACCCAGCTCCCCCCCGCTGTTCCTTCCCTATTTCCCCCAATAGACCCCAATGTGTAGTACACAACTTCCTGTGTCCAGGTGTTCTAATTCCTCTCACCTGCCTAAGAGTGAGAATATGTGGCATTTCCTTTTCTATTCTTGTGTCAGTTTGCTGAGAATGATGTTCTCCAGATTCATCCATGTTCTTACAACGGACAAAAACTTATCATTTTTGATTGCTGCATAATATTCCATGGTGTATATGTGCCACCCCTTCCCAGTCCAGTGTATCATCGATGGGCATTTGGGTTGGTTCCAGGTTTTTGCTATTGTAAAGAGTGCTGCAATGGACATTCCTGTGCACGTGTCCTTATAGTTGAATGATTTATAGTCCTTTGGATATATATCCAGTAATGGAATTGCTGGGTCAAATGGAATTTCTATTTCTAATATCTAATTTTAAAACAAAAATTAGTAGACATTGAAGAAAACAGAAAGGTGAAACGTAGGCAACTGAGAAAAGACAGTTAATAAAAACTGACTTTGAATAAGCCCAGATTTAGCAGACAAAGGATTAAAAAAACATCTATTATAAATATGCCCAAAGAATTAATGGAAAATGTGGTATCAATAAATTAGAAACATCTCAACAGAAGCATGTTAACTATAACAAAAAATACAAATTATAAATCTGAAAAATACAATAACTGAAATAAGTATACTAGATTGGTTCAACAACACATTGGACTTGACAGAAGACTCAGTGTGCTTGATTTCTCTCTCTCTCTCTCTCTCTCTCTCTCTCTCCAATTTGAATAACAGAGGAAAAAGATGGAAGCAAAATGAAGAGAACCTAGGATATATGTAGGAGAATATCAAGCAGTCCAATATATTTGTAATTGATATTTCAGAAGGGAGAAAAAGGGGCAGAAAAATATTTTAAAATATAATGGCTGAAAAATTTAAAGGAAATCAAACATACCTAATTAGTTCTAGCATCTCTCTTGCAACTGGTTACAAAATGAAGAAGGAGGTCCTTGGGGACACCCACTAGTCATGTAGGAAGTGCCAACAATAATTTTGGTATTAAAAAATCTTGATATTACATTGGACCTCCAAATTTCTGTTTCATCTCAGAGAAAGACAGCATTGATGAGAATAACACAGATTTCCCAGAAAGAAAATGCCACAGCCTTATCTGTGTTCCTAATCAGGAAAATGATTCTTTGTAATAAGAAAAAAAGTAACAAAGAATAATTATTTTTGGCCATTTTATAATTCTAGAAGCCCTTATTCTATTTTTTTTAAATTATAATTGTTTAAATAACTGGAATAGTTTGCAGTTTTAAATCTAAAGTATGAAAAATTAACGCAAAACCAAGAAAGTTAACAGAATTTTTTGAGAGATTGTATTTGGGTAGGGCAAGAAAAAGATTTTGCCATTTAAGTAAAACATGCAGAAGGTAAATGGTAACATTTTACACCCTCATGGTTGAGAACAAACTATAAATTCGAAGACCACTTTTCTTTCTGAGATACCAGTTCCCTCTATACATAAGCTCCTGCTTTAAAAATCTATCATGTAATTTTAACAGACTTCAATATGTACATATTTAAATGCAAAAACATATTATAAATGTAAGATGACTTTTTAAAAAATATGTATATATATTTTATTGTACTTTAGGTTCTGGGGTACATGTGCAGAACAAGCAGGATTGTTGCCTCCATCCCCCCATCACCTATATCTGGCATTTCTCCCCATGTTATCCCTCCCAAACCTCTCTACTCCCCAACGTCCCTCCGCTAGACACCCCCAACAGACCGCAGTTTGTGGTGCTCCCCTCCCTGTGCCCATGTGTTCTCATTGTTCAACACCCACCAATGTGTGAGGGCATGTGATGTTTGATTTTCTGCTCTTGTCTCACTTTGCTGAGAATGATGGTTTCCAGATTCATCCATGTCCCTACAAAGGACATAAACTCATCACTTTCTTAATGGCTGCATAGTATTCCATGGTGTATATGTGCCACATTTTCCTTGTCCAGTCTATCATCTGTGGGCATTTGGGTTGGTTCCAGGTCTTTGCTATTGTAAACAGTGCTGCAATGACCATATGTGTGCATGTGTCTTTATAATAGAACGATTTATAGTTCTTTGGATATATACCCAGTAATGGAATTGCTGGGTCAAATGGAGTTTCTATTTCTATGTCCTTGAGGAATCGCCACACTGTCTTCACAATGGATGAACTAATTTACAAGCCCACCAACAGTGTAAAAGTGTTTCTATTTCTCCACATCTTCTCTAGCATCTGTTGTCTCTAGACTTTTTAATAATTGCCATTCTAATTGGCGTGAGATGATATCTCAATGTGGTTTCGATGTGCATCTCTCTAATGACCAGTGATGATGAGCATTGTTTCATATGTTTGTTGACCTCATATATGTCTTCTTTTGAAAAGTGTCTGTTTATGTTCTTTGCTTACTTTTAAATGCATTTGTTTGTTTTCATCTTGTAAATCTGTTTTAGTTTTTTGTAGATTCTGGATATTAGCCATTTGTCAGATGGGTACATTGCAAAACTTTTTTCTCATTCTTTTGCTTGCTGGTTCTCTCTAATGATTTTTTTTTCTGTATACAGAAGCTCTGGAGTTTAATTAGATCCCATTTGTCTATTTTGGCTTTTACTGCCAATGCTTTTGGTGTTTTAGTCATGAAGTCCTTGCCTATGCCTATGTCCTGAATGGTTTTGCCTAGGTTTTCTTCTAGGGTTTTTATGCTGTTAGGTCTTACTTTTAAGTTTTTAATCCATCTGGAGTTAATTTTAGTATAAGGTGTCAGAAAGGGGTCCAGTTTCTGCTTTCTGCACATGGCTAGCCAGTTATCCCAACACCATTTATTAAACAGGGAATCCTTTCCCCATCGCTTGTTTTAGTCAGGTTGGTCAAAGATCAGCTGGTTGTAGATGCGTGGTGTTGCTTTCAAGACCTCTGTTCTGTCCTGTTGGTCTATATCTCTGTTTTGGTACCAGTACCATGCTGTTTTGATTACTATAGCCTTGTAGTATAGTTTGAAGTCAGGTAGTGTGATGCCTCCAGCTTTGTTCTTTTTGCTTAGGATTGTCTTGGCTATGTGGGCTCTCTTTTGGTTCTGTATGAAGTTTAATGTGTTCTTTTCCAGTTCTGTGAAGAGGGTCATAGCTAACTTGATGGGGATTACATTGAATCTATAAATTACTTTGGGCATTGTGGCCATTTTCACAATATTGATTATTTCTAACCATGAGCATGGAATGTTTTCCCATCTGTTTGTGTCCTCTCTTATTTCCTTGAGCAGTGGTTTGTAGTTCTCCGTGAAGAGGTCCTTTACATCCTTTGTTAGTTGTATTCCTAGGTATTTTATTCTTTGTAGCAATTGTGAATGGCAGTTTGTTCTTGATTTGGCTCTCTTTAAGTCAGGCTTTAACCATTAGTTTTTATTTTATTTTAGGGATGCAACACTGTTTTAATATTACAAAATTGATAGTACAATGAGCCAAATTAATAGGCTAAATAGAATAAGTATCATGATGGCATCAATTCCTGCAGAGAAAGCATTTTACAACATTCAACACTCATTTGTAACAAAAATGCTAAAAAAAAATAAAAGGGATTTGAGAAGGAATTCTTCAACTTGCCGAAAAGCACCTGCAAAGAACCCATAGCTAACTTTAAACTTAGCACTGAAAGACTGAATACTTTACAGGTAACACTGGGAGTAAAGCAAGAATGTCTGCTCTCAGTTCTCTCATTCAACATAAGGCTAGAAGGTCTCAGTAGTGGAATAAGACAAGAAATGGAAATAAAACATACAGATCATAAAGGAATATTTTTTTTCTCTACATGCAGATGTCATAAATGCACATAAATGTTTTTAAAATTAGTCATAACAGCATAAGACTGTTTATTTCCTGGATTTTTTTTGTAATCTAAATGCCATGAAGAATAAATACATTTTCGTATTGAAAGAACTTTTAAAAATAAACTCTTTCAGTGAAAGTTTTTTTCACTTTTTCTGTATCTCTTCATTTTAATTAAAAATTGTTACACTCATGCAGTGTTACACTTGCACTATATTCCTTACTGTTAAAGTCTGGAAGAAAACGTTTAATTTTTTAAAAAAACAAATTTATCAAATCACTCTTTATATTTGGGCAGATTTATTTTGATTAGGAATATTAGATGAACTTGGAACTGTATATTAATCCTTTGGCATTTATTGGAAAATATTAAAAGTGCTTCACAGAAGTTTTGAATGGTGCTTTTTTATGATTACTAATTGCTAGCTTGATATCTCATTTCATCTCTTTCTTTGAAACCTAGCCTCCAACCATTTGACTATTTCAGCTTTTCAGTTTGTTAATTGGCATTTTCTGTGTGTGAAAAGTTTTTCTTAAAGGGCCAATACATTTAAAGCATCAGAAGTCCAATTTCTTCTTTGTATGGGAATTCTTGAGTTCTCTTCTGTTTGTGTAAGTACTTCTTAGCCTCAAGCTAAACAGGACATAATCTTTTAAATTTGAGAATGAGAAGACCTCATTCTCAAATTTATTAATTCCCTCTGGATGTAGGCAAAAGTGTTCTAAAACACTCTTAGAAAATACTTCATATTCATACAGTGGAAGAATCATGTAAACTCTTTGACAAGCTAGAGATTGCCCAAGCAGGAGTTTATAGGTGAAGTTTTAAGAAATGTTTTTTCTCTATTTTGTTATATGGTATTGTATTTCCATTTTATATGCAATTCAAGGTGTTAAATACACATACATATTCATTCATATTATTGTTATATAAGCCAACTAAATTCTGTCGAAGTCAAAATTCTCTGCTCTCTAAACAATGCAGAATCCATTTCAAGTCTATATGTTTCTTCAACCTTGATAGTAGATCTGTTTTGGTTGAATATCATTATAGTGTTCACAAATGATAGATTTTTATGATAAGTTGATCAAAAATGGTTTCCTCAAAAGCTAGTACAGACAAAGGGTTACAATTACAAATGGATTATCCTTCATGGCTAATTTCTTTTCCTCTGTGAGGAGAGAATAAAGGCTTTTCTCCCTTAAATACACACAGAACATTCTCTTTAGCTGGGGAACAAAAGCAGAGGTAGAGACATATACATATGTAAAATTCACTATGGGGAAATATAAAAATTTCCATCCTAATAATTTTTAAAAATCAGAATATTCATCATTCTTCAGACACATAACATACTGCTGTGAGCCATTGGTTTCTCTTTCATTTACTCATGGGATTTATAATTCCAAACCCAAGGAATTTACTTAAGCAAAAGAAACGCAGACAAAATCTCTGCAAATCTATTACTCTACTTCACCTTTCTGAGACTTTTACATACTTTCAAATACAGTCTTACCACAGCCAGGACACCAAAAGTCTTCTAGCCTGTAACTGTAAGACAGGTGTCCAATTATATCTACTAGCTGTTTACTCTAGAAATCTGGTTACCATCATGACTCTGGTGCCCACATCAGATTTTCAAACCCAAACTCAAAAAAATTAGATTTCAAAAGTTTTCAAATGTTAGTCAGTCATGACTTGCAATCCAGATTTTCTCTCTGGATGAGAAGGGGCAGAACTCAAGCAAAAAAAAAAAAAAAGAAAAAGAAAAAAAAAAAAAGAACACTGTGGAAGTCTTTTTTTTTTTTTTTTTTTGGTTCCGAGGCCATAGGATTCCTCTGGAATCCGGGCTGTCAATGGAAACCTACCCTGCTACCCTTGTCCTAGCATGGAGCGTTCGATCATTATACTATCCCTTAAGTGAGGTGAGTGCTCATAGTACAGAAAGAAGATTCTGCTTTCAACTTTATAAGCATTTCTGGATTAGACATTTAATTATTTAGAATTTTGTTGATATTCTTTTTGATTTTATTTACTTATTTTTTACTTTAAGTTCTGAGATACATGTGCAGAACATGCAGGTTTGTTACACAGGAATACTGTGCCATGGCAGTTTGCTGCACCTATCAACCAGTCATCTGTGTTGTAAGCCCCACATGCATTATGTATTTGTACTAATGCTCTCCCTCCACTTGTCCTCTGGCTCCTGTGAGGCCCCAGCATGTGATGTTCTCCTCCCTGTGTCCATGTGTTCTCATTGTGCAACACCCACTTATGAGTGAGAACATGTGGTATTTGGTTTTCTGTTCCTGTGTTAGTTTGCTGAAAGTGATGGCTTCCAGCTTCATCAATGTCCCTGCAAAGAACATGAACTCATTCTTTTTAATGGCTGTGTAGTATTCCATGGTGTATATGCGCCACATTTTCCTTATCCAGTTGGTCATTGCTGGGCATTTTGGTTGGTTCCAAGTCTTTGCTATTGTAAATAGTACTGAAATAAACATACATGTGCATGTGTCTTTATAGTAAAATAATGTATAATCCTTTGGGTATATACCCAGTAATGGGATTGCTGGGTCAAATAATATTTCTGGTTCTAGCTCTTTTAGGAATCGCCACACTGTCTTCCACATAGTTCAACTAAGTTGTGCTCCAACCAACAGTGTGAAAGCGTTCCAAATTCTCCACATCCTCTTCAGCATCTGTTGTTACCTGACTTTTTAATGATCACCATTCTAACTGGCATGAGATGGTATCTCATTGTGGTTTTGATTTCTCTAATGATCAGAGATGTTCAATGTTTATTCAAATATTTGTTGACTCCATGAGTATCTTCTTTTGAGAAGTGCCTGTTCATATCCTTTGCCTACTTTTTGATCGGGTTGGTTGATTTTTTTCTTGTACGTTTAAGTTCCTTGTAGATGCTGGATATTAGTCCTTTGTCAGCTGAGTAGCTTGCAAAAATGTTCTCCCATTCTGTAGGTTGCCTGTTCACTCTGATGATAGTTTCTTTTGCTGTGCAGTGCAGAAGTTCTTTAGTTTGATTAGGTCCCGTTTGTCAATTTTGGCTTTTGTTGCCATTGCTTTTGGTGTTTTAGTCATGAAGTGTTTGCCCATGCCTAGGTCCTGAATAGTATTGCCCAGATATTTTTCTTTCAATCCAATTTTGTGCCATTGCTAGTGAGGAGTTGCAATCATTAGGATGAGAAGAGGCATTCTTGTTTTTGCATTTTCAGCATTTCTGTGCTTGTTTTTCCTCATCTTCATGGATTTATCTACCTTTGATTTTTGAGGCTGATGACCTTTGGATGGGGCTTCTGTGTGGGTTTTTTTTTTTATGTTGATGTTACTGCATTCTGTTTGTTAGTGTTTTTTTTTTTATTTGAACTGTCAGACCCCTCTGCTGCAGGTCTTCTGCAGTTTTCTGGAGGTCCACTCCAGACCTTGTTCACCTGGCAGTGGAGGTAGCAGAATAGCAGAGATTTCTTTCTTCTCCTTCCTCTGGAAGCTTCCTCTCAGAGAGGCACAGGCTTGATGGCAGCCAGATCTCTCCTGTATGAGGTGTCTGTTGATCTCTATTTGGAGGTTTCTCTCATCCAGGGGTCGCTGAGGTCAGGGACCCACTTTAGGAGTCAGTCTGTCCCTTAGCAGAGCTGGTACACTGTGCTGGGAGAACACCTTTTGTCAGGATTAGCTGCTCTTTTCAGAGCCAGTAGGCAGGATCAGTTAAATACACTGAAGCTGCACCCACATCCCTTTTCCTGTGGGTGCTCTTTCCCAGGGGGATTTTTTTTCTTTAAGCCCCCGACTAAAGTTATAACCTTTCCTTCAGAGATGTCCTGTCTAGTCAGGAGGAATATAGAGAAGCAGTTCAGCCACAGCTGCTTTGCCATGTCTAGCCCAGACCTCCCAGCTTCCTTAGCACTGTCAGGGGGAAACTGCCTACTAAACCCTCAGTAATGGTGGATACCCCTCCCCCCCACCAAGCTGGCTCATGCCAGGTAGACTCCAGACTGCTGTGCTGGCAGTGAGAATTTCAAGAAAGTGGTTCTTAGCTTGCTGGGTTCCATGGGAGTGGGACCCACTGAGTGAGACCACTTTGCTCCCTGGCTTCAGCCTCCTTTCCAGGGGAGTGAATGGTTCTGTCTTGCTGGGGTTCCAGGCACAACTGGAGGATGAAAAATACTCCTGCAGCTAGTTTGGTGTCTGAACAAACAGCTGCCCACTTTTGTGCTTTAAACCCATGGCCCTTGTGGTGTAGGCACATGAGGGAATCTTTTGATCTGCAGATTGCAAAAACCATGGGAAAGGTGCAGTAATCCAGCTGGGTAGCACAGTCCCTCATAGCTTTCCTTGGCTTGAAGAGTGAAGTCGCTGGCTCCTTGCAGTTCTCAGATGAATCAACTCCAAATCCTGCTTCTGCTCACCCTCTGAAAGTTGGACCTACTGCCTAACTAGTCCCAGTGAGATGAACTAGGTACCTCAGTTAGAAATGAAGAAATTGGGGAATTTCCAAGATGGCACCATAGAAACAACTCTGGGTTGCAGCTCTCAGTGAAGGCACAGATGGTGTGTCCTAGCCGCATTTTCAGATAGACCTTTGTTGCCCACACTATGGGGAAATTCCCAGGTGTAGGATAGACACAGGACAGCAGCACAGCTTTTTTGTCTTGCATGGCCATTTTGGCTGCTGCCACAGCACAGTGGCAATGGGCACAAAACTCACTGGTCTGGGTGCCCTGTTAAAGCAGCAATCTGAGATTTGGGAGGGCAGATTGACATGTCTATCTGATTGAACAGAACTTGGATGGTGAGCCAGACCAGGAGATTCCTGGGAAGAGCAATTTGAGCTGGTGCAGTGGGATGCCGAGTTGGAGATTACATGGATACCAGTGCCCAATCAGCAGGAGACTGGGGCCCCTTTGAGAGAGAAAACCATTAAACATAGAGAGAGAAAGAGAGAAAGAAGGAAGGCACTCTGAGGCAGGGAGTCAGGTGATCAGGCTTGTTGGGTCCCACCCTCACTGGGACAAGCAGCACAGCAATTTGAGGTGCTTGGGGTTGAGAGATTTCCTGCTGGGTCAGCTGAATCCAGGATGGTGCAGCTTGGTGGGAGGGGGCATCCACCACTATGGATGCAATCCGCCCCTACTGAGGTACTGCCCACTGCTGATGCAGCGTGCCATTACTGAGGCAACCAGAAATAACAGAGAGACACCACCAAGAGGGTGGAGCACACCACAGTAAAATGGAGACCTGCAGGACCAGGGTGGACCCATGCTAGCAGGGTGGAACCGTGCAGGCAAATAGTAAATAGACTGCCCCATACCAGATACTCATAAAGAAAACCACAACTCCCTGAGACAGAGCATCTGCAGGGGAAAAATGATCTTTTATACATTCCAATGCAGCAGACACATCCGCCCAGCAATGCTGAATGAAAAATGAAGCTCACAGCTCAGCAATGGAGCTCCTATAAAGTACAGATTATCTCCTCAAGCAGCTCCCTGACTCCTGTAGGTCCAAAGAGCCACCTCAAAATAGGACTAATCAGACTGATATTTGGCGGCCATTATTCTGGGACAAAAAGAGCAGAAGAAGACACTGGTAGCATCCCTCACTGTTCCACAGCTCCTACAGGTAAACCCAGAGAAGTAGGGCTTGGAGTGGACCTCAGCACTCATACAGCAGAGGAGCTAAACCGTTAGAAGGAAAACTAAGTAACAGAAATACTTCATCATCAACAATCTGGGCATCCACTCAGAGACCAAATCGAAAACTCAGCAACTACTAAGATGACAGGTGGATAAATCCACAAAGATGAAAAGAAACCAGTGCAAAAAGAAGGAAAACACCTGAAACCAAAACACCTCAACTCCTAGAAAGGGCCAAAACTCCTCACCATCAAGGGAACAAAGCTGGACGAAGAATGAGTGTGACAAAAGGATGGAATCAGACTTCAGAAGGTGGATAATGAGAAGCTTCAGTGAGCTAAAAGAACATATTCTAAATCAAGGCAAAGAAACTAAGAACCTTGAAAAAAAGATTTGAAAAACGATTAGAAGAAATGATAACAAGAATGGACAAATTAGAGAGGAATATGAATAAATTGAAGGAGGTGAAAAACAAAACATGAGAACTTCGTGAAGCATGCACAAGTTTCAACAGCCGAATTGACCAAGCAGAAGAAAGAATATCAGAAGTTGAAGATCAACTCAATGAAATAAAAAGAGAAGCCAAAATTAGAAAAATCGGCACAAAGAATAATGAACAAAATCTTCAAGAAAGGTGGGACTATGTGAAGAGACCTAACCTACGTTTGATAGGTGTACCAGAATGTGACAAAGAGAATGAATTTAAGCTGGAAAACACTCCTCAGGATATTACCATGAAAATTTCCCAACCCAAGCAAGGCAGGCCAATTCTCAACTCCAGGTAATACAGAGAACACCACAAAGATATTCTGCAAGAAGAACAACACCAAGACATATAATCATCAGATTCACCAGGGTTGAAATGAAGTAGATAATACTAAAGGCAGCCAGAGAGAAGGGTCGGGTCAACCACAAAGGGAAACCCATTAGATTAACAGCAGATCTCTTGGCAGAAACTCTACAAGCCAGAAGAGAGTGGGGGCCAATATTAAACATCCTTAAAGAAAAGAACTTTCAAAGAAGGTTTCAAGATGGCACCATAGAAACAACTCAGGATTGCAGCTCTCATTGAAGGTGCAGAGGGTGAGTCCTAGCTTCATTATTAGATGGACTTTTGTTGCCCACAGAACTGGCAAACTTCCAGGTGTAGGAGAGACAGAGAAGAGCAGCGACGCCCACTTTCATGGCCATTTTGGCCAGCGCTTCACTGCGGCACAGTGACAGCCTGCACAAAGTTCACTGGGCTGGTTAACACTGTTAAACTGGCAACCTGAGTTTTGGGAGGGCAGATTAACATGTCCATTTGATACAATGGGACTTGGATGGTGAGCCTGACCAGGAAATTCCTGGGAAGAGCGATTTGTGCTGTTGCAGTGGGGTGCCACAGTGGAGATCGCACGGATCACAGTGGCCAATCAGCAGGCAACTGGGTCACCTGTGAGAGAGTCAACCATTCAATTTGAAAACAAAGAGAGGGAGGAGGGACTCTGAGGCAGGGAGCCAGGTGATCAGGCTCGGCAGGACCCACCCTCATGGGGACAAGAAACATGGCGATTTGAGTTACTCGGAGTTGAGAGTTTTGCTGCTGGGTCAGCTGAATCCAGGATGGTGCAGCTTGGTGGGGGAGGGGCGTCCACCACTACAGATGCAATCCACCCCTACTGAGGTACTGCCCACTGCTGATGAAGCCTGCCATTACTGAGGCAACCAGAAATAACAGAGAGAGACCGCCAACAGGGCAGAGCACACCACAGTAAAACAGAGCCCTGCAGCAGCAGGGTGGACCTGGGCTAGCAGGGTGGAGCCCTGCAGACAAATGGTGAATAGACTGCCCCCTAGCAGGGCAGAACAGTGCAACAGATACTCATAAAGAAAGCCACAAATCCCTGAGACAGAGCATCTGAGGGAAAAAAAAGGGAGCTTTTATACATTCTGATGCAGCAGACACATCCGCCCAGCAACCCTGAATGAAAAATAAAGCTCACAGCTCAGCAATGGAGCTCCTGTAAAGTACAGACCATCTCCTCAAGCAGCTCTCTGACCCCTGTATGTCCAAAGAGCCACCTAAAAATAGGACTAATCTGACTGATATTTGGCAGCCATTACTCTGAAACAAGGAGAGCAGAAAAAGACACTGGTAGCATCCCTCACTGTTCTGCAGCTGCTACAGGTGACCCTAGACAAGCAGAGCCTGCAGTGGACCTCAGCACTCATACAGCAGAGGGGCTAAACCATTAGAAGGAAAACTAAGTAACAGAAATACATCATCATGAACAATCTGGGCATCCACTCAGAGACCAAATCGAAAAGTCGGCAACCACTAAGACGACAGGTGGATAAATCCACAAAGATGGGAAGAAACCAGTGCAAAAAGGAGAAAAACACCTGAAACCAAAACACCTAAACTCCTAGAAAGAGCCAAAACTTCTCACCAGCAAGGGAACAAAGCTGGACAGAGAAAGAGTGTGACAAAATATGGAATCAGACTTCAGAAGGTGGATAATGAGAAGCTTCAGTGAGCTAAAAGAACATATTCTAAATCAAGGCCAAAAAACTAAGAACCTTGAAAAAAATTTAAAAAACAATTCGAGGAAATGATAACAAGAATGGACAACTTAGAGAGGAATATGAATGAATTGAAGGAGCTGAAAAACACAACATGAGAACTTCGTGAAGCATGCACAAGTTTCAACAGCCGAATTGACCAAGCAGAAGAAAGAATATCAGAAGTCGAAGATCAACTCAATGCAATAAAAAGAGAAACCAAGATTAGAGAAAAAAAAGCACAAAGAGTAATGACAAAATCTCCAAGAAATGTGGGACTATGTGAAGAGACCTAACCTACATTTGATAGGTGTACCAGAATGTGATGAAGAGAATGAATCCAAGCTGGAAAACACTCCTCAGGATAGTATCCATGAAAATTTCCCCACCCAAGCAAGGCAGGCCAATTCTCAACTCCAGGTAATACAGAGAACACCACAAAGATATTCTGCAAGAAGAGCAACCCCAAGGCACATAATCATCAGATTCACCAGGGTTGAAATGAAGGAGAAAATACTAAAGGCAGCCAGAGATAATGGTCGGGTCACCCACAAAGGGAAGCTCATCAGACTCACAGTAGATCTCTTGGCAGAAACTCTACAAGCCAGAAGAGAGTGGGGGCCAATATTCAACATCCTTAAAGAAAAGAACATTTAACCCAGAATTGTATATTCAGCCAAAATGAGCTTCATAAGTGATGAAAGAATAAAATCTTTTGCCAACAAGCAAGAACTCAGAGATTTTGTCACCACCAGGCCTGCTTTACAAGAGCTCCTGAAAGAGGGACTACACATAGAAAGGAACAACCACTCCGGCCATTCTAAAAACATACCAAATGCTAAAGAGCATCAACAAAATGAAGGCTCTGCATCAACCAAAAAAAAAAAAAAAAAAAAAAAACCAGCCACATAGCATCAAAATGGCCGTATCAAACTCACACATAACAATATTAACGCTAAATGTAAATGGGCTAAATGCACCAATCAAAAAAAAAAAAAAAAAAAAAGACGGGAAAATTGGATAAAAAAAAACAAAATCCATTGGGGTGCTGTATCCAGAAAACCCATCTGACATGCAAATATTCACATATGCTTTTGATGCATATCAAAACCATATTGAGATGCCATCTCACACCAGTTGGAAAGACAATCATTAAAATATCTGGAGACGATTTTCAAGATGGTGCCGTAGAAAAAATTCAGGATTGCAGCTCTCAGTGTAGGCACAGAGGGTGAGTCCTAGCCACATTCTCAGATGGGTCTTTGTTGCCCAAGGAAAGGGAAAATTCCCAGGTGTAGGAGAGACATGGGACACCAACCCAGCCAGGGTTATGGCTTGTGCAGTCAGTTTGGCGGGTGCCGCAGTGCAGCAGCACTCAGCACAAAACTCACTGGTCTGGGTGCCCTGTTAAACTGGCAATCTGAGATCTGGAAGGACAGATTGACATATCCGTCTGATTAAATGGGACTTTGACAGTGAGACAGAGCAGGAGATTCCTGAGAAGCATGATTTGAGCTGGTACAGAGGGCAGCGGCATGGGAGATCGCACAGATCACAGCATCCTAGCAGCAGGCTACTGGGGTGCCAGTGAGAGAGCCAACCTTTCAACTTGGGGAGAAAGAGAGAGAGCAAAAGAGGACAGATTCTGAGGCAGGGAGCCACGTGATCACTCCCGGCAAGTCCCACCCTCACGGGGACAATCAGGGCAGCGATTGGAGGTGCTCGGGGTTGAGAGTTTTGCTGTGGGCTCAGCTGAAAAAAGGACAGTGCAGCTCAGTAAGGGAGGGGCATCCACCACTAAGGATGCAATCCACCCCTACTGAGGAACACACATACTGCTGACACAGCATCCTGTTGCTGAGGCAACCCGCCATACCAAAGAGACTCTCCCAAAAGGGCAGAGTGCACCACAGTAGAATGGAGCCCCGTGGAGCAGGGTGGACCCGCGCTAGCAGAACAGAGCCTCAGCAGGCAAATAGTGAATAGACTGCCACCTAGTGGGGAAGGACAGTGTAACAGATACTCATGAAGAAAGCCCCAACTCACTGAGACAGAGCATCTGTGGAAAAAAAAAGGGGGTATAAGTTCTGCAGCAGAAGACATAAAAACAGGTGACCAACAATCCTGAATGACCAACGGAGATTAAAGCTCAGTACTGGAGTTCCTAAAAAGTACAGACCATCTCCTCAAGCAGCTCCCTGAGCCCTGTATATCCAAAGAGTTACCTCAAAAAAGGACTAATCAGACTGACAGTTGGAGGACATCATTCTGGGACAAAGAAAGCAGAAGAAGAAACTGGTAGTGTCCCTCACTGTCCTGCAGCTGCTACAGGTGTACCCCAGACAACCAGGGCCTGGAGTGGACCTCAGCACTTGTAGAGCAGATGGGCTTGAACGTTAGAAGGAAAACCACATAACAGAAATACTTCATCATCAACAATCTGGGTGTCCACTCAGAGACAAAATTGAAAAGTCAGTAACTACTAAGACGACAGGTGAATAAATCCACAGAGATGGAAAGAAACCAGCGCAAAATGAAGGAAAACACCCGAAAACAAAACACCTTACCTCCTACAAAGGAACAAAACTCCTCACCAGCAAGAAAACAAAGCTGGACAGAGAATGAGTGTGAAGAAATGACGGAATCAGACTTCAGAAAATGGATAATGAGAAACTTCAGTGAGCTAAAAAACATGTTCTAAATCAATGCAAAGAAACTAAGAACCTTGAAAAAAGATTTGAAAAAAGATTCGAGGGAATGATAACAAGAATGGACAACTTAAAGAGAAATATGAATAAAATGAAGGAGCTGAAAAAAAAACAACATGAGAACTTTGCAAAGCATGCACAAGTTTCAACAGCCAAATTGACCAAGCAGAAGAAAGAACATCAGAAGTCGAAGATCAAATCAACAAAATAAAATGAGAAACCAAAATTAAAAAAAAAAAAACGCAAAAAGGAATGAACAAAATCTCCAAGAAATGTGGGACTATGTGAAGAGACCCAACCTACGTTTGATAGGTGTACGGGAATGTGATGAAGAGAATGAATCCAATCTGGAAAATATTCTACAAGATATTATCGAGGAAAATTTTCCCAACATAGCAATGCAGGTCAATACCCAAGTCCAGAAAATACAGAGAACAATACAAAGATACACCGCAAGAAGAGGAATCTCAAGGCACATAATCGTCAGACTCGCCAGGGTTGAAATGAAGGAGAAAATACTACAGGCAGCCAGAGAAGTGTTGGGACATCCACAAACGGAAGCCCATCAGACTCACCGCAGATCACTTGGCAGAGACTCTACAAGCCAGAAGAGAGTGGGGGCCAATATTCAACATTCTTAAAAAAAAAGAACTTTCAACCCAGAATTTCACATTCAGCCAAACTGTTGATGATGAAGTATTTCATAAGTGAAGGAAAAGTAAAATCCTTCACAAACAAGCAAGTACTCAGATATTTTGTCACCACTAGACCTGCTTTACAAGAGCTCCTGAAAGAGGCACTACACATAGAAAGAAACAACCAGTACCAGCCATCCAAAAAGCATACCAAAAGCTAACGAGCAGCAACAAAATGAAGAATCTACATAAACCAATGGGCAAAACAGACAGCTAGCATCAAAATGGCAGTATCAAATTCACACATAACAATATTAACCCTAAAAGTAAATGGGTTAAATGCACCAATCAAAAAACACAGACTGGGAAATTGGATAAAAAACCAAAACCCATCGGTATGCTGTATTCAGGAAACCCATCTCACACGCAAGAATACACAAATGCTCAAAATAAAGGGATGCAGAATAATTTACCAAGCAAATGGAGAGCAAAATAAAAGCAGGAGTTGCAATTCTCATCTCTGATAAAATAGACTTTAAAGCAAAATAGATTAAAAGAGACAGCAAAGGTCATTACATAATGGTAAAATGATCAATACAGCAAGAAGGACTAACGATTCTAAATATATATGAACGCAATGCAGGAGCACCCAGATATATAAGGCAAGTTATTAATGACTTACAAAGAGACTTAGACTCCCACACAATAATAGTGGGAGACTTTAACACTTCACTGTCAATATCAGACAGATCAACCAGACATAAAATTAACAAGGATATCCAGGACTTGAACTCAGACCTGGAACAAGCAAACCTGATAGACATTTACAGAACTATCTACCCCAAATCCACAGAATATACATTCTTCTCAGCACCACATTACACCTCCTTCAAAATTGACCACATGAATGGAAGTAAGGCACCCCTCACCTAATGCAAAACAACTGAAATTATAACAAACAGTCTCTTAGACAAGAGTGCAATCAAGTTAGAACTCAGAATTCAGAAACTAACTCAGAACCGCACAGCTTTATGAAAACTGAACAACTGTCTCTTGAAGGTTTATTACATAAACAATGAAATAAAGGCAGAAATAAAGAAGTTCTTCAAAACTAGAGAGAATAAAGACACAGCATACCAGAATCTCTGGGACACATTTCAAGCAGTCTGTAGAGGAAAATATATAGCAATAAATGCCCAAATGAGAAGAGTGGAGAAATCCAAAATTGACACCCTATCGTCAAAATTAAAAGAGCTAGAGGACCAAGATCAAAAAAGCTCAAACCTAACAGAAGACAATAAGAACGAAGATCAGAGCAGAACTGAAGGAGATAGAGACACGAAAAACCCTTCAAAAAATTAACAAATCCAAGAGCTGGTTTTTCAAAAATATCAACAAAATAGACAGGCCAATAGCCAGACTGATAAAAAAGAAAAGAGAGAACAACAAAATAGATGCAATAAAAAACAATAAAGGGGAAATCACCACAGATTTCACAGAAATTCAAATTATAATCAGAGAATATTACAAACAACTCTATGCGCATAAACTAGTAAACCAGAAAGAAATGGATAAATTCCTGGTCACTTGTGTCCTCCCAAGCCTAAAAAAGGAAAAAGCTGAAACTATGAATAGACCAATAACAAGGTCTGAAGTTGAGGTAGCAATTAAGAGGCTACCACACACAAAAAAAAGCCCAGGTACAGATGGGTTCACAGCCGAATTCTACCAGACACACAATGAGGATCTGGTACCATTTATTCTGAAACTTTTCCAAATTATTCAAAAAAAGGGAACCCTTCCCAAATTATTTTATGAGACCAACATCATCCTGACACCAAAACACGGCAGAGACTCAACAAGAAAAGAAACCTTAAGGCCAATATCTATGATGAACATAGATGCGAAAAATCTTCAATAAAATACTGGCAAACCGATTGCAACAGCACACTAAAAATCTTATCCATCATGATCAAGTAGGATACATCCCAGAGTTGCAAGTCTGGTTCAACATACAAAGATTTGTAAATGTAATTCACCACATAAAAAGAACCAAAAACAAAAACCACATGATTATCTCAATTGACACAGAGAAGGTATTTGACAAAATTCAACAGCATTTTATACTAAAAACTCTCTATAAACCTGGTATTGATGGAACATATCTCAAAGTGATAAAAGCTATTTAGAAGAAACCAACAGCCAATATCATACTTAATGGGCAAAAACTGGAAGCATTTTCTATAAAATTTAGCATGAGACAAGGATGCCCTCTCTCACCACTTCTATTCAACACAGCACTGGAAGTTCTAGCCAGAGCAATTAGGCAAGAAAAAAAAAATAAGGGGTATTCGAATAAAAAAGGTGGAAGCCAAATTGTCCCTATTTGCAGACGACATAATAGTATGCCTAGAAGACCCCATCACCTCAGCCCAAAAACTCCTGAAACTGATAAGCAACTTCAGCAAAGTCTCAGGATATAAAATCAATGTGCAAAAATCACAGGCGTTCTTATACACCAATAGCAGAGTTAAAGAGAACCAAATCAAGAAAGAACTGCCATTCAAAATTGCTACAAAAAAAAAAAAAAACCTAGGAGTGCAACTCACAAGGAATGTAAGGGACCTCTTTAAAGAAAAGTACAAACCACTGCTCTACAAAATAAGAAAGGACACAAACAGATGGAGAAACATTTCATGTTCATGGTTAGAAATAATCAATATCAAGAAAATGCCTATAGTTCCCAATGTAATTTACACAGTCAATGCTATCCCCATCAACATACCATAGAATTTCTTCACAGAACTGGAAAAAACCATGATGAACTTCATATGAAACCAAAAGAGAGCCCGCATAGCCAAGTCAACTCTAAGCAAAAAGAACACAGCGGGAGGCATCACTCTACCAGACTTCAAACTATACTACAAGGCTACAGTAATCAAAACAGCATGGTACTGGTACCAAATCAGAGATATAGACCAATGGAACAGAACAGAGACATCGGAGGCAACACAACTTATCAACAACAATATTATCTTTGACAAACCACACAGAAACAAGCAATGGGAAAGGAATTCCCTGTTTAATAAATGGTGTTGGAAAAACTGGCTAGCCATGTGCAGAAAGCAGAAACTGGACCCCTTCTTGACACCTTACACTAAAATTAACTCCAGATGGATTAAAGACTTAAACGTAAGATCTGGCAGCATAAAAACCCCAGAAGAAAATCTAGGCAAAACCATTCAGGACATAGGAGTAGGCAAGGATGTCATGACCAAAACACCAAAAGAATTGGCAACAAAAGCCAAAATAGACAAATGGGACCTAATCAAACTCCGCCGCTTTTGTATGGCAAAGGAAACAGTCACTAGAATGAATCAGCAACCAGCAGAATGGGAAAAAATCTTTGCAGTTAACCCATCTAACAAAGGGCTGATATCCAGAATTTACAAAAAACTTAGATTTTCAGAAAAAAAAAACAACACACACAAACCCATTGAAAAATGGGCAGAGGATATGAAAAGACACTTTACAAAAGAAGACATACATGAGGCCAACAAACAAATGAAAAAATGATCATCAGCACTGGTCATTAGAGAGATGCAAATCAACACCACACTGAGATACCATCTCACGCCAGTTAGAATGGTGGTCATTAAAAATCTGAGGACAGCAGATGCTGGAGAAGATGTGGAAAAATAGGAACACTCTTACACTGTTGGTGGTAGTCTAAATTAGTTCAACCATTGTGGAAGACAGTGTGGCGATTCCTAAAGGACGTAGAAATAGAAATTCCATTTGACCCAGCAATCCCATTACTGGGTATATATTCAAAGGACTATAAATCATTCTACTATAAGAACACATGCACACGAATGTGCATTGCCGCACTGTTTACAATAGCAAAGACCTGGTATGAACCCAAATGCCTATCAATGATAGACTGGACTGGGAAAATGTGGCACATATACACCATAAAATATTATAAAGCAATCAAAAATGACAAATTTATGTCCTCTGTAAGGACATGGATGAATCTGGAGAACACCATTTTCAGCAAATTGACACAAAAACAGAAAAGGAAATACAACATATTCTCACTCATAGGCGGGTGAGAAAAAGGAGAACACATGGACACAGGAAGGGGGGTACTATACACTTGGGTCTATTGGGGGGAATAGGGGAGGGACAGTGGTGGGGAGCTGGGGAGGGATAGCCTGGGGAGAAATGCCAAATATGGGTGAAGGGGAGCCAGGCAGCAAAGCACACTGCCATGTGTGTATTTATGGAACTATCTTGCACGTTCTGCACTTTTACCCTCAAACCTAAAATGCAATAAAATTTTTCTTTTTTAAAAAGAAAAGAACGTTCAACCTAGAATTTTATATCCAGCCAAACTGAGCTTCATAAGTGTAGAAAGAATAAAATCTTTTGCCAACAAGCAAGTACTCAGAGATTTTTGTCACCAACAGGCCTGCTTTACAAGAGCTCCTGAAAGAAACACTACACATAGAAAGAAACAACAAGTACCAGCCATTCTAAAAATGCACCAAAGGCTAAAGAACATCAAGAAAATGAAGAATCTGCATCAACCAATGGACAAAATGGCCAGCTAGCATCAAAATGGCAGTATCAAACTCACACATAACAATATTAACCCTAAATGTAAATGGGCTAAATGCACTACTCAAAAGACACTGACTGGCAAATAGGATAAAAAAACAAAACCCATCGGGGTGCTGTATTCAGAAAACCCATCTCACGTGCAAGGATTCACAATGCCTCAAAATAAAAGGATAGAGGAATATTTACCAAGCCAAGGGAGAGCAAAAAAAGCAGGAGTTGCAAATCTCATCTTTGATAAAATAGACTTTAATGCAACAAAAATTAAAAGAGATAAACAAGGTCATTGCAGAAGGGTAAAAGAATCAATACAAGAAGAAGAGCTAAAGATCCTAAATATATATGGACCCAATACAGGAGCACCCAGATATATAAGGCAAGTTCTTAACGACTTACAAAGAGACTTAAACTGCCACACAATAATGGTGGGAGACTTTAACACTCCACTGTCAATATCAGACAGATCAGCTAGACAGAAAATTAAAAAGGACATCCAGGGCTTGAACTCAGACCTGCAACAAGCAAACCTGATAGACATTTACAGAACTCTCCACCCCAAATCCACAGAATATACGTTCTTCTCAGCACCACATCACACCTACTCCGAAATTCACCACATAATTGAAAGTAAAGCACTCCTCAGCAAATGCAAAACAACTGAAATTATAACAAACAGTCTCTCAGACCATAGGGCAATCAAGTTAGAACTCAGAATTCAGAAACTAACTCAGAACTGCTCAGCTTTATGGAAACTGAACAACTGGCTCTTGAATGTTGATTGGATAAACAATGAAATGAAGGCAGAAATAAAGAAGTTCTTTGAAACCAATGAGAATGAAGACTCAACATGCCAGAATCGCTGGCACACATTTAAGCAGTCTTCAGAGTAATATATATAGCAATAAGTGCCCACATGAGAACAGTGGAGAGATCCAAAAGTAACACACTATCATCAAAATTGAAAGAGCTAGAGAAGCAAGATGAAAAAAAACTCAGAACCAAGCAGTAGACAAGAAATAACTAAGACCAGAGCAGAACTGAAGGAGATAGAGACACGAAAAACCCTTCAAAAAATCACTAAATTTAAGAGCTCGTTTTTCGAAAAGACCAACAATACACCACTAGCCAGACTGATAAAAAAGAAAAGACAGAACAACCAAATCAAGGCAATAAAAACAATAAAGGGGAAATTACCACAGATTCCACAGAAATTCAAACCATTATCAGAGAATACTACAAACAACTCTATGCACATAAACTAGTAAACCAGGAAGAAATAGATAAATTCCGGGACACCTGTGTCCTCCCAAGCCTAAACCAGGAGGAAACTGAACGTATGAATAGACAAATAACAAGGTCTAAAGTTCAGGCAGCAATTAAGAGCCTACCACACAAAAAAGCTCAGGTCTAGATTGGTTCACAGCCAAATTCTATGTGACACACAATGAGAATCTGGTACCATTCCTCGTGAAACCATTCCAAATAATTCAAAAAGAGGAAACCCTTCCCAAATCATTTTATGAGACCAACATTATCCTATACCAAAACCTGCCAGAGACTCAACAAGAAAAGAAAACTTTAGGCCAATATCCATGATGAACATAGATGCAAAAATCTTCAATGAAATACTGGCAAACCGATTGCAACAGCACATTGAAAAGCTTATTCATCACAATCAAATGGGCAAAGGATATGAACAGACACTTTACAAAAGAAGGATTCATCCCGGAGATGCAAGGCTGATTCAACATACGCAAGTCTATAAATGTAATTCACCACATAAACAGAACAACAACAAAAAAAAACATATGATTATCTCAATTGATGCAGAGAAGGCATTTGACAAAATTAGACAGCGCTTTATGCTAAAAACCATCAATAAACTCGGTATTAATGGAATGTATCTCAAAGTAATAAAAGCTATTTATGACAAACCAACAGCAAATATCATACATAATTGGCAAAAATTGGAAGCATTCCCTTTGAAATCCGGCATGAGACAAGGATGCCCTCTCTCACCACTCCTTTTCAAAGCAGTACTGGAAGTTCTAGCCAGAGCAATCAGGCAAGAAAAAGTAATAAAGTGTATTTGAATAGGAGAGGTGGAAGTCAAATTGTCTCTATTTGCAGACGATGTAATTGTATACCTAAAGGACCCCATCACCTCATCCTAAAAACTTATAAAACTGATAAGCAACTTCAGTAAAGTCTCAGAATATAAAATCAATGTGCCAAAATCACAAGGATTCCTATACACCAATAACAGACGTAAAGAGAACGAAATCAAGAAAGAACTGCCATTCACAATTTCTACAAAGAGAATAAAATATTTAGAAATACAACTTACAAGGAACGTAAGGGACCTCTTCAACGAAAACTACCAACCACTGCTCAATGAAATACGAGAAGACACAAACAGATGAAAAAACATTCCATATTCATGGTTAGAAAGAATCAATATCATAAAAATGGGTATACTGCCCAAAGTAATTTACAGAATGAATGTTAACTCCATCAAGTTACTATTGAATTTCCTCTCAGAACTGGAAAAAACCACCATGAACTTCAAATGGAACCAAGAGAGAGCCCGCATTGCCAAGTCAATTCTAAGCAAAAAGAACACAGCGGCAGGCATCACACTACCAGACTTTAAACTATAATACAAGGCTACAGTAATCAAAACAGCATGGTACTGGTTCCAAAACAGAGATATAGACCGATGGAACAGAACAGAGGCATCAGAGGCAAATCATCATATCTACAACCATATAATCTTTGATAAACCAGACAAAAACAAGCAATGGGGAAAGGATTCTATGTTTATTAAATGGTGTTGGGAAAACTGGTTAGCCATGTGCAGAAAGCAGAAACTGGACCCCTTCCTGACAACTTACACTAAAATTAACTCCAGATAGATTAAAGACTTAAACATAAGACCTGGCACCATAAAAACCCTAGAAGAAAATCTAGGCATAACCATTCAGGACATAGGAGTAGGCAAGGACTTCATGAATAAAACACCAAAAGCATTGGCAACAAAAGCCAAAATAGACAAATGGGACCTAATCAAACTCCACAGCTTTTGCATGGCAAAAGAAACAGTCACTAGAGTGAATTGGGAACCAACAGATTGGGAAAAAACTTTTGCAGTTTACCTAACTGACAAACGGTTGATATCCAGAATTTACAAAGAACTCAAACAAATTTACAGAAAAAAAAAAGAAGCCCATTCAAAAATGGGCAAAGGATATGAATAGACACTTTACAAAAGAAGACATTCATGAGGCCAACAAACACATAAAAAAAATGCTGATCATCACTGGTCATTAGAGAGATGGAAATCAAAACCACATTGAGATACCATCTCACACCAGGTAGAATGGCGATCATTAAAAAATCTGGAGACAATAGATGCTGGAGAGAATGTGGAGAAATAGGAACACTCTTACACTGTTGGTGGGAGTGTAAATTAGTTCAACCATTGTGGAAGACAGTGTGGCGATTCCTCAAGGACCTAGAAATAGAAATTCCATTTGACCCAGCAATCCCATTACTGGGTATATATCCAAAGGACTATAAATCGTTTTACTATAAGGACAGATGCACACAAATGTTCATTGCAGCACTGTTTACAATAGCAAGGACCCAGATCCAACCTAAATGCCCATCGACGATAGACTGGACTGGGAAAATGTCGCACATATACACCATGGAATATTATGCAGCAATCAAAAATGATGAGTTTATGTCCTTTGTAAGGACATGGATGAATCTGAAGAATATCATTCTCAGCAAACTGACACAAGAACATAAAAGGAAATACCGCATATTTTTACTCATAGGTGGGTGAGAAAAATGTGAACACAGAGACACAGGGAAGGGGTATACTACACATTGGAGTCTTTTGGGGGGAATGCGGGAGAGACATTTTGGGGGGGGGTACTGTGGAGGGATAGCCTGGGGAGAAATGCCAAGTGTGGGTGAAGTGGAGGAAGGCCGGAAAACCCACTGCCATGTGTGTATCTATTCAACTATTTTGCACATTCAGCACACGTACCCCAAAACGTAAAATTCAATAAAAAGTTAAAATTAAAAATAAAAAGAAAGGAGATGCACATGTGTGAAGACCTGAATGGTATGAATCTGGAGAAAGAAAATGTAGAAATCCTAACTTCTTCCAGTTCAGGCTAATGAGAAGTTGTGAGACCCAGTGAATTAGTGAATCTCATTAGGTTGTGTAAAAAGCACTCAAGAGAGACACTGGAAAAATTTATAATGTGAGGATTCAAAACAACATAATGCAAAGAGGGAAAGAAAAGATTGTATAGGTCAATGTTTTTTGATGTATAGTCCTTGGATCAGCTACAACAGAACTACATGGATACTTGTTAAAAATGCAGATTTTTCAGACTTTGCTGAGACCTTTTGAATCCAGATGAGCGTGACGCCCCAGAATCTGCATGTTTCACAGGCTCTCCAAATGTTTCTTACTTACACTGCAGATTGAGAAGCACTTTTGTGGGCAGAACTCTTACAGTAACTGGAGGAAGATCAAGATGACAGTGCAATCTGAAATAAAGGTGTTCTTTGTCTTAGAAAAGCATGTTTTTCTGAGGAGTAGTGTTTTAATGGAAGTTTCACAAGTTTACTTTTGTTGCAACTGCACTAGTGGGACTCACTATTACTAAAAAGAAGCCAAAGGTTAAGATGGTCACAGAGTGAATGTTCATATTTCATTGATGTTTTAAAATGTTTGGCAGATCTAATCTGTCTTAATCAATATTAGTTAGCTCTCTAACCTACACAAGATGTAGGTATTTAAAAAGATTCACTTTTATACTGATTTCTGTGATTCTTTAGCATTTTTGCTTTTCAAAACAGAAGTGTTTTGTGTCAATTTTAAGTTTAGAAAATAAAATAATTTAAGTTTAATTAATTGTAACCACCATGATAAATGTGCTTGTTATGATTATATAAATAAAATTTCTGTGGCTTCCATATCTGTCACAAATCATGTGCAAACAAAGATCTCACATTGGAGCAGAAATAGGATGATTAGATAAATGACATTAAATACAACATTGTTTTGTGCTGGGTGCATTTGAATTTTTTACAAAGAACTGACTTGGAGTCTGATTATTCCAGTCTCTGATTGCTCTGTCAGTCACAGTTTTGATAAATGGTTTAATCATTTAATAAATTGATAATCTGCTATTGAGTCAACAAAATATCAAATCACAAACCTAAAAATCGAGACTAGTTGGATCCTCATCCTTTACATTATTTATAGTGTATATATAATTGTTCTATTTTTTCTACTGTTTTTAATCATTTTCACCTGTTTTGATAAGACCTTCACAGGCACTCTGTGAGATTTTCATTTTGACAGGATGATAATAATACATGGCATATTGAGAATTACAGCAATTCTAATAAAGCAGAATAATGGCTATGTATTATAAAAATGTAGAGTCTCTATTTAGAAAATCAAATTGGTGGATACATAAAATGCATTTCTGGCTCATTTCCAAATTATCTGTTCCATGAGGCCCATGTCAATCTGCAATGTTTTCAGTGTAAAGGAATCCAGAAGAATACAGAATCTTGAAGAATATTAAAGCTGGAAGGAAGTTAGGAGTTCTCAAACTCAAATCTCTGAAAAAGCCAGGTAATTAACATAAATAAGTAATAAGCTTTAAATTCCAATATTAAGGGGCTTCTTCCCCCTATTGTCTATGGAAATATAGCCTCATTGTTTCCAAGTAGTCTGATTTTTCAAGAGATGCCAAAATCTAGCTTTCCCTATGCATCCTCCTGCTGAGTAGCCATCAGGATCTGGATCTTTTCCTCTCTCAGTCACAGCTAATTGCACCAGGAATAGGTGCCTGTCTTTGAGGGATGTTGCCCATTCAAATACTTGCAGCTGACTCTTGTGACCCAGCCTGAAGATGAACAAATACAGTTTATTTCTGCAGGACATTTGACTGATGACACAAAGGAAATTTATAAGTTGGTAGCAAGGCAGAAAATGTTAGACACAAAGACTGAAACCAAGTTATGTTACTGGCAGAGCATTTGATAGAAAGTCACATATTTCTAGGCCTGAGGTCCTCACAGAGTGGCTTAGAATCTAGACCCACCCACCATCTGAATCCCGATGCTAGGTAAGGTGTTTTTAAAAATTATTTTTAAATTTTATTTTATTTATTTATGTATTTGTTTTTGAGAAGGAGTCTTGCTCTGTCACCCAGACTGGAGTGCAGCAGCACGATCTCAAGACACTGCAAATTCTGCTTCCTGGGATCAGGTGATTCTTCTGTAGCCAGAATTACAGGTGAGCACCAGCACAGCTGGCCAACTTTTGTATTTTTAGTAGAGACGGGGTTTCACCATGTTGGCCAGGCTAATCTCAAACTCCTGACCTCACGTGATCCACCCGCCTCAGACTTCCAAAGTGCTGGGATTACAGGCATGAGCCACCATGCCCAGTCCTATGTTCAATTTATTTTGATGATTACTATTATTATTATTTAACATGGAGTCTCACTTTGTCACCAGGCTGGAGTGCAGTGGTATGATCTCGGCTTATTGCAACCTCCACCTTCTGGGTTCAAGTGATTCTCCCGCCTCAGCCTCCCGAGTAGCTGGAATTACAGATGCACAACAATACACCCAGCTAATTTTGTGTTTTTAGTCGAGATGGGTTTTAACCATGTTGGTCAGGCTGGTCTCGATCTGACCTAATGATTTGCCCAACTCAGCCTCTTGAAGTGCTTTCATTACAGATGTGAACCTCTGTGCCCAGCCTTACCTTGTGCTTTTTGAGATAGTAGGGATTGACTAAGAAACATTTCTTTTTATTATCTCTGCATTTTATCTGATTAAAATTTTTGGACCCGTGCCTAAAACTTTTTGAAAACTTTTTCATACTTGCTTCTTGATTTTGTTTCTATTTTTAGGTTTTTTTTTTTTTTTTGAAGACTTTGGTATACTTTGGGGTTTGAGAAAAGAGTTAGTGTATTTAAGGAAGAGAGGGGGAAGACTTCGTTGCACCTGGGTTTAAAATCATTATCTCTACCAGGGCCACAGTGCAAGGCCATGTCTTTAAAGATATAATGCACCATCTCAATGTGTATATATTATTAAAGATTCCAGCCAGAACTAGTTGGCACAATCTGTTTAGTTTGAGAAGACTTTAATATAAAGGTATGGGAATGTTTAAAGAAATCAGCAAATGATAGTACAAGGACTTTAGGGTTAGCAGCAGTGGAGGAGTTATTGCATTTTATATCCAAATGGGCAAGTAGAGGAAGCTACATTTGTCATTAAAAGCCATTACTTATAATGACAAAAACAGCAACTACTTTTGCACCAACTTACTGTGAGTACTTAACCAGAATATGAGGAACATAGCTATCTGGAAAATGACACTATCTATCTATCTATCTATCTATCTATCTATCTATCTATCTATCTATCTATCTATCTATCTATCTATCTATCTATCTATCATCTATCTAAATATCTATCTATCTATCTATCATCTATCTATCTATCTATCTAGATGAGTTTATTAACTCACATGATTACAAGATCCCACGACAGGGCATCTTCAGGCTGAGGAACAAGGAGAGCAAGACTGAGTTCCAAAACTGAATAACTTGGAGTCTGATGTTCAAGGGCAAGAAGCATCTAGCACAGGAGAAAGATGTATGCTGGGAGGCTAGGCCAGTCTCTCTTTTCACATTTTTCTGCCTGCTTATATTGTACCTTCACTGGCAGCTGATTTGATGGTGCCCACCCAGATTAAGGGTGGGTCTACTTTTCCCAGCCCACTGACTCAAATAATAATCTTCTTTGGCAAAACTGTCACAGACACACCCAGGATCAACATTTGTATTCTTTAATCCAATCAAGTTGACACTCAGTATTAACCACTGCTTGACAACTTGAACCCATACACATCTCCTGAGATCATACCAAATCTTCAAGCAAAGACAATAATAAGGCGATAATTATGCCTAACATAATACAACTATCCTTCGTTCAAGTGGAAATGAACCAATCTCCAACCCAAATGCTATTACATAAAGTTAACGATACTTAAATGCTAATTTGAAGTCAGTAAACCTTACGTAACTTGGGGCACTATGGCCATTTTCATAGTATTCATTCTTCTTAACCATGAGCATGGAATTTTTTTCCATTATTTGTGTCTTCTCTTACGTTCTTGAGCAGTGGTTTGTAGTTCTTGAAGAGGTCCTTCATATCCCTTGTAAATTGTATTTCTAGGTATTTTATTGTATGTGTATATATATATATAGTATTTATATGTATATATATATAAATACAATAAATATTGTAAATATATATATTAGCAATTGTGAATGGGAGTTCACTTATAATTTGGCTCTCTGTTTGTCTGTTATTGGTGTACAGGAATGCTTGTGATTTTTGCACATTGATTTTGTTTCCTGAGACTTTGCTGACGTTGCTTAAGGAGATTTTGGGCTAAGACAATGGGGTCTTCTATATAAACAATCGTCATATGCAAATAGAGACAATTTGACTTTCTCTTTTCCTAATTGAATATCATTTATTTCCTTCTCCTGACTGATTGCCCTGGCTAGAATTTCGAATACTATGTTAAACAGGAGAAGTGAGAGTGAACATCCTTGTCTTGTGCCAGTTTTCAAAGTGAATGCTTCCAGTTTTTGTCCATTCAGTATGATCTTGGCTGAGGGTTTGTCACAAATATATTTTATTATATGGCGGTATGTTCCATCATTATCTAGTTTATTGAGAGTTTTTGGCATAAAGAAGTGTTGAATTTTGTCAAAGGCCTTCTCTGCATCTATTGAGATAATCATGAGTTTGTCATTGGTTTTGTTTATGTGATGGATTATGTTTATTGATTTGTGTGTGTTGAACGAGACTTGCATCCAGGGATGAAGCTGACTTAATCGTTGTGGATCAGCTTTTTGATGTGCTGATGGATTTAGTTTGCAAGTATTTAATTGAGAATTTTCACATTGATGTTCATCATTAATATTGGCCTCAAATTTTCTTTTTCTTTTCTGTCTCTGCCATGTTTTGTTATCAGGATGATGTTTTTCTCATTCAATGAGTTAGGAAGGAGTCCCTCCTTTTTTTTCTGAATAAAAATGTTCATCTTTTATTAACCACATGCATTTTGAATAAGAAGATTATTTTTCCCAGTTCAGGCTAACAACACAGAATTATTGTATACAATTGTGAGAACAGTTGGCCTGTGACAGTTTAATGGTATTTTGCAAAACGCTCATTTTGTAAGCTACTCATATTGACCTACTTCCCCCAGTTGTTTTCTTTTTTCTTTTTTTTTTTAATTTTTATTGCATTATAGGTTTTTGGGTACATGTGCAGAACGTGCAAGATAGTTGCATAGGTACACACATGGCAGTGTGTTTGGCTGCCTTCCTCCCCTTCACCCACACTTTGTATTCATCCCCAGGCTATACCACCCAGCCCCCCCCACGCTGTCCCTCCCCCATTTCCACCAACAGTCCCCAGTGTATAGTAGACCGCCTCTCTGTGTCCATGTGTTCTCATTTTTCTCACCCACCTATGAGTGAGTATATGCAGTATTTCTTTTTCTGTTCTTGTGTCAGTTTGCTGAGAATGATGTTCTCCAGATTCATCCATGACCTTACAAAGGACACAAACTCATCATTTTTTATTGCTGCATAATATTCCATGGTGTATATGCGCCACATTTTCCCAGTCCAGTCTATCATCGATGGGCATTTGGGTTGGCTCCAGGTCTTTGCTATTGTAAACAGTGCTGCAATGAACATTCGTGTGCATGTGTCCTTATAGTAGAACGATTTATAGTCTTTTGGATAGATACCCAGTAATGGGATTGCTGGGTCAAATGGAATTTCTATTTCTAAATCCCTGAGGAATCGCCACACTGTCTTCCACAATGGTTGAACTAATTTACACTCCCACCAACAGTATAAGAGTGTTCCTATATCTCCACATCCTCTCCAGCATCTGCTGTCTCAAGATTTTTTAATGATCGCCATTCTAACTGGTGTGAGATGATATCTCAATGTGGATTTGATTTGCATCTCTCTAATGACCAATGATGATGAGCACTTTTTCATATGTTTGTTGGCCTCATGTATGTCTTCTTTTGTAAAGTTTCTGTTCATATCCTTTGCCCATTTTTGAATGAACTTGTTTGTTTTTTTTTTTCTGTAAATCTGTTTGAGTTCTTTGTAAATTCTGGATATCAGCCTTTTGTCAGATATATAAACTGCAAAGATTTTTTCCCATTCTGATGGTTGCTGATTCACTCTAGTGACTGTTTCTTTTGCTGTGCAGAAGCTGCGGAGTTTGATTAAGTCCCATTTGTCTATTTTGGCTTTTGTTGCCAACGCTTTTGGTGTTTTGTTCATGAAGTCCTTGCCTACTCCTATGTCCTGAATGGTTTTGCCTAGATTTTCTTCTAGCGTTTGTATGGTGTCAGGTCTTACGTTTTAGTCTTTAATCCATCTGGAGTTAATTTTAGTGTAAGGTGTCAGGAAGGGGTCCAGTTTCTGCTTTATGCACATGGCTAGCCAGTTTTTCCAACACCATTTATTAAATAGGGAATCTTTACCCATTGCCGGTTTTTTTGTGTTTTATCAAATATAATATGGTTGTAGATATGTTGTGTCACCTCCGATGCTTCTGTTCTGTTCCATTGGTCTATATCTCTGCTTTGGTAACAGTACCATGCTGTTTTGATTCCTGTAGCCTTGTAGTATAGTTTGAAGTCTGGTAGCGTGATACCTCCCGCTGTGTTCTTTTTGCTTTGAATTGACTTGGCTATGTGGGCTCTTTTTGGTTCCATATGAAATTCATGGTGGTTTTTTTCAGTTCTGTGAAGAAATTCAATGGTAGTTTGATGGGGATAGCATTGAATGTGTAAATTACTTTGGGCAGTATAGCCATTTTCACGATATTGATTCTTCCTAACAACGAACATGGAATGTTTCTCCATCTGTTTGTGTCCTCTCTTATTTCATTAAGCAGTTGTTTGTAGTTTTCCTTAAAGAGGTCCCTTACATTCCTAGTGAGTTGTATTCCTAGGTATTTTATTTTCTTTGTAGCAATTGTGAATGGCAGTTCATTCTTAATTTGGTTCTCTTTAAGTCTGTTATTGGTGTATAGGAATGCTTGTGATTTTTGCACATGGATTTTATATCCTGACACTTTGCTGAAGTTGCTTGTCAGTTGCAGGAGCTTTTGTGCTGAGGTGATGGGGTCTTGTATGTATACTATCATGTCGTCTGACAATAGAGACAATTTGGATTCCACCTTTTCTATTTGAATACACTTTATTTCTTTTTCTTGCCTGATTGCTCTGGCTAGAACTTCCAGTACTATGTTGAATAGAAGTGGTGAGAGAGGGCATCCTTGTCTAGTGCCGGATTTCAAAGGGAATGCTTCCAGGATTTGCACATTAAGTATGATATTGGCTGTTGGTTTGTTGTAAATAGCTTTTATTACTTTGAGATATGTTCCATCAATACCAAGTTTATTGAGGGCTTTTAGCATAAAGCGCTGTTGAATTTTGTCAAATGCCTTCTCTGCATCAATTGAGATAATCATGTGGTTTTTGTTTTTGCTTCTGTTTATGTGGTGTATTACATTTATAGACTTGCATATGTTGAATCAGCCTTGCATCCCCAGGATGAATTCTACTTGATCATGATGGATAAGTTTTTTAATGTGCTGTTGCAATTGACTTGCCAATATTTTATTGAAGATTTTTGCATCTATGTTCATCATTGATATTGGCCTGAAGTTTTCTTTTCTTGTTGAGTCTCTGCCAGGTTTTGGTGTCAGGAAGATGTTGGTCTCATAAAATGATTTGGGAAGCGTTCCCTCTTTTTGGTTTATTTGGAATAGTTTCAGAAGGAATGGTACCAGATCCTCTTTGTGTGTCTGGTAGAATTCAGCTGTGAACACATCTGGACCTGGGCTTTTTTTGTGTGGTAGGCTCTTAATTGCTGCATCAACTTCTGACCTTGTTATTGGTCTATTCATAGTTTTGGCTTCCTCCTCGTTTAGGCTGGAGGACACAGGCGTCCAGGAATTTATCCATTTCTTCCTGATTTACTAGTTTGTGTGCATAGAGTTGTTTGTAGTATTCTCTGATGATGGTTTGAATTTCTGTGAAATCTGTGGTGATTTTCCCTTTATCGTTTTTTATTGCATCTATTTGGTTGTTCTCTCTTTTCTTTTTTATCAGTCTGGCTAGCGGTCTGTCTATTGTGTTGATCTTTTCAAAAAACCAGCTCTTAGATTTATTGACTTTTTTTGAAGGGTTTTTCTTTTCTCTATCTTCTTCAGTTCTGCTCTGGTCTTAGTTATTCTCATCTTTGGCCAGGATTTGAGCTTTTTTGATCTTGCTCCTCTAGCTCTTTCAATGTTGACAATAGGGTGTCAATTTTGGATCTCTCCACTCGTCCCATGTGGGCACTTATTGCTATATATTTTCCTCTTCAGACTGCTTTAAATGTGTCCCAGATATTCTGGTACATTGTGTCTTCATTATCATTGGTTTCAAATAACTTCTTTATTTCTGCCTTCATTTCATTGTTTATCCAATCAACATTCAAGAGCCAGTTGTTCAGTTTCCATGAAGCCGTGTGGTTCTGAGTTATTTTCTGAATTCTGAGTTCCAACTTGATTTCACTATGGTCTGAGAGACTGTTTGTTATGATTTCCGTTGTTTTGCATTTGCTGAGGAGTGCTTTACTTCCAATTATGTGGTCAAATTTGGAGTAGGTGTGATGTGGTGCTGAGAAGAATGTATATTCTGTGGATTTGGGGTGGAGAGTTCTGTAAATGTCTATCAGGTTTGCTTGTTCCAGGTCTCAGTTCAAGTCCTGGATATCCTTGTTAATTTTCTGTCCAGTTGATTTGTCTGCTATTGACAGTGGAGTGTTAAAGTCTCCCACTATTATTGTGTGGGAGTCTAACTCTTTTTGTAAGTCATTAAGAACTTGCCTTATATATCTGGGTGCTCCTACTTTGGGTCCATATATATTTAGAATCGTTAGCTCTCCTTGTATCGATCCTTTTACCATTGTGTAATGACCTTCTTTGTCCCTTTTGATCTTTGTTGCTTTAAAGTCTATTTTATCAGAGATGAGAATTGCAACTCCTCCTTTTTTTTTTTGCTCTCCATTTGCTTGGTAAATCTTCCTTCATCCTTTTATTTTGAGCTTTTGTGTATCTTTGTGTGTGAGGTGGGTTTCCTGGATACAGCATACTGATGGGTTTTGGTTTTTTATCCAATTTGCCAGTCTGTGTCTTTTGATTGGTGCATTTAGCCCATTTACATTCAGTGTTAATATTGTTATGTGTGAATTTGATACTGCCATTTTGATGCTAGCTGGCTGTTTTGTTTGTTGGTTCATGTACATTCTTCATTTTGTTGATGGTCTTTAGCATTTGGCATGCTTTTAGGATGGCTGGAACTGGTTGTTTCTTTCTATGTGTAGTCCCTCTTTCAGGAGTTCTTGTAAAGCAGGCCTAGTGGTGACAAAATCTCTGAGTACTTGCTTGTTCATGAAGGATTTTATTTTTCTTTCCCTTATGAAGCTCAGTTTGGCTGGATATGAAATTCTGGGTTGAAAGATCTTTTCTTTAAGGATGTTGAATATTGGCCCCCACTCTCTTCTGGCTTGTAGAGTCTCTGCCAAGAGATCTGCTGTGAGTCTGATGGGCTTCCCTTTGTGGGTTACCTGGCCTTTCTCTCTGGCTTCCCTTAGCATTTTCTCCTTTGTTTCAACCCTGGTGAATCTGACGATTATGTGCCTTGGGGTTGCTCTTCTTGCGGAGTATCTTTGTGGTGTTCTCTGTATTTCCTGGAGTTGAGTATTGACCTGTCTTGCTAGGTTGGGGAAATTTTCCTGGATAATATCCTGAAGAGTGTTTTCCAGCTTGGATTCATTCTCTTCGTCACATTCTGGTACACCTATCAAACGTAGGTTGGGTCTCTTCACATAGTCCCACAATTTTGGAGATTTTGTTCATTCCTTTTTGTTCTTTTTTCTTTAATCTTGGTTTCTCATTTCATTTCATTGAGTTGATCTTCAACTTCTGATATTCTTTCTTCTGCTTGGTCAATTCAGCTGTTGAAACTTGTGCATGCTTCGCGAAGTTCTCATGTTGTGTTTTTCAGCTCCTTCAATTCATTCATATTCCTCTCTAAGTTGTCCATTCCTGTTATCAATTCCTCAAATCTTTTTTCAAATCTTTTTTCAAGGTTCTTAGTTCTTTGCACTGGTTTAGTACATGTTTTTTTAGCTCACTGAAGTTTCTCATTATCCACTTTCTGAAGTCTGATTCTGTTATTTTGTCACATTCATTCTCCGTCCAGCTTTGTTCCCTTGCTGGTGAGGAGTTTTGGTCCTTTTCTGGAAGTGAGGTGTTTTGGTTTCCAGTGCTTTCCTCCTTTTTGCGCTGGTTTCTTCCCATCTTTATGGATTTATCCGCCTGTTGTCTTAGTAGTTTCTGATTTTTCAATTGGGTCTCTGTGTGGATGCTGAGATTGTTGATGATGAAGTATTACTTAGTTTTCCCTCTAATCATCTATCTCCTCTGCTGTATGAGTGCTGAGGTCCACTCCAGGCCCTGCTTGTCTGGGGTATACCTGCAGCAGCTGCGGAACAGTGAGGGATGATACCAGTTTCTTCTGCTTTCCTTGTTCCAGAATAATGCCAGCCAAATATCAGTCTGATTAGTCCTTTTTCTGGGGTGACTCCTTGGCTATACATGGGTGAGGGAGCTGCTTGAGGAGACAGTCTGTGCTTTATAGGAGCTCCCATGCTGAGCTATGAGCTCCGTTGTTCATTCAGCATTGTTGGGAGTTTGTTTATATCTGCTGCTATAGAACTAATGAAACACCACCCTTTTTCCCCCCCTTAAATGCTCTGACTCAGGGAGTTGGGGCTTTCTTTATGAGTATCTGTTGCACTGTCCTGCCCCACTAGGCGGCAGTCTATTCACTATTTGCTGCCAGGGCTCTGACCTTCTAGCGTGGGTCCGCCCTGTTGCTGCTGGGCTTCCTTCTGCTGTGGAGCGCAGAGTCTCTCTGTTATGACAGGTTGCCTTGGCAACAGCAGGCTGCATCAGTCCTGGGCGGTACCTCAGTTGGGGTGGACTGCATCAGCAATGGTGGACGCCCCTCCCTCACTGGGCTGCACCATCCTAGATGCTGGCAGCAAAATTCTCAGCCCCAATCACCTTTAGTCTTTGCCCTGCTTGTCCCCGTGAGCGTGGGACCCACCGAGCCTGATCACCCAGCTCCCTGCCTCAGAGTCCATCCTCTCTCTCTCTCTCTTCCTCTCCCCAAGCTGAAAGGTCGACTCTCTCACTGGCGCCCCAGTAGCCTGCTGATAGGGCATTGGGATCTGTGTGATCTCCCATGCCGCTGCCCACTACCCCAGCTCAGATCATGCTTTCAAGGAAACTCCTGGTCTGGCTCATTGTCCAAGTCCCATTCAATCAGATGAACATGCCAATCTGCCCTTCCAAATCTCAGATTGCCGGTTCAACAGGGCACCCAGACCAGTGAGTTCCACGCCGGGTCCCGCCGCAGCGCCGGCTGAAGAGGTAGTGGGAGCCGGCTGCATTAGCCGGCTGCTAGCGTCCCGTGTCTCTCCCACACCTGGGACTTTCAATGCTCTGTGGGCATAAAAGGAACATCCGAGAATGCGGCTAGGACTCACCCTCTGTGCCTTCACTGAGAGCTGCAATCCTGAGTCGCCTCTGCGATGCCATCTTGCCTCTACCCCCAGGGTTCCTCTTTTTCTATTGTTTGGAATAGTTTCAGAAGGAATGTAACCATCTCCTCTTTGAACCTTTGCGCAAATTTGTCTGTGAAACTCTCTGGTCCTGAACTTCTTTCAGTTGGTAGGCTATTAATTGCTGCTTCAATTTCAGGACTTGTTATTGGTCTATTCAGGAATTGGACTTCTTCTTGGTTTAGTCTTGGGAGGGTGTAAGTGTCCAGGAGTTCATCCATTTTCTCTACATTTTTCTGTTTATTTGCATAGAGGTCTTTATAGTATTCTCTGATGGTAGTTTTTATTTCTGTGGGATTGGTGGTGATATCCCCTTTATCATTTTTTATTGTATCTATTTGATTCATCTCTCTTTTCTTTTTTATTAATCTGGCTGATGGTCTATCTCTGTTGTTAATCTTTTTTAAAAAAACAGCTCCTAGATTCATCGATTGTTTGAAGGGTTTTTCAAGTCTCTATCTCCTTCTGTTCTGCTCTGATCTTAGGTTATTTCTTGTCTTCTCTTAGCTTTTGAATTTGTTTGTTCTTGCCCCTCTAGTTCTTTTAATTGTGATGTTAGGGTGTTCAATTTAGATCTTGCCTTGCTTCTCATGTGGGAATTTAGTGCTATAAATTTTCCTCTACACATTGCTTTAAATGTGTCCCACAGATTCTCGTATGTTGAGTCTTCATTCTCATCAGTTTCAAAGAATATCTTTATTTATTCCTTCATTTTGTTATTTATCCAGTAGTCATTCAGGAGCAGATTGTTCAGTTTCCATGTAGCTGTGTAGTTTTGCATGAGTTTCTTAATGATGAGGTCTAATGAATAAGTACAATATGATGCTGAGAAAAAATGTATTTCTGTTGATTTGTGGTAGAGATTTCTGTAGATGTCTATTATGTCCACTTGGTCCAGAGCTGAGTTCAAGTCCTAATATTCTTGTTAATTTTCTGTCTCATTAATCTGTCTAATATTGACAGTGGGGTTTTAAAGCCTCTCACTATTATTGTGTGGGAGTCTAAGTCTACTTGTAGGTCTTTAAGAACTTGTTTTATGAATCTAGGTGTTCCTGTATTGGGTGCATCTATATTTAGGATAGTTAACTCTTCTTGTTGCATTGATCCCTTTACCATTATGTAATGCCCTTTTTGTCTTTTTTGATCTTCATTGGTTTAAAGTCTATTTTATCAGAGACTAGGATTACAACCCCTGCATTTTTTTGTTTTTCATTTGCTTGATAAATCTTCCTCCATCCCTTTATTTTGAGCCTATGTGTGTCTTTTCATGTGAGATGTGTCTCCTGAATACAGCACACTGATGAGGGTCTTGACTGTTTATTCAATTTGCCAGTCTCTGTCTTTTAATTAAGGCATTTAGCCCATTTACATTTAATGTCAATATTGTTATGTGTAAATTTTATATTGCATTATGATGCTAGATGGTTATTTTGCCCATTAGTTGATGAAGTTTTTTCATAGCATCAATAGTCTTTACAAGTTGGCATGTTTTACAGTGTCTGGTACTAGTTGTTTTTTTCCATGTTTGGTATGTCCTTCAGGAGCTCTTGTAAGGCAGGCCTGGTGGTGACAAAGTCTCTCAGCATTTGCTGTCTGGGAAGAATTTTATTTCTCCTTCACTTATAAAGCTTAGTTTGGCTGAATATAAAATTCTGGGTTGAAAATTCTTTTATATATGAATGTTGAATATTGGTCCCCACTCCATTCTGGCTTGTAGAGTTTGTGCTGAGAGATCCACTGTTATTCTGATGGTCTTCCCTTTGTGGGTAAGCCAACCTTTCTCTCTGGCTGCTTTTAGCATTTTTTTTTTTCATTTCAACTTTGGTGAATCTGATGATTATGTGACTTGGAGTTGCTCTTCTTGAGGAGTATCTTAGTGGTGTTCTCTGTATTTCACTTATTTGAAGGTTGACCTGCCTTGCTAGTTTGGGGAAGTTATCCTGGATAATATCCTGAAGAATATTTTCTTTTTTTTTATTATTTATTTATTTATTTATTTATTTATTTATTTATTTATTTATTTATTTTTATTGCATTATAGGTTTGGGGGTACATGTGCAGAACGAGCAAGATAGTTGCATAGGTACACACATGGCAGTGTGCTTTGCTGCTTTCCTCCCCTTCACCCACACTTGGTATTCATCCCCAGGCTATCACCCCCAGCCCCCCCCTGCTGTCCCTCCCCCATTCCCCCCAACCGTCCCCAGTGTATAGTAGACTGCCTCTCTGTGTCCACATGTTCTCATTTTTCTCACCCACCTATGAGCGAGTATATGCGGTATTTCTTTTTCTGTTCTTGTGTCAGTTTGCTGAGAATGATGTTCTCCAGATTCATCCATGTCCCTACAAAGGACACAAACTCATCATTTTTGATTGCTGCATAATATTCCATGGTGTATATGTGCCACATTTTCCCAGTCCAGTCTATCATCGTTGGGCATTTGGGTTGGTTCCAGGTCTTTGCTATTGTAAACAGTGCTGCAATGAACATTCGTGTGCATGTGTCCTTATAGTAGAACGATTTATAATCCTTTGGATAGATACCCAGTAATGGGATTGCTGGGTCAAATGGAATTTCTATTTCTAGGTCCCTGAGGAATCGCCACACTGTCTTCCACAATGGTTGAACTAATTTACACTCCCACCAACAGTGTAAGAGTGTTCCTATTTCTCCACATCCTCTCCAGCATCTGCTGTCTCCAGATTTTTTAATGATCGCCATTCTAACTGGTGTGAGATGGTATCTCAATGTGGTTTTGATTTGCATCTCTCTAATGACCAATGACGATGAGCACTTTTTCATATGTTTGCTGGCCTCATGTATGTCTGCTTTCGTAAAGATTCTATTCATATCCTTTGCCCATTTTTGAATGGGCTTGTTTGTTTTTTTTCCTGTAAATCTGTTTGAGTTCTTTGTAAATTCTGGATATCAGCCCTTTGTCGGATGCGTAAACTGCAAAGATTTTTTCCCATTCTGATGGTTGCCGATTCACTCTAGTGACTGTTTGTTTTGCTGTGCAGAAGCTGTGGAGTTTGATTAGGTCCCATTTGTCTATTTTGGCTTTTGTTGCCAATGCTTTGGGAGTTTTGTTCATGAAGTCCTTGCCTACTCCTATGTCCTGAATGGTTTTGCCTAGATTTTCTTCTAGGGTTTTTATGGTGTCAGGTCTTACGTTTAAGTCTTTAATCCATCTGGAGTTAATTTTAGTGTAAGGTGTCAGGAAGGGGTCCAATTTCTGCTTTCTGCACATGGCTAGCCAGTTTTCGCAACACCATTTATTAAATAGGGAATCCTTTCCCCATTGCCTGTTTTTGTCTGGTTTATCAAAGATAATATGGTTGTAGATGTGTTGTGTTGCCTCCGATGCCTCTGTTCTGTTCCATTGGTCTATATCTCTGTTTTGGTACCAGTACCATGCTGTTTTGATTACTGTAGCCTTGTAGTATAGTTTGAAGTCTGGTAGCGTGATGCCTCCCGCTGTGTTCTTTTTGCTTAGAATTGACTTGGCTATGCGGGCTCTATTTTGGTTCCATATGAAATTCATGGTGGTTTTTTCCAGTTCTGTGAAGAAATTCAATGGTAGTTTGATGGGGATAGCATTGATTGTGTAAATTACTTTGGGCAGTATAGCCATTTTCACGATATTGATTCTTCCTAACCACGAACATGGAATGTTTCTCCATCTGTATGTGTCCTCTCTTATTTCATTGAGCAGTTGTTTGTAGTTTTCCTTAAAGAGGTCCCTTACATTCCTAGTGAGTTGTATTCCTAGGTATTTTATTTTCTTTGTAGCAATTGTGAATGGCAGTTCGTTCTTGATTTGGTTCTCTTTAAGTCTGTTATTGGTGTATAGGAATGCTTGTGATTTTTGAACATTGATTTTATATCCTGAGACTTTGCTGAAGTTGCTTATCAGTTGCAGGAGCTTTTGGGCTGAGGTGATGGGGTCTTCTAGGTATACTATCATGTCGTCTGCAAATAGAGACAATTTGGCTTCCACCTTTCCTATTTGAATACCCTTTATTTCTTTTTCTTGCCTGATTGCTCTGGCTAGAACTTCCAGTACTATGTTGAATAGAAGTGGTGAGAGAGGGCATCCTTGTCTAGTGCCAGATTTCAAAGGGAATGCTTCCAGTTTTTGCCCATTAAGTATGATATTGGCTGTTGGTTTGTCATAAATAGCTTTTATTACTTTGAGATATGTTCCATCAATACCAAGTTTATTGAGGGTTTTTAGCATAAAAGGCTGTTGAATTTTGTCAAATGCCTTCTCTGCATCAATTGAGATAATCATGTGGTTTTTGTTTTTGCTTCTGTTTATGTGGTGAATTACATTTATAGACTTGCATATGTTGAACCAGCCTTGCATCCCCGGGATAAATCCTACTTGATCATGATGGATAAGTTTTTTAATGTGCTGTTGCAATCGGTTTGCCAGTATTTTATTGAAGATTTTTGCATCTATGTTCATCATGGATATTGGCCTGAAGTTTTCTTTTCTTGTTGAGTCTCTGCCAGGTTTTGGTATCAGGATGATGTTGGTCTCATAAAATGATTTGGGAAGGGTTCCCTCTTTTTGGATTATTTGGAATAGTTTCAGAAGGAATGGTACCAGATCCTCTTTGTGTGTCTGGTAGAATTCGGCTGTGAACCCATCTGGACCTGGGCTTTTTTTGTGTGGTAGGCTCTTAATTGCTGCCTCAACTTCAGACCTTGTTATTGGTCTATTCATAGTTTCTGCTTCCTCCTGGTTTAGGCTTGGGAGGACACAGGCATCCAGGAATTTATCCATTTCTTCCTGATTTACTGGTTTATGTGCATAGAGTTGTTTGTAGTATTCTCTGATGATGGTTTGAATTTCTGTGGAATCTGTGGTGATTTCCCCTTTATCGTTTTTTATTGCATCTATTTGGTTGTTCTCTCTCTTCTTTTTTATCAGTCTGGCTAGTGGTCTGTCTATTTTGTTGATCTTTTCGAAAAACCAGCTCTTAGATTTATTGATTTTTTGAAGGGTTTTTCTTGTCTCTATCTCCTTCAGTTCTGCTCTGATCTTAGTTATTTCTTGTCTTCGGCTAGGTTTTGAGCTTTTTTGATCTTGCTCCTCTAGCTCTTTCAATTTGGACGATAGGGTGTCAATTTTGGATCTCTCCACTCTTCTCATGTGGGCACTTATTGCTATATATTTTCCTCTACAGACTGCTTTAAATGTGTCCCAGAGATTCTGGTACGTTGTGTCTTCATTCTCATTGGTTTCAAAGAACTTCTTTATTTCTGCCTTCATTTCATTGTTTATCCAATCAACATTCAAGAGCCAATTGTTCAGTTTCCATGAAGCTGTGCGGTTCTGAGTTATTTTCTGAATTCTGAGTTCCAACTTGATTGCACTATGGTCTGAGAGACTGTTTGTTATGATTTCAGTTGTTTTGCATTTGCTGAGGAGTGCTTTACTTCCAATTATGTGGTCAATTTTGGAGTAGGTGTGATGTGGTGCTGAGAAGAATGTATATTCTGTGGATTTGGGGTGGAGAGTTCTGTAAATGTCTATCAGGTTTGCTTGTTCCAGGTCTGAGTTCAAGTCCTGGATATCCTTGTTAATTTTCTGTCTGGTTGATCTGTCTGCTATTGACAGTGGAGTGTTAAAGTCTCCCACTATTATTGTGTGGGAGTCTAAGTCCCTTTGTAAGTCATTAAGAACTTGCCTTATATATCTGGGTGCTCCTACATTGGGTCCATATATATTTAGAATCGTTATCTCTTCTTGTTGTATCGATCCTTTTACCATTATGTAATGACCTTCTTTGTCCCTTTTGATCTTTGTTACTTTAAAGTCTATTTTATCAGAGATGAGAATTGCAACTCCTGCTTTTTTTTGTTCTCCATTTGCTTGGTAAATCTTCCTCCATCCCTTTATTTTGAGCCTTTGTGTATCTTTGCATGTGAGGTGGGTTTCCTGGATACAGCACACCGATGGGTTTTGGTTTTTTATCCAATTTGCCAGTCTGTGTCTTTTGATTGGTGCATTTAGCCCATTTACATTCAGGGTTAATATTGTTATGTGTGAATTTGATACTGCCATTTTGATGCTAGCTGGCTGTTTTGCCCGTTGGTTCATGTACATTCTTCATTTTGTTGATGGTCTTTAGCATTTGGTATGCTTTTAGAATGGCTGGAACTGGTTGTTTCTTTCTATGTGTAGTGCCTCTTTCAGGAGCTCTTGTAAAGCAGTCCTAGTGGTGACAAAATCTCTGAGTACTTGCTTGTTCGTGAAGGATTTTATTTTTCCTTCACTTATGAAGCTCAGTTTGGCTGGATATGAAATTCTGGGTTGAAAGCTCTTTTCTTTAAGGATGTTGAATATTGGCCCCCACTCTCTTCTGGCTTGTAGAGTCTCTGCTGAGAGATCTGCTGTGAGTCTGATGGGCTTCCCTTTGTGGGTGACCCGACCTTTCTCTCTGGCTGCCCTTAGTATTTTCTCCTTTGTTTCAACCCTGGTGAATCTGACGATTATGTGCCTTGGGGTTGCTCTTCTTGCAGAGTATCTTTGTGGTGTTCTCTGTATTTCCTGGAGTTGAGTATTGACCTGTCTTGCTAGGTTGGGGAAATTTTCCTGGATAATATCCTGAAGAGTGTTTTCCAGCTTGGATTAATTCTCTTCGTCACTTTCTGGTACACCTATCAAACGTAGGTTGGGTCTCTTCACATAGTCCCACATTTCTTGGAGATTTTGTTCATTCCTTTTTGTGCTTTTTTCTTTAATCTTGGTTTCTCGTTTTATTTCATTGAGTTGATCTTCAACTTCTGATATTCTTTCTTCTGCTTGGTCAATTCGGCTGTTGATACTTGTGCATGCTTCGCGAAGTTCTCGTGTTGAGTTTTTCAGCTCCTTCAATTCATTCATATTCCTCTCTAAGTTGTCCATTCTCGTTATCAATTCCTCGAATCTTTTTTCAAATCTTTTTTCAAGGTTCTTAGTTTCTTTGCACTGGTTTAGAACATGTTCCTTTAGCTCACTGAAGTTTCTCATTATCCACTTTCTGAAGTCTGATTCCGTCATTTCGTCACATTCATTCTCCGTCCAGCTTTGTTCCCTTGCTGGTGAGGAGTTTTGGTCCTTTTGTGGAGGTGAGGTGTTTTGGTTTCGGGTGCTTTCCTCCTTTTTGCGCTGGTTTCTTCCCATCTTTATGGATTTATCCGCCTGTTGTCTTAGTAGTGGCTGATTTTTCAATTGGGTCTCTGTGTGGACACTGAGATTGTTGATGATGAAGTATTTCTGTTACTTAGTTTTCCCTCTAATGATCTATCCTCTCTGCTGTATGAGTGCTGAGGTCCACTCCAGGCCCTGCTTGTCTGGGGTATACCTGCAGCAGCTGCAGAACAGTGAGGGATGATATCAGTTTGTTTTTCTGCTACCCTTGTTCCAGAATGATGCCAGCCAAATGTCAGTCTGATTAGTCCTTTTCTGGGGTGACTCCTTGGATATACAGAGGTCAGGGAGCTGCTTGAGGAGACAGTCTGTGCTTTATAGGAGCTCCAGTGCTGAGCTGTGAGCTCCGTTGTTCATTCAGGGTTGTTGGGAGGTTATGTCTGCTGCAATAGAACTCATAAAACACCACTCTTTTTTTTTTTTTTTTTTCACCCTTAGATGCTCTGTCTCAGGGAGTTGGGGCTTTCTTTATGAGTATCTGTTGCACTGTCCTGCCCCACTAGGTGGCAGTCTATTCACTATTTGCCTGCCGGGGCTCTGACCTCCTAAGGCGGGTCCGCCCTGTTGCGGCCCGGCGGACTCTCTCTGTTATGGCAGGTTGCCTCGGCAACGGCAGGCTGCGTCAGTCCTGGGCGGTACTTAAGTGGGGGTGCACTTTGTCAGGAATGGTGGACACCCCTCCCTGACCGGGCTGCACCGTCCTAAATGCCGGCAACAAAACTCTCAGCCCCAAGTGCCTCCAGTCGCCGCCCTGCTTGTCCCCGTGAGCGTGGGACCCGCCGAGCCCGATCACCCTGCTCCCTGCCTCAGAGTCCGTCCTCTCTCTCTCTCTCTCTTCCTCTCCCCAAGCTGAAAGGTCGACTCTCTCACTGGCGCCCCAGGAGCCTGCCGATAGGGCACTGGGATCCGTGCGATCTCCCGTGCCGCTGCCCACTACCCCGGCTCAGATCACGCTTCCCAGGAAACTCCTGGTCTGGCTCATTGTCCAAGTCCTGTTCAATCAGATGGACATGCCAATCTGCCCTTCCAAATCTCAGATTGCCGGTTTAACTGGGCACCCAGACCAGTGAGTTCCGCGCCGGGTCCCGCTGCGGCGCCGGCCGAAGAGGCGGCGGGAGCCGGTTGCGTTAGCCGGCTGCTAGCGTCCCGTGTCTCTCCCACACCTGGGACTTTCAACGCTCTGTGGGCATAAAAGGAACATCCGAGAATGTGGCTAGGACTCACCCTCTGCGCCTTCACCGAGAGCTGCAATCCTGAGTCACCTCTACGACGCCATCTTTCAATAACTCCCTGAAGAATATTTTCTAACCTGGTTTCATTCTCTCCGTCACTTTCAGGTACACTGATCAAAAGTAGATTTGGTCTTTTCACATAGTCCCATATATCTTGGAAGCTTTGTTCATTTCTTTTCAATCCTTTTTCTCTAATCTTGTTTTCCTGCTTTATTTCATTGAATTTATCTTCAATCTCTGAAATCCTTTCTTCTGCTTGATTGATTTGGCTATTGATATTTGTGTATGCTTCACAAAGTTCTTGTGCTGGGTTTTTCAGCTAGACCAGATCATTTATTTTCTTCTCTAAACTGGTTATTTTAGTTAGCAATTTGTCTAAACTTTTCTCATGCTTCTTAGCCTCCTTGCATTCGGTTAGAACATGCTCCTTTAGCTCAGAGGAATTTGTTATTACCTACCTTCTGAAGCCTGCTTCTGTCAATTTGTCTAACTCATTCTTGGTCCAGTTTTGTTTCTTTATTAATGAGGAGCTCTAATCACTTGTAGGAGGAGAGGCATTCTGGTTTTTGGAATTGTTAGCCTCTTTGCACTGGTTTCTCCCTGTCGTTGTGGATTTATCTACCTTTGGTCTCTGAAGTGGGTGACGTTTGTGTGGAGCCTTTGAGTGCATTTTCTTGTTGATGTTGATTCTATTCCTTTCTGTTTGTTAGTTTTCATTCTAACAGTTAGGCTCCTCAGCTGCAGGTATTCTGGAGTTTACTCCTACTGGGTTCCTCTCACAACACCTGCATGTATTGATATGGCTTGGCTCTGTCTCCACCCAAATTTCTGGCCAACGTGATAAAACCCATTTGTTATTCCAGCTACTCATGAGGTTGAGCTACCTCACCCACATACAAGAGAGCTCTGTTTTATAAATAGGCCTTTTGTAATTTCTTGGACAAGGACCTAGGTTAAAGTGGGAGACTACATCTCAAACAGACAAAGACCTGTTGTAGTATGTCAATGTTCTTGATGTAAAAAGGGAAGGCATTGGCAAACCAATGGTGATCCAAATATAATAAAAATGGTAGCCTGGGAGGTTCTAAGACGGCACCATAGAAACAACGCAGGATTGCAGCTCTCAGTGAAGGCACAGAGGGTGAGTCCTAGCTGCATTTTCAGATGGACTTTTTGCCCACAGAACTGGCAAATTCCCAGGTGTAAGAGAGATACAGGAGAGCAGTGCAGTCCTTTTGGCTTGCATGGCCATTTTGGCCAGCACCGTGGCACAGTGGCAGCCTGCACAAAGCTCACTGGTCTGGGTGCCCTGTTAAACCGGCAATCTGAGTTTTGGGAGAGGAGATTGACATGTCCCCTTGATTGAACGAGAGAGAGGAGGGATGCTGAGGAAGGGAGCCAGGTGATCAGGCTCAGCAGGTCCCACCCTCACAGGGACAAGCAGCATGGTGATTCAAGCACTCAAGGTTGAGAGTTTTCTGTGGGGTCAGCTGAATCCAGGATGGTGCAGCTCGGTGGGGGAGGAACGTCCACCTCTATGGATGCAATCCACTTCTACTGAGGTACCACCCACTGCTGATGCAGCCTGCCATTGCTGAGGCAACAAGCCATAATAAAAAGATGCTTCCAACAGGGTGGAGTGCGCCTCAGCAGAAAGAAGCCCCACAGCAGCAGGGTGGACCTGTGCTAGAAGGGCAGAGCCCCATCAGGCAAATAGTGAATAGACTGCCTGCTAGCTGGGCAGGACAGTGCAACAGATACTCATAAAGAAAGCCCCAAATTTCTGAGACAGAGCATCTGAAAAAAAAAAAGGACATTTATAAGTTCTGCTGCAGCAGACATAAACACATTTGCCCAGCAACCCTAAATGAACAATGGAGCCCACAGCTCAGCACTGGAGCTCCTATAAAGTACACACCATCTCATCAAGAAGCTCCCTGAACCATGTATATCCAAAGAGCCACCTCAAAAAAGGACTAATCAGACACACATTTGGTGGGCATTATTCTGGGACAAAGATAGCAGAAGAAGAAACAGGTAGCATCCCTCACTGTTCCACAGCTGCTACTGGTGTACTTTCAACAAGCTGGGCCTGGAGTGGACCTCAGAACTCTTACAGCAGAGAAGCTAGACCATTAGAAGAAAAACTAAGTAACAGAAATTCTTCATCATCAACAATCAGGGCATCCAATCAGAGACCCAATTGAAAAATCAGAAACTACTAAGACGACAGGTGGATAAATTCATAAAGATGGGAAGAAACCACCACAAAAATGAGAAAAACACCCGAAACCAAAACACCTTACCTCCTACAAAAAACCAAAACTCCTCACCAGCAAGGGAACAAAGCTGGATGGAGAATGAGAGTGATGAAAAGATGAAATCAGACTTCAGAAGGTGGATAATAAGAAACGTCAGTGAGCTAAAAGAACATTTTCTAAATCAATGCAAAGAAACAAAGAACCTTGAAAAAAAGATTTGAAAAATGATTTGAGGAAAGGATAAAAAGAATGGACAACTTAGAAATATGAATAAATTGAAGGAGCTGAAAAACACAACACGAGAACTTCATGAAGCATGAACAAGTTTCAAAAGCTGAATTAACCAGGCAGAAGAAAAAATATTAGAAGTCGAAGATCAACTCAATGAAATAAAAAGAGAAACCAAGATTAGAAAAACAAGCACAAAGAGGAATGAAAAAAATCTCCAAGAAATGTGAGACTATGTGAAGAGACCTAACCTACGTTTGATAGGTGTACCAGAATGTAACGAAGAGAATGAATCGAAGCTGGAAAACACTCTTCAGGATATTTTTCAGGAAAATTTTCCCAACCTAGCAAGGCAGGCCAATACTCAACTCCAGGAAATACAGAGAACACCACAAGATATTCTGCAAGAAGAGCAACCCCAAGGCACATAATCGTCAGATTCACCAGGGTTGAAATGAAGGAGAAAATACTAAGGGCAGCCGGAGAGAAGGGTCGGGTCACCCACAGAAGGAAGCCCATCAGACTCACAGAAGATTATTCGGCAGAAACTCTACAAGCCAGAAGAGAGTGTGGGCCAATATTCAATATCCATAAAGAAAAAAATTTTCAACCCAGAATTTTATATCCATCCAAACTGAGCTTTGTAAGTGAAGGAAGAATAAAATCTTTTGCCAACAATCAAGAACTCAGAGATTTTGTTACCACCAGGCCTGCTTTACAAGAGCTCCTGAAAGAGGCACTACAAATAGAAAGAAATAAACAGTACCAGCCATTCTAAAAACATACCAAATGCTAAAGAGGATCAACAAAATAAAGAATCTGCATCAACCAAGGGAAAAAACAGCCAGCTAGCATCAAAATGACAGTATCAAACTCACACATAACAATATTAATCCTAAATGTAAATGGGCTAAATGCACCAATCAAAAGACACAGACTGGCAAATTGGATAAAAAAAAAAATCCATCGGTGTGCTGTATCCAGGAAACACATCTTACATGCAAATATTCACAAAGGCTCAAAATAAAGGAATAAAGAAAGTTTTACCAAGAAAATAGAGAGCAAACTAGCAGCAGTTGCAATTCTCATATCTGATAAAATAGACTTCAGAGCAACAAAGATCAAAAGAGATAAAGAAAGTCATTACATAATGGTAAAAAATTGTTACAATAAGAAGAGATAACAATCCTAAATATATATGGACCCAACAGACGAGCACTCAGATATATAAGGCAAGTTCTTAATGACTTACAAAGAGACTTAGACTCCCACAAAATAATAGTGGAAGACTTTAGCACTCCACTGTCAATATCAGACAGATCAACCAGACAGAAAATTAACAAGGGCTTGAACTCAGTCCCTGAACAAGCAAACCTGATAGACATTTACAGAACTCTCCATCCCAAATCCACAGAATATACATTCTTCTCAGCACCACATCACACCTACTACAAAATTGACCACATAATTGGAAGTAAAGCACTCCTTAGCAAATGCAAAACAAATAAAATTATAACAAACAGTCTCTCAGACCACAGTGCAATCAAGTTAAAACTCAGAATTCAGAAACTAACTAAGAACCGCACAGTTTCATGGAAACTGAACAATGGGTTCTTTTATGTTGATCAGGTAAACAATGAAATGAAGGTAGAAATAAAGAAGTTTTTCAAAACCAATGAGAACGAAGACACAGCATACCAGAATCTCTGGGACACATTTCAAGCAGTCAGTAGAGGAAAATATATAACAATAAGTGCCCACATGAGAAAAGTGGAGAGATTTATAATTGACACCCTATCATTAAAATTAAAAGAGCTAGAGGAGCAAGATCAGAAAAGTTGAAAATTTAGACAAAGATAATAAATAACTAAGATCAGAGCAGAACTGAAGGATATAGAGACACAAAAATCTCTTCAAAAAATCAATAAATCTAAGAGGTGGTTTTTCGAAAAGATCAACAAAATAGACAGAACACTAGCCAAACTGATAAAAAAGAAAAGAGAGAACAACAAAAGAGATGCAATAAAAAACAATAAAAGGGAAATCACCACAGATTCCACAGAAATTCAATCCATCATCAGAGAATACTACAAAAAACTCTATGCACATAAACTTCCAAACCTGTAAGAAATGAATAAATTCCTGGACACCTGTGTCCTCCCAAGCCTAAACCACGAGGAAGCCCAAACTATGAATAGACCAATAACAAGGTCTGAAGTCGAGGGAGCAGTTAAGAGCCTACCACACAAAAAAGCCCAGGTAAAGATGGTTTCACAGCCGAATTCTACCAGACACACAATGAGAATCTGGTACCATTTCTTCTGAAACTATTCCAAATAATACAAAAAGAATGAACCCTTCTCAAATCATTTTATGAGACCAACATCATTCTGATAACAAAAGCAGGCACAGACTCAAAAAGAAAAGAGAACTTCAGGCCAATATCTCTGATGAGCATAGATGCAAAAATCTTCAATAAAATACTGGCAAACCGATTGCAACAGCACATTAAAAAACTTATCCATGAAGATCAAGTAGAATTCATCCTGGGTATGCAAGGCTGGTTTAACATATGCAAGTCTACAAACATCATTCATCACATTAACAGAACCAAAAACCAAAAGCACATGATTATCTCAATTGAGGCAGAGAAGGCATTTGACAAAATTCAACAGCCCTTTATGCTAAAAACTCTCAATAAACTCGGTATTGAGGAAACATATCTCAAAGTAAAAAAAGCTATTTACGACAAACCAACATCCAATATCATACTTAATGGGCAAAGACAGGAAGCATTCCCTTTGAAATCCGGCAATAGACAAGGATACCCTCTCTCACCACTCCTATTTAACATCGTACCGGAAGTTCTAGCCAGAGCAATCAGGCAAGAAAAAAAAAAGGGTATTTAAAAAGAAAAAAAGAAAGCCAAATTGTTTCTATTCGCTGATGACATGATAGTATACATAGAGGACCCCATTACCTCAGCCAAAAAACTCCTGTAACTGATAAGCAACTTCAGCAAAGTCTCAGGATGTAAAATCAATGTTCAAAAATCACAAGCATTCCTATACACCAATAACACACTTAAAAAAAAAACAAATCAAGAATGAACTGCCATTCACAATGGCTACAAAGAGAATAAAATACCTAGGAACACAACTTACAAGGAATGTAAGGGACCTCTTTAAAGGGAACTGCAAACCACTGCTCAACAAAGTAAGAGAGGACATAAACAGATGGAGAAACAATCTATGTTCATGGTTAGGAAGAATCAATATTGTGAAAATGGCTATACTGCCCAAAGTAATTTACAGAATCTATGCTATCCCCATCAAGCTAACATTGAATTCTCTCACAGATCTGGAAAAATACCACAATGAACTTCATATGGAACCAAAAGAGAGCCTGCATAGCCAAGTCAATTCTAAGCAAAAAGAACACAGTGGGAGGCATCACACTACCAGACTTTAAACTATACTACAAGGCTACAGTAATCAAAACAGCATGGTACTGGTACCAAAACAGAGATATAGACCAATGGAACAGAATAGAGGCATCAGAGGCTAATCAACATATCAACAACCATATAATCTTTGATAAACCAGACAAAAATAAGCAATGGGGAAAGGATTCCCGGTTTAACAAATGGTGTTGGGAAAACTGGTTAACCATGTGCAAAAAGCAGAAACTGGACCCCTTCCTGAAACCTTACACTACAATTAACTCCAGATGGATTGAAGACTTAAACATAAGACCTGGCACCATAAAAACCCTAGAAGAAAATCTAGGCATAACCATTCAGGACATAGGAGTAGGCAAGGACTTCATGACCAAAACACCAAAAGCATGGGCAACAAAAGCCAAAATAGACAAATGGGACCTAATCAAACTGCACAGCTTCTGCATCACAAAAGAAACAGTCACTAGAGTGAATTGGCAACCAACAGATTGGGAAAAAATCTTTGCTGTTCATCCAACTCAAAAAGGGCTGATACCCAGAATTTAGAAAGAACTGAAACAGATTTACAGAAAAAAAAAAAACAAGCCCATTCAAAAATGGGCAAAGGACAAGAACAGTCACTTTACAAAAGAAGACATACATGAGGCCAACAAACACATGAAAAAATGCTCATCATCACTGATCATTAGAGAGATGCAAATCAAAACCACATTGAGATACCATCTCACGCCATTTAGAATGGCGATCATTAAAAAATCCGGAGACAATAGATGCTGGAGAGGATGTGGAGATATAGGAACACTCTTACACTGTTTGTGGGAGTGTAAATGAGTTCACCCATTGTGGAAGACAGTGTGGTGATTCCTCTAGAACCTAGAAATAGAAATTCCATTTGACCCAGAAATCCCATTACTGGGTATATTTCCAAAGGAATATAAATCATTCTGCTATAAGGACACATGCACACGAATGTTCATTGCAGCACTGTTTACAATAGCAAAGAACTGGAACCAACCCAAATACTCATCAATGATAGACTGGACTGGGAAAACGTGGCACATATACATTACAAAATATTATGCAGCAATCAAACCTGATGAGTTTTTATCCTTTGTAAGGACATGGATGAATCTGGGGAACATCATTCTCAGCAAACTGAAACAAGAACAGAAAAAGAAATACCACATATTCTCACTCATAGGCAGGTGAGAAAAATGAGAACACATGGACACAGGAAATGGGGTACTACACACTGGGGTCTAATGGGGGAATAGGTGAGGGACAATGGGGGGGTATCTGGGGAGTTATATCCTAGGAAGAAATGCCAAATGTGGGTGAAGGGGATTAAGGCAGCAAAACACACTGCCATGTTTGTACATATGCAACAATTTTGCATGTTCTGCACATGTACCCCAAAAGCTAAAATGCAATAAAAATTAAAATAAATAAATAAATAAATAAATAAATAAATAAATGGTAAAATGCAATAAAAAGCTAAAATGCAATAAAAATTAAAATAAATAAATAAATAAATAAATAAATAAATAAATAAATTAATAAATAAATAAATAAAATGGTAAACTCATAGGTAATCAGACAAAAAAATTTATAGGGGGGAGGGAGGCAAGATGGCGTCATAGAGGTGACTCAGGATTGCAGCTCTCAGTGAAGGCACAGAGGGTGAGTCCTAGCCGCATTCTCGGATGTTCCTTTTATGCCCACAGAGCATTGAAAGTCCCAGGTGTGGGAGAGACACGGGACGCTAGCAGCCGGCTAACGCAACCGGCTCCCGCCGTCTCTTCGGCGGGTGCCGCAGCGGGACCTGGCGCAGAACTCACTGGTCTGGGTCCCCTGTTAAACCGGCAATCTGAGATTTGGAAGGGCAGATTGGCATGTCCATCTGATTGAACGGGACTTGGACAATGAGCCAGACCAGGAGTTTCCTGGGAAGCGTGATCTGAGCCGGGGTAGTGGGCAGCCGCACGGGAGATTGCACGGATCCCAGTGCCCTGTCGGCAGGCTCCTGGGGCGCCAGTGAGAGAGTCGACCTTTCAGCTTGGGGAGAGGAAGAGAGAGAGAGAGGACGGACTCTGAGGCAGAGAGCAGGGTGATCGGGCTCGGTGGGTCCCACGCTCACGGGGACAAGCAGGGCGGCGACTGGAGGCGCTTGGGGCTGAGAGTTTTGTTGCCGGCATTTAGGATGGTGCAGCCCGGTCAGGGAGGGGCATCCACCATTCCTGACGAAGTGCACCCCCACTTAAGTACCGCCCAGGACTGACGCAGCCTGCCGTTGCCCAGGCAACCTGCCATAACAGAGAGAGTCCGCCGGGCAGCAACAGGGTGGACCCGCCTTAGGAGGTCAGAGCCCCGGCAGGCAAATAGTGAATAGACTGCCACCTAGTGGGGCAGGACAGTGCAACAGATACTCATAAAGAAAGCCCCAACTCCCTGAGACAGAGCATCTAAGGGTGGAAAAAAAAAAAAAGAGTGGTGTTTTATGAGTTCTATTGCAGCAGTCATAACCTCCCAACAATGCTGAATGAACAACGGAGCTCACAGCTCAGCACTGGAGCTCCTATAAAGCACAGACTGTCTCCTCAAGCAGCTCCCTGACCTCTGTATATCCAAGGAGTCACCCCAGAGAAGGACTAATCAGACTGACATTTGGCTGGCATCATTCTGGAACAAGGGCAGCAGAAAAAGAAATTGATATCATCCCTCACGGTTCTGCAGCTGCTGCAGGTATACCCCAGACAAGCAGGGCCTGGAGTGGACCTCAGCACTCATACAGCAGAGAGGATAGATCATTAGAAGGAAAGCTAAGTAACAGAAATACCTTATCATCAACAATCTCAGTGTCCACACAGAGACCCAATTGAAAAATCAGCCACTACTAAGAAGACAGGCGGATAAATCCATAAAGATGGGAAGAAACCAGCGCAAAAAGGAGGAAAGCACCCGAAACCAAAACACCTCACCTCCAAAAAAGGACCAAAACTCCTCACCAGCAAGGGAACAAAGCTGGACGGAGAATGAATGTGACGAAATGACGGAATCAGACTTCAGAAAGTGGATAATGAGAAACTTCAGTGAGCTAAAGGAACATGTTCTAAACCAGTGCAAAGAAACTAAGAACCTTGAAAAAAGATTTGAAAAAAGATTCGAGGAATTGATAACGAGAATGGACAACTTAGAGAGGAATATGAATGAATTGAAGGAGCTGAAAAACACAACACGAGAACTTCACGAAGCATGCACAAGTTTCAGCAGCCGAATTGACCAAGCAGAAGAAAGAATATCAGAAGTTGAAGATCAACTCAATGAAATAAAATGAGAAACCAAGATTAAAGAAAAAAGCACAAAAAGGAATGAACAAAATCTCCAAGAAATGTGGGACTATGTGAAGAGACCCAACCTACGTTTGATAGGTGTACCAGAATGTGACGAAGAGAATGAATCCAAGCTGGAAAACACTCTTCAGGATATTATCCAGGAAAATTTCCCCAACCTAGCAAGACAGGTCAATACTCAACTCCAGGAAATACAGAGAACACCACAAAGATACTCTGCAAGAAGAGCAACCCCAAGGCACATAATCGTCAGATTCACCAGGGTTGAAACAAAGGAGAAAATACTAAGGGCAGCCAGAGAGAAAGGTCAGGTCACCCACAAAGGGAAGCCCATCAGACTCACAGCCGATCTCTCAGCAGAGACTCTACAAGCCAGAAGAGAGTGGGGGCCAATATTCAACATCCTTAAAGAAAAGAACTTTCAACCCAGAATTTCATATCCAGCGAAACTGAGCTTCATAAGTGAAGGGAAAATAAAATCCTTCACGAACAAGCAAGTACTCAGAGATTTTGTCACCACTAGGCCTGCTTTACAAGAGCTCCTGAAAGAGGCACTACACATAGAAAGAAACAACCAGTTCCAGCCATCCTAAAAGCATACCAAATGCTAAAGACCATCAACAAAATGAAGAATGTACATGAACCAAAGGGAAAAAGAGCCAGCTAGCATCAAAATGGCAGTATCAAATTCACACATAACAATATTAACCCTGAATGTAAATGGGCTAAATGCACCAATCAAAAGACCCAGACTGGCAAATTGGATAAAAAACCAAAACCCATCGGTGTGCTGTATCCAGGAAACCCACCTCACATGCAAAGATACACAAAGGCTCAAAATAAAGGGATGGAGGAAGATTTACCAAGCAAATGGAGAGCAAAAAAAAGCAGGAGTTGCAATTCTCATCTCTGATAAAATAGACTTTAAAGTAACAAAGATCAAAAGGGACAAAGAAGGTCATTACATAATGGTAAAAGGATCGATACAACAAGAAGAGATAACGATTCTAAATATATATGGACTCAATGTAGGAGCACCCAGATATATAAGGCAAGTTCTTAATGACTTACAAAGGGACTTAGACTCCCACACAATAATCGTGGGAGATTTTAACACTCCACTGTCAATAGCAGACAGATCAACCAGACAGAAAATTAACAAGGATATCCAGAACTTGAACTCAGACCTGGAACAAGCAAACCTGATAGACATTTACAGAACTCTCCACCACAAAGACACAGAATATACATTCTTCTCAGCAGCACATCACACCTACTCCAAAATTGACCACATAATTGGAAGTAAAGCACTCCTCAGCAAATGCAAAACAACGGAAATCATAACAAACAGTCTCTCAGACCATAGTGCAATCAAGTTGGAACTCAGAATTCAGAAAATAACTCAGAACTGCACAGCTTCATGGAAACTGAACAATTGGCTCTTGAATGTTGATTGGATAAACAATGAAATGAAGGCAGAAATAAAGAAGTTCTTTGAAACCAATGAGAATGAAGACACAACATACCAGAATCTCTGGGACACATTTAAAGCAGTGCCTAGAGGAAAATATATAGCAATAAGTGCCCACATGAGAAGAGTGGAGAGATCCAAAATTGACACGCTTTCATCAAAATTGAAAGAGCTAGAGGAGCAAGATCAAAAAAGCTCAAAACCTAGCCGAAGACAAGAAATAACTAAGATCAGAGCAGAACTGAAGGAGATAGAGATAAGAAAAACCCTTCAAAAAATCAATAAATCTAAGAGCTGGTTTTTCAAAAAGATCAACAAAATAGACAGACCACTAGCCAGACTGATAAAAAAGAAGAGAGAGAACAACCAAATAGATGCAATAAAAAACGATAAAGGGGAAATCACCACAGATTCCACAGAAATTCAAACCATCATCAGAGAATACTACAAACAACTCTATGCACATAAACCAGTAAATCAGGAAGAAATGGATAAATTCCTGGATGCCTGTGTCCTCCCAAGCCTAACCGAGGAGGAAGCCAAAACTATGAATAGACCAATAACGAGGTCTGAAGTTGAGGCAGCAATTAAGAGCCTACCACACAAAAAAAGCCCAGGTCCAGATGGGTTCACAGCCGAATTCTACCAGACACACAAAGAGGATCTGGTACCATTCCTTCTGAAACTATTCCAAATAATCCATAAAGAGGGAACCCTTCCCAAATCATTTTATGAGACCAACATCATCCTGATACCAAAACCTGGCAGAGACTCAACAAGAAAAGAAAACTTCAGGCCAATATCCATGATGAACATAGATGCAAAAATCTTCAATAAAATACTGGCAAACCGATTGCAACAGCACATTAAAAAGCTTATCCATCATGATCAAGTAGGATTCATCCCAGGGATGCAAGGCTGGTTCAACATACGCAAGTCTATAAATGTAATTCACCACATAAACAGAAGCAAAAACAAAAACCACATGATTATCTCAATTGATGCAGAGAAGGCATTTGACAAAATTCAACAGCCCTTTATGCTAAAAACCCTCAATAAACTGGGTATTGATGGAACATATCTCAAAGTAATAAAAGCTATTTATGACAAACCAACAGCCAATATCATACTTAATGGGCAAAAACTGGAAACATTCCCTTTGAAATCTGGCACTAGACAAGGATGCCCTCTCTCACCACTTCTATTCAACATAGTACTGGAAGTTCTAGCCAGAGCAATCAGGCAACAAAAAGAAATAAAGGGTATTCAAATAGGAAAGGTGGAAGCCAAATTGTCTCTATTTGCAGATGACATGATAGTATACCTAGAAGACCCCATCACCTCAGCCCAAAAGCTCCTGCAACTGATAAGCAACTTCAGCAAAGTCTCAGGATATAAAATCAATGTTCAAAAATCACAAGCATTCCTATACACCAATAACAGACTTAAAGAGAACCAAATCAAGAACGAACTGCCATTCACAATTGCTACAAAGAAAATAAAATACCTAGGAATACAACTCACTAGGAATGTAAGGGACCTCTTTAAGGAAAACTACAAACAACTGCTCAACGAAATAAGAGAGGACACAAACAGATGGAGAAACATTCCATGTTCGTGGTTAGGAAGAATCAATATCGTGAAAATGGCTATACTGCCCAAAGTAATTTACACAATCAATGCTATCCCCATCAAACTACCATTGAATTTCTTCACAGAACTGGAAAAAACCACCATGAATTTCATATGGAACCAAAAAAGAGCCCGCATAGCCAAGTCAATTCTAAGCAAAAAGTACACAGCAGGAGGCATCACGCTACCAGACTTCAAACTATACTACAAGGCTACAGTAATCAAAACAGCATGGTACTGGTACCAAAACAGAGATATAGACCAATGGAACAGAACAGAGGCATTGGAGGCAACACAACACATCTACAACCATATTATCTTTGATAAACCAGACAAAAACAGGCAATGGGGAAAGAATTCCCTATTTAATAAATGGTGTTGGGAAAACTGGCTAGCCATGTGAAGAAAGCAGAAACTGGACCCCTTCCTGACACCTTACACTAAAATTAACTCCAGATGGATTAAACACTTAAACGTAAGACCTGACACCATAAAAACCCTAGAAGAAAATCTAGGCAAAACCATTCAGGACATAGGAGTAGGCAAGGACTTCATGAACAAAACCCCCAAAGCATTGGCAACAAAAGCCAAAATAGACAAATGGGACCTAATCAAACTCCACAGCTTCTGCACAGCAAAACAAACAGTCACTAGAGTGAATCAGCAACCATCAGAATGGGAAAAAATCTTTGCAGTTTACGCATCTGACAAAGGGCTGATATCCAAAATTTACAAAGAACTCAAACAGATTTACAGGAAAAAAACAAACAAGCCCATTCAAAAATGGGCAAAGGATATGAACAGAAACTTTACGAAAGCAGACATACATGAGGCCAGCAAACATATGAAAAAGTGCTCATCATCATTGGTCATTAGAGAGATGCAAATCAAAACCACATTGATATACCATCTCACACCAGTTAGAATGGCGATCATTAAAAAATCTGGAGACAGCAGATGCTGGAGAGGATGTGGAGAAATAGGAACACTCTTACACTGTTGGTGGGAGTGTAAATTAGTTCAACCATTGTGGAAGACAGTGTGGCGATTCCTCAGGGACCTAGAAATAGAAATTCCATTTGACCCAGCAATCCCATTACTGGGTATCTATCCAAAGGATTATAAATCGTTCTACTATAAGGACACATGCACACGAATGTTCATTGCAGCACTGTTTACAATAGCAAAGACCTGGAACCAACCCAAATGCCCAACGATGATAGACTGGACTGGGAAAATGTGGCACATATACATCATGGAATATTATGCAGCAATCAAAAATGATGAGTTTGTGTCCTTTGTAGGGACATGGATGAATCTGGAGAACATCATTCTCAGCAAACTGACACAAGAACAGAAAAAGAAATACCGCATATACTCACTCATAGGTGGGTGAGAAAAATGAGAACACGTGGACACAGAGAGGTGGTCTACTATACACTGGGGACTGTTGGGGGGAATGGGGGAGGGACAGCGTGGGGGGGGCTGGGGGGGATAGCCTGGGGATGAATACCAAGTGTGGGTGAAGGGGAGGAAAGCAGCAAAGCACACTGCCATGTGTGTACCTATGCAACTATCTTGCTCGTTCCGCACATGTACCCCCAAACCTATAATGCAATAAAAATTAAAAAAAAAAAAAAGCTGGAAAAAAAAAAAGAAAAAAGAAAAAAAAATTTATAGGGGGTTAACGTTCAGCACTGCTTCAAATTGGGGCAATGAAACGGTTTGAAGGGACAGAGCCAGTAACGAATGCTTGGTGGTAGAGAAGTTGCAATTATCAAACCAGAATTTTATAATTAATATATACTAAGGATTTTGCTTCAACCTCCTGAGTAGCATACACAGTCGAGTGTTAAAAGGTAGACAACATGCAAGAACCGATAAATAATATCAGCAGAGAAGTGGAAACTATACGAAGTAATCAAAAAAACATGATGTAATTGGTAATAAGGAGGAATTATGAGGCAGGAGAGCATTTCTCAGCCAGAGAGATAGCCCATATTTTCCTCTTTAAGAGCAGCCATGACTGAAAATATAAAAAGACATGGCTTTCACATTATGTCATGATTGTGAGGCCTTTCTAGCCATGTGGAACTGTGAATTCATTAATTGTTGGCATTGGGGGAGCACATATAACAAAGTAGAGCACACACCTCCTGATGTGCTGTTATCCAGAAAAAAGAAATCATTGATACAACCTCTCATAATAATCATTTATGTTAATTTCTATGTTGCTCTTATTTTAGGTGAAAATATTCAGAGGCCAAACGTGAACTAACACAAATTTCTGGGAATTGGCATGACAATGGACTACAGAGTACTCTATGTGTGTCTCTTCAACTCAAAAATAGATCCAGTAAGAAAAATTAATATAGTGCAATTATTTTGGAATTCCAGAGTTCATCTGAAGGTTTGTAGCTTAAATAGAATATCTTCATAGTAAAAACAATTAAATGTTTTCAATTTTATGGCACAGATCAACAATAGCTATTTATTTGTTATTAACCATCTCTGTGGCATGCTAATTTGAAAACCTTCTGAAGCAGCTGGCAAGAGTCAGAAAAACAGAAAACACTCTCCCTTTAAACTCTCAAAATAACTTATGCACTGAATGGTGCATCTAATTACAGATGTCCTGACAAAGATGAAAATCATTGTTTTATTCTTAAACCCTAAGTAGACTTGCTCTCCTCCTGTTCAAGCAACATTCCAAATATAACTGAAAGAGCCAGGACACATTATTTCTGTTTTATTTTTTCTTTATTAATTTAATTTAATTTTCTCATTTTTTCCTCTTAAGAAGTCAGACATTGGTAGACAAAAGATATTCAAAATAAATACATATACATAAAAGTATTAATAAATTGCGATTATTCCATGTACTTCAGAACTGTGCCGGCTTGAAAAAAAAAAAAAGTAAATTTGGTAGAACTGATTTCCTGCACAGAAAAAGCCTACATGATGACTAAACAAAACTCTTTTTAGCAATGAGAAAAATACATTTTGATTTTCAAAGTAACAGCATTTTAATATTTAATTGCACTTTTAGCCATTAATAAAATTAAAGAACATAAAGTGAAAAAAAAACTACAGCTCATTTCAGGAACAAACAATAATATCAAACACAAGGTTCTTTTAGACAGCCCAAGTGGCAAGTTTACTAACAAATAATTTTTGAAATTATTGTTCATAAGAATATGATAGAATAACATAAATAAACACAGAAAACTTATGGACAAAATATTAATAAAGCATGTGAAATTATGTTAATGATTTAACAATCAGAAAGACGAAAGTAAAACTACTAAAATAAAAATTCACTGTAGAAAATTAAAAGTAGGCTTGAGTAGAGTGAATAACAAAATATCAGCAAAGCTAAAGAACAATTAATTGAAATTATTATGTCAGGAAAAAAATATATAAGAGCTGAAGTTATGCGAACACTGCCTAGAAACATATGGGAAAACATCAAGCAGTCATACTTACACATTTTGAAGGTTCAAAAGAAAAAACAAGAAATCAGAAAGAGTATTTAAAAGGCAGTGGTCAAAAATGTCACAAATGTGGGGAAGTAAGAAAACATACAATCGCTTAACAAACTTCGAATATAATAAACTCAAAGAGACACACTCAAACGTACATGATAATTTAGACATTTAAAATAAAAACAGAAAGAATCTTGATAGCAGCAAAAGAAATGACTAGCTATGTATGAACAACTCTCAAATATTATCAATAATTTTTTACCTGAAAACTCAGAGACCAGACTAGCACATTTCAGGTAATTTAGAAAATCTTACACGCAGAAAAGTTTTGTGCAAAAAATTGTCCATCAAAAGTGAGGGAGAAATTATGATATTCTCAGATAAAACCTGGGGCCTTTTTCTAGCAGATGGCCCTTTAAGAAATGCTGTATAGGGCACTTTAGGGTAAAACAAACAGACACTTTATAACTGTATAAATAAATACAAATTAAAAAAACACAAATATATAAACAATTGTAAAAGATGAAAAAATTAACAATGTGTAGCTCCACAATATGTTCTACAAAAATTTGAAAAAAAAATACATTTAATAAAATGTTATCACTAAAACTTTGCATGTGTTTTTGACATACAATAATTAGGGTTACAATTTTGAGAACTGAATAAGTAAAATGACAAGGGCAAACATATAAATTATGTGTATTTCTGCTGTAGCAGGTAAGGTAGTATGACTTTAAAAAGGTTATAACTTTAGAATGTTCAAAACAATTGTCATGGCAATGACAAAAGAGAGTAATAGGCATGTAGAAAGCTTTGTGCACTATATAAGAGACAAAGCTGTGGATTTAGCTAATCTTACCTAAAACTACCTAACCAGCTATCTTGGCATCATAAGACCAAGTCTAAGCTGTCCCACCAAAGATTAAGTGCGAAGAGGTTAAGGCTCTTTGACTGCTTCTTCACACATCTTTGACTACACCAGTGTCCACAAAGTGGAAGAAGCTCATCCATACATAGCAGCTGGTGAAGCACTGGAGGCAGAAAGGAGTGGTTGTAAAAAGACACAACTGACAAAAGCTTGGCACAGCAAGTGCCTCCATTCTGTCTCTTTCTTCATGGCTTCCCAGGTGTTTGAGGTTGAAGGTATTATTGACAAAATAAAACATAGAAATGGAAAAACAGAGTATTTGGTTCGGTGGAAAGGTTATGACAAACAGGATGACACTTGGGAACCAGAGCAGAACCTCACAAACTGTGGAAAATGTATTTGTGACTTTAACAGATGACAGACAGAAAAGCAGAAAAAATCGACATGGATCAGAACAAGGACAACTTCTTCAAACAATGTCATGAAATGAACTCCAGAACTTCCACATCAGCTTCTCTAAGAACTTTTTAAAAATGCCATTGACTGGAAAACACCACAAATCCAAAAACAATGAGTTGTTTTCTGCCAGAAGGAACATCGGAATAATCACTGCTGTACTTCTCACTGACCAAAAAAATTTGGAGTGAGAAATTCCAACTATCAAGACACTTGTACCTAAGAGAACAATTAATTGCCTGAGAATGGCTCTTGTACCTAAGAACACAGTTAATGGCCAGAACCTGTTGCACCGGTTCAGGAGGACACAGTGGTGTTTAAGGCAGCAGCAGAGAAACCCATCAGAATTTCATCAAATCGTGACACAGAAAAGGATGGAATAGAAAACAGGACCCACACACAACCAGCGGTGCCTCAGATGTCTGACTCAGTTACTGCTTTCATGGACACAGAGTCAGATGACAAAGAAGGTAGAGTGGTACTGATGGACTCTTCAACAGCCAATAGAACAACAAACAGGCATACATCTGTTTTAAGAGTGAAAGGTGGAAAAAAGAGAGATTATTGATGATAGAAAAGAGCAGCCTTTTATCAAGAGGATGTATTTTACCACAAGGTTAAAAGAAAGTGCCAACAGATACAGAGACATTGTAGTAAAGAAAGATGATGGATTCACCCAGATATTGCTATCTACTATATCAACAGAGAAAAATGCACTAAATATGGAAGTTATTAAAGAAATCATGAATGCTCTGGAAAGGGCTGCTGTGGAATTTAAGGAATGACAGAAACAAAATGAACACTAAAATTGTGGACTCCATTAAGAGCTTTGTGAATGTTTTCATTCATTTTTAAAATTTTTTTTGTCTTATCTGTCAATGGTTCTGCCATTGGACTAGGTGCATTCATACTACCTCTTTGTGACTTGCTTTGGGCTAATGAAAAGGCTTGGTTTCAAACCCCATATATGACCTTTGGACAGAGTCCAGATGGCTGTGCTACTGTTACATTTTCAAGAATCATGGGTGAAGCTTTGACCAATGAAATGTTGATTGGTGTGTGAAAGGTGACAGCACGGGAGGCCTCTGCCAATGGCCTGGTCTCTCAGGTGTTCTTGACTTCAACTTTCACCCAAGAGGTTATGATTCAAATTAAGAGGCTTGCCTCCTGTAATCCTGTTATACTGGAAAAGTGTAAGGCCCTTGTTTGCTCTAATATTAAGAAGGAGTTGGAACACACCAATGAGAGAGAGTGTGAAATGCTGAAGAAAATCTGGAACACAATAGACAGATAGAGTCCATGTTAAAGTATGTTCAAACAAAAATTGATGAGTTTAATAACCAGTATGTCTCCTTAGGACACAAGAATAAAGCTTAGCAAAATATATAATTACCTGAAGATGCTCTAATTCATCTTCATAGCCCAACATGATTTCAATAATAGCTAAAACTTGGAGAGAGAATTGAAAACACCTAAGCTCTTTATTTAATATTATTAAGAAATTGTTAAGCACTGCAAATTTAAAAGAAACAATAAAACAACATATTTGCTCAAATATTATTCTCGTATGCACACAAGAGTCAAAATTTCAAAGCAGACTGGTGAGCACTAAATTTTTCTTTCAAGCTGTAATTGTTATGACTACTATAAGTAATGTGAGAATGGTGGTCTATTCCATTTAAGTAACAGAAAAAATTGTGATAATGTTTGTATTTCTTATTTTTATGTCCTAGAATGAAGAGTCAATTGAGGTAAGTGTCAGTATCTGCTCCCCTCACCCAAATAACATCTGAAATACTGCCTTTGACTTTATAGTGGCACAAATACCTCAGAGACACAAATTCTAAATTAAAAAGACTTAGGTATGTGTCAGAATAAGAGTTTCCAACATGTATTTCAGTCATGATAATTCTTCCACACTGAACATATGGTTAGAATTTATGCTGAGATAATAATTAAGTCTTATATCTGTCTATTTATTACTCAGTTAATGTAAATAAATCTTTACTTTTCTAAAGTAAAATTTTCTGTACATTATTAAGGAATCATGGATTCATTTAGGTAGAAATATCCAAGTTTCATGATGTGTAGCTTTTTTTCTTCCCCAGAGCAAATCCAAGTTTATTGAGAAAGTAAAGTGGTGATAAAAGGAAAGGTATTTCATAGACAGAGTAAGGCATTAATGAAAGTAAGAGCAGGAATGCATCCGCCCTAGATACGGTGGTTGTATGTATGGGGAGATGTGCTCTGCTGCAGGGGTTTGTAATAAAAGATTAATTTTCTTAATTATTTTTCAAGAACAAATATTGTCTTCTTTTTCTGTGGAAGTATCTTTATTTGTTTCATTTCTGTCTAATGCTATATAAGGTAAGTGGGAGAAACTCATTGACTCGAAGCTTATTATTTTCATCGACTGCAAATAAGCTTATCATACAGTGCTCTTTGCACACAACTGTGAAGTTGGGCTCTGACTTTAGGGTGTTTAGCAGTTTTCTTTCACAGTCACCCAGAGAGAATGTACAGAAGAGGTCATAGCTCAATTTTTCTCAAAGAAAAATTGTCCTGTGAGAGGTAAATAGTACCAACCTTTTATCAACTCCCTTCTTTTACATAATTAACCCAGATATTTTACAGTTTTGCTTTTGAACACAGCTGTATAACTCCCTGTTTTTGGAGAAATAAAATAATTGACCTCAGAGAGTCACCCTGTAGTAGGTTTGATGGATATTTAGGGGAAATTGATTTTTCTTTGTAACTGCACTTTAGCTTTTGGGGTACAAGTGAAGGACATGCAAGATTGCTGCATAGGTACACCCATGGAAGTGTGATTTGCTCCCTTCTTTTTAGTTGGCAGAGGTATTTTCAGAAAAAATCTGGGGCATGTAACATAAGGAATGTAAGCCAGGGATAGGCTCCATCTGGTGGTGATAACATGCATTTTCAAGTCTTTCAAGGCTAATGCATAGCAGACATGCTGGAAACCCAAAAAAGTGCCACCTTACCAGTCCTTGGATCTCATTATGGCCCAGTTATTGGTGTCAGCAAGCTGCCTGAAAACAGATTTATGCTCCTTGCTATTTTATTTATTTTTCACCCTCCTTGCCATCCAGAAGTGAGGGAAGGAAGGGGGTGGAGACAGAGAATTGGAATGCCCCTATTTGAGAATTTTGCATACTATTTTCTAGAGAAAGTTAATAGTTTCACCTACAGCCTCACTGGCAGGGCTTTTTTGTGAGACATGTTGCTACTAGTTCATGTAATAGAACTGAGTTGATGTTTCTTCTTCTTTGTCGTTTTTTTTTTTTAATTGCAACAGTAATAGTTTTCTTTTTAACCACTTGAGGAACCAAGGGCATTAACAGGGAAGCCATATGCATGCTCCTATAATAATTTACACATTATGACAATAGTCTTGTGTCCTCCTACTGCTGGAAACCAATTTCAAAACACTGATCCAGAGTCAAAACCATTAGACACCTGCCCAGATATATGCACCAGTTTTTTCATGTCCTTCACAAAGTTTTTCCAGCTTAACCTAATCCTGGTTATTTATTTGCAAAGAAGAGTTGGTAAAGTTGAATTTTTTTCACTCCCCTCTTTCAGCTGCTAATAGGAGATCTATACTCAATCTCTTCTGGTAGATGGAATTTCTTATCTTGTTCTCCTGCCATGTCAGAGTGATTGGAGTCTGGCCAGTTATGTTGGCCAGTATTTGTAGGACATTTTGCAATCAAATTATTCAATTCAGCATATATATCAGTGGACAATAGCCCCAGAAGCCATTCTCTGCCATTGTGCAGGCCCAAAATATTGTATTTTTACCAGGGGCCATTTATTATTTGTTTTAGTTACCTATACCTAGGTTTTGCTTGTCTCACAAAGAATAGAAAGAAACACCTAAAAAATCCCCACTACTTATGAATAATAAAAAGAAAGAGGGTATGATGGTGCCAAAGACACAACAGCCTATACACTGTACACTGGTCTGGAACTTTGGTTTAAGTTCTGTAACCACATAAGCAGTAAAACTCAGGAGGCATTACCCAGTCCTGGTGAAGTTCTGGATACCTCTGAGAATTTTTGGAAAGGATTGGTCTCAGTCCTATTTAAACTTCACCAGTGATTGTTTCACTGGTTTAATTATATAACTTCTGTCACAAACTGTCCAGATTTACCACCAGGATCATCATACCCTTTTCTATTCTAGTCAGGTAGAATTGTCCAATAATGAAAATTACTGAGATTCAGAAGTTGTTTTTCAGGTTTTTTTGCACATAAGTCTCATTAGGGAAAGGGTCAGCAGGCACCGGCTCCTGTGTTTCCCATGGCAACCCATCCCCATATTATTTCCACTACACATAACAAGAATGTACTTTAAAAGCCTGGCCACATTCACAGTTAACTGAAAAAACAAATTTCTTTATTTCTGGGAAAGTTCTGAAAGTGGTTCATTTAATATATCATAAAAAGTTTGAAACACTGGGTAGGGTGATTGTCTCTAAATACTTTCCAGAATTAGAACGGCAACTCAGGAGTCCAGTCCTTTTCCACTAATTTCCATTACTACATACTTGCCTTTTCTCTAAATAGGATCCAGAAGATTACAATGTCCAGAGGTGCAGGAGGAGTTTCTTCTCCTGTTTTGGAGATGAACTGAGTGATTTTTATTATGTTTTCAGTGGCCAAGATAACGTATGTCAACTTGCCATACTTATTGGTGCATGGCAAAAATTCATGGCAGATTTACTCATGCTCTGCCCTATAGCCTCTTTCTCAACTGAGATAACCACACCATCAAACTGTACTGATGACTGTACAAGCATCAAATTTTAATGTAATTTGCATGGGAGTCCCCTTCTTCTCAGTTCTGAAAAGTACTTTACTTGTATCACCAGAAAAAGGTCTGATTCTCAGCCTTATTTTGAAAATGGTGTGCATGTTAGTCTCAGATGGGTTAAAACACACAACAGAATGGTTGTCCCCTTGGTTACATAGCCAGTACTGGGTAGCAATATATAAACAATTTTCCTTGAGGGTTCTAGTGCATTCATGATAACTAAAACCAAAGAACTGTGGTAACCCTTTTTTCTATCTTAGTAATCTTGCATATTACCCGGAAACAATTATCGGATGGAAGGTTTACATCTACTGGGGTATGAAAAATTCAAGTTTGTAGGACAAAGAAAAGAAGTGTCCCACAGGGGTAGACCTCGTGCTTTGGCCATGCATAAACCAGTCAGCTTCTGGGTTGTGACTGGAGTAGGGCTCTTGTCAGTTCCCCTTAAGATGATTTTACTTGGGTTGCAGAGATCCAGCTTTACTTCCCAAGTCTCTGATGCTGTATGTTTACATGCAAGAACTCTTGATCTCCAAGACAGTTGGAGTTATTATCATGAGAGTTTGGGGTGATTTCTGCCTTGGTAATGGGGGAGCTGCATTTCAGTCCTTGGATTAAACTTGGTCACTTGTTGAAAAGGGTGAACTGGGGACAATAATCTAACAGGGCATTTTTTACTCATCGCTTCAGAGAGTTTTTTTGTCTCCTCTTCCATGGCTTGTAATTGCTAACGTAATTCAGTTTTCCTAACTCCTGGGGAGTCCCTGGGTTCTCAGAGAATGGAGAAAAGCCTATGATTTGGGATATAATATGCAAAAAATCTAGTTTTCTTAGAAAGTGTGCAACTAATCTTAAACAAAACCACAAAAACAACCTTTACCTTCTTTAACCCTGTTTCTCAGAAGTTTCCATAAGCTATTTTAACAGTTTGGTTCATTCACACCACTTTGCCTGAACTCTGAGACTAATAGTTGATATGTAGTTTCCAGTTTATCCCTAACATTCTTGCTGTACTCTGCATGAGATTGTCTGTAAATTCAGGTTTATTTTCTGAGCCTACACACAAAGGCAGTTCAAATCTGGGGATAATGTCTCTTAAGAGAGCATGAGTAATTTCATGGCCCTTCTCAGTTCTTGTTGAGTAGGCTTCTGCCCACCCAGAGTTAGTACATACAAGAACTAACAGATACTAATTCCTTCCTCACTTAGGCATCTTAGTGAGGTCCACTTGCAAACCTTTAATAGGAGCAATTTTATAAGCATGAATTCCTGGTGGAATCGTAGGTCCCTGTCTGGCATTGAGCTCTCTGCATGTTAAGCACCGTTGTATCATTGTTTCTGTTAATGCAGATAAATGAGAGATGTAAAAATTCTGTCCTTACATTTTTTAAAGAGTTTCTTGACAAAGTTGGGAGGTTTTCTGAACAGCCAAAAACACTACAGGTCCTAGCAGGTGGAGTACTTCTACCTATCCATCTGGTAGGTGTATTCATTCTTTCTTAACTTTTATACCGCCTTCAGTTTGAAGAAAGTCTTTTTCTTCTTCGAGTAAACTGGTACTAAGTTTATGGTGTGAGTCAGTAGCGGGGCCAAAAATGATGCCCCATCTGAAATAAATATGGCCCTCTGGGCCTCTACATCTGTGCAGACATTTCTCTGGCCAATTGTGATGGAGTTATCTCAATATTTTTGTCAGTGGGTGACTGCCACCTACCTTTTGGGGCTCCTATATTGCCTACAGTAGCTGCAAAATTTTCTGTTGCAATTTTATTCTTTGCCTTCAGATTTAAATAGGTACTTCTCCTTGTGCAGTGTCCTGCATACCTGAAGAGTGAGGAATGCATACTGTGAGTTAGTAAAGACATTAACCATTTTCCCTTTTTGTAATTCCAAGGTACACATTAAGGCTATTTATTCTACTCTGTGCTCAGGTGCCTTGAGGTATTGTATTGGAATCTTGAGTTGATTCCAGAGTAACCTCAGTGTATTGAGCACATCTTTCCCTGACAGGGTTAACAAAACTGCTTTTGTTCATGTACAGTTTCCAATCACTTTGAGACTGTAGTTTGTTCTGCAGATCCAGCCAACTGGAATAAACTGAGTAAAGTGCTTTTAGGCAAACATGTGTCACTGGGTCCTCAGAAACAGAGAGTGACATGGCTGAGCTTAAAGTCTTGCAAACTTCTATGATTATTCATGAATTCTCATACATTGGGCTCTAGTAGTTAGTTAAGTGGGCATTGGTGAACCAGTGATGCCACTTCATGTTTATTCAGGTGACCATGGCATGGGGAGAAGTTTTAATCAGTAAATTCTGTTCCACAATTAGCTTGTCATCTTCCTGTGCCAGTAGGTCAGTGGTTTCCAAGGCTCATAGACATGGGGAGCATCCCTTGGAAATGCCATCCAGTTGTTTAGAAAATTATGCATTAGGTCATGACCCTGAGCCCACATTCTGAGTCAGGACCCACTCTGCTATTTTATCTTCCTCAGTCACATATCGCATAAAAAATTTTGCTAAGTCCAGCAGCCCCAGTCTCAAAGCAGAAATCAGCTTTTCTTTTAATTGTAAGAAGGTCCTCTGCAACTCTGAGCTCCACTCAAATGTCTTTCAGTTCCCATAGCTGCCTTGAATCCTTAGGTACCAGCACGTTACTGTTAACCTTCTTTCTTTCTATTACTATTCTTCATTGTTTCTGCTAGATAGTAAATTCTAAATAGTGAGACGGTTATTGGAAAATGTGGGCCTTCCTTTTAGAGACTTGGCATTTACAGGTCTGCAAGTATTTGAGTAACAAGTCAATTCCCCTGGAACACTCAGCTCCCACTGGGTGTCTCAGGAAAAGATTATTCACATGTTGAAGAAGCACAAAACCTAAAACCATTTACAAAGGACCTCTGGAGGTCCTGAGCCAATGCTTCTCTGAAGACAGTTGGAGAGTTTCTGAACCCCTGTGGAAGCCAAGTTTAGGTGTGCTGTGTTGTTACACATGACTCTGGATTCTCCCTCTGGAAATCAGCTATTGGCTTTCAGGGGCTAACCTGATATGGAAGAAAGCATATTTTAAGTTTAAGCCAGTAAAGCAGCTCAGGTTACCTGGAAACAGTTCTGGCAACATATAGAGATGGACCCTGCTGTACTGTAAGGTCACAGTTGCCTTTTTGACCAAGCAGATATTCTCCACCAGATTATAGTCCTTGGTCCCTGGCATGGGGAAAAACAGAAGAGGTGTGTTCTATAGAGACTGGCAAATAACTATAATGCCATAAATATTCAGGTGTGTGAGACAGACTTAGATGCCTTCATGAACTTCCCTTGGTTCTGGTGTGGACACCTTCAAGAGCTCCCTTTGGTACTGGCTTCTGCCTCTCTTAAATTGGCAGTGTTCTTGACTTTACTTTGATAACCACCTAGATTAGTTTACAGCCAACCCTGTGGGTTTGTCTTTTGCCCAGACCAGTGGCCATTACTTTGCTAGTGCAGTGACTGGTTCTCATTCTGGCTCAGTCAGAAAGAGTCTCCACTCTTCCTCCAATGAGAGCCATTTTAATTGCTGCCTGAGGCAGTAATTGAGCTGCAGGGAGCCCTTATCAGTGAACATGATAGTAGCCCTCAGTTTTTTTCAGCAAGTCTTTACCCAAGAGCAGTAGGGAAAATATGGCATGTACAAGGACTGACTGTAATCTTGTGGGCTTTCACAGAGCAGGTCAATAGTAGGCAAAAATCCTGTTTTTCTGGAACTCCAGTTGCCCCAAATATGTCTACTGCCTTTCTGTACAAAGGAGTCACAGATTGAGTTACCAACAAATGCCCCACCCTGTTGTTGATTAAGAAATTAATGTTCTTTGCTATTGTAAACAGTGCTGCAATGAACATTCGTGTGCATGTGTCCTTATAGTAGAACGATTTAGAGTCTTTTGGATAGATATTCAGTAATGGGATTGGTGGGTCAAATGGAATTTCTATTTCTAGGTCCCTGAGGAATCACCACACTGGTTGAACTAATTTACACTCCCACCAACAGTGTAAGAGTGTTCCTATTTCTCCACATCCTCTCCAGCACCTGCTGGCTCCAGATTTTTTAATGATCACCATTCTAACTGGTGTGAGATGATATCTCAATGTGGTTTTGATTTGCATCTCTCTAATGACCAATGATGATGAGCACTTTTTCATATGTTTGTTGGCCTCATGTATGTCTTCTTTTGTAAAGTTTCTGTTCATATCCTTTGCCCATTTTTGAATGGGCTTGTTTGTTTTTTTTCTGTAAATCTGTTTGAGTACTTTGTAAATTCTGGATATCAGCCCTTTGTCAGATGTGTAAACTGCAAAGATTTTTTTCCATCACAAGAACAGGAAAAGAAATACTGCATATACTCATTCATAGGTGGGTGAGAAAAATGAGAACACATGGACACAGAAAGGCAGTCTACTATACACTGGGGACTGTTGGGGAAATGGGGGAGGGACAGTGGGGGGGGCTGGGGGGTATAGCCTGGGGATGAATACCAAGTGTGGGTGAAGGGGAGGAAGACAGCAAAACACACTGCCATGTGTGTACCTATGCAACTATCTTGCACGTTCTGAACATGTACCCCAAAACCTATAATGCAATAAAAACTAAAAAAAAAAAAAAATTAATGTTCTTGCTCTCCAGTTTCATTCTGACCATGAGCTCTTTGGGGGCATCGGAGCTCAGTCCCCTTCAGTTTATTGGTCACTCCTCAGATGAAAGAGTGCAGCTCCATCTTTGCCTGAGTTTTTCTGCTTGGATTTACCTTGGTTCCCTGTCAACTGTGGACACGTATTGTTCCAGTGCCCCACTTCTCTACAATAAGCCCATTGGTTATGCTGTAGGCAAGTTTGGTCATACTGGGTATTCTTTCCAAGACCTCCCTTGCCCTGCTCTTTTTTTTTTTTTTTTTTTAGTTTGATCCTTATATTTTATTTATTTATTTATTTATTTATTTATTTATTTTTTATTTTTTTTTAAATTTTTATTGCATTGTAGGTTTGGGGGTACATGTGCAGAACGTGCAAGATAGTTGCATAGGTACACACATGGCAGTGTGTTTTGCTGCCTTCCTCCCCTTCACCCACACTTGGTATTCATCCCCAGGCCATCCCCCACAGCCCCCCCTGCTGTCCCTCCCCCATTCCCCCCAACAGTCCCCAGTGTATAGTAGACCACCTCTCTGTGTCCATGTGTTCTCATTTTTCTCACCCACCTATGAGTGAGTATATGCGGTATTTCTTTTTCTGTTCTTGTGTCAGTTTGCTGAGAATGATGTTCTCCAGATTCATCCATGTTCCTACGAAGGACACAAACTCATCATTTTTGATTGCTGCATAATATTCCATGGTGTATATGTGCCACATTTTCCCAGTCCAGTCTATCATCGTTGGGCATTTTGGTTGGTTCCAGGTCCTTGCTATTGTAAACAGTGCTGCAATGAACATTCGTGTGCATGTGTCCTTATAGTAGAATGATTTATAGTCCTTTGGATAGATACCCAGTAATGGGATTGCTGGGTCAAATGGAATTTCTATTTCTAGGTCCCTGAGGAATCGCCACACTGTCTTCCACAATGGTTGAACTAATTTACACTCCCACCAACAGTGTAAGAGTGTTCCTATTTCTCCACATCCTCTCCAGCATCTGCTGTCTCCAGATTTTTTAATGATCGCCATTCTAACTGGTGTGAGATGGTATCTCAATGTGGCTTTGATTTGCATCTCTCTAATGACCAATGATGATGAGCACTTTTTCATATGTTTGTTGGCCTCATGTATGTCTTCTTTTGTAAAGTTTCTGTTCATATCCTTTGCCCATTTTTGAGTGGGCTTGGATCTGGTACCATTCCTTCTGAAACTATTCCAAATAATCCAAAAAGAGGGAACCCTTCCCAAATCATTTTATGAGACCAACATCATCCTGATACCAAAACCTGGCAGAGACTCAACAAGAAAAGAAAACTTCAGGCCAATATCCATGATGAACATAGATGCAAAAATCTTCAATAAAATACTGGCAAACCGATTGCAACAGCACAGTAAAAAACTTATCCATCATGATCAAGTAGGATTCATCCTGGGGATGCAAGGCTGGTTCAACATACGCAAGTCTGTAAATGTAATTCACCACATAAACAGAAGCAAAAACAAAAACCACATGATTATCTCAATTGACACAGAGAAGGCATTTGACAAAATTCAACAGCCCTTTATGCCCTGCTCTTTTGAAGGGGTTCCTCTTATAGCTGTGGTAAACAGGTTATCATTTCATCAGTTGTGTCACTCCTTCTCTCACTAGCTTACTGTATCTTTCTTTACAAATACTTGTTGAGCTCTTTTCAGTAACAGCATAGTGCTCATGTCTGCAAACCCAACCTATTTCTGTAACTTTTCTTGATGTCATTGGTCCTCTGACTAATTAATCCGGTTTATCATGTACTGATTCTCTAGGTGCTCAGGATGAAAAGGAGCATACATATGGTAGCCTTATATAATCTTTCATAAAACTCTGCTGGACCTTCATTTTTTCTCTGAATAAGTTGGGTTATCTTGTGTATATTTGTGACCTTCTGTTCTCCTTTACTTATTCCTCAAGTAAGACTTTTCTGTATCCAGTCAGCCTCTTCATGCTTTCAGTGGTATTTGAATCCCACTGAGGGTCAGTGCCTGGTAACTGGGCCTTTACATATTTCTGAGGATTCCGATTATCAACTGGAACGTGCTCTTCTAGCCATTTATACTCTTGTTGTAGCATCCTTCATATCTTATCTCTGCTAAAATAATATGTGACAAACCAGTGAAAATCAGCCCAAGTGCAAGTATGAGTTAAGATGATGGGTGGAATCAGGCCACCTGAATGAAACTTGTGTGCTGTCAGTGTAGGATGGGTTGTTAGTATTCCAGTTTTTAAGGAGAGATGAAGTAAAATGTATGTATGTGAAGAAACAGTTTTCCACAATATGCCTGTTCTCATCTATTCCCACTTATAACTGCTCTCTCCGGGGCATTGACATTCCAGCCTTTGACCACAAACAAGCTACCAAGAGAAGGATCCCACTGAAAAGTGGGCTGCTATGAAATAGATGTTAACTGAGGCCACACTTTTTTTCTTTATATTTTGGGTAGTCTAAGAATGTTCAGACTTTGTGAAGGCATTGAGATCTCTGGCTTTGGAGCTAGGAGCCATGCCTCTGGGAAAGGAGAGGGTAATATTGGAGGGAGGATTCTGGTTCTTAGACAGCCAAAATCTTAGGAGCCTGCATCTCTTGGCTGGTGGAGCAAAATCTTTCACTAACTGCATGTTTATTTGCTAACACTGCTGCTTCTTGGTCCATTAATCATTGTGAGGTGTAGGTTAAGCTAACTATAATCAAGGATCTGTGTATAAAAATTGGTCAAGGTGTCTTGGCTTGCCTGAAAATTGTGTCATATGTTAAAAACAAGGGACGTGTCTATGCTCTTTTTTTGTGAGCCAATATGCTTTTAATGCTGGCCAGGCTATGTCACACAGAGTTCTGTGTCTGTCTAGTGTCACTGTCATGCCATAATCTCCACTAAATTCTTCTTGAATTTCTTTTGCATGGTTCCAAGTGGAGTTCATTTACTTTGGGTCTTACCTATTTACCTCTGTTAGAATAAGAACAGCCTCTGAAAAAGGGAGAAGTGCTGCTCACTGACTCTGCCCAATGTTACAATTTGGGAATCTGCACTTCGCCATCAGTCCCAAGCTCCTTATGGTGCAACACACTCTCTCTGCATTCTTGCTTCAGGCCGATAGGACTTCCCCTGTTTCAGAAGCTTCTTGGCATTGTAGAATTTGCTATTCCCTCCACATTTTCTAGATTGTGGGGGCACCTCCTTTAGCCCTATGCAGATTGACCCTGGTCCTAGCTGGCCCCTTGATTTGCTTGGCACAAAGAGTCCACTGCAATATACTTACAGTTCTCACTCATTATAACCAGTGAGCTTAATCGTGCTTTTTCACACTCGCTCACATGCATAAATCTCCCAACATCCAAGTTCTGAGAAAACAAGATTACTGAAACCAGTTACAAAGAAACAAAAATCAAATTTGAAGTGCCAAAATAAATTGGCATGTTATGGTTGATTAGGTCAGACTTCCACACAAAGGGAAGCAAGTCAAGCTTAACAGAATTAATGCTACTGAGTTTCTGACATCCAGACTACAAGCACTGGTTTCTTCTCAATGTTGATTCTTTGAGCAAATTTGCTCTAGAGTTCTGCCTGGTGGTGCTCTGGTAAAAGTTACACATGGGCTAACACCTACAGGGAAGTGCCCTTAGGATCCATGTCACTGAAGCAGGCTGGAGTCCCTCGTGGAGATGCTTTTTCTCTATGATTAATAAACTACTATTTAATATCAAGAATGAAAAGACAAAATTGTTTTTGTTTGCTTAATATATAAAGGGAGAGTTATGCTGTTTAGACACATTCTTTGAGCAATGCACAGAATGTGAAATCAGAGAATTGGCAAATATTGGGTGTTGTACAGAAGCATGCAGTATTTGTACAAACACAGACATTCAGGCCAAACTTGCAGCCAAAGAGGTATATTTATTGAAGTTGTTGGATTACTAATTTTTTGAAGTGCTGGCACAGTTTTATTATTGTTATTATTGTTACTGGTAACAGTTTTTCACTGAGAACATTAGCTTTTGCAGATTACTTACATTTAAATCTAGCTTTTATGACTACATATATACAATGATTACAGAGCCAATATTTTCTAAATCTTTGTTAAGTGTTTTCATTTTTATTTACTAAGGAGGTAAAATGCATCTACATTATTTTTTAAAAAGTGATATCCACTAATTGGCCACCATTTATTAAGCAGTTCCTCATATGGGCAGCTGGGTTTTAAAATCTGATGTTGATTTTAGAGCATTGGCAGTAAACAGGAAAACAGTAGTTTTGGAGTGATTGTTTTACAAACATCATTATGGATTATTTAAACATGCACACACACACACACGCATGCACATGCATGTAGATATATGTATATTTGTATAGAATAAATTTATTATATCTCTATCAAATAAAATCATTTTTATTTATTTATTTATTTATTTATTTTGTAAATTTTGGGGCACCTGTGCAGATCATGCAGATTTATTACAAATTTACACATGTGCCGTGGTACTGGTTTTGTGCATCAGTAGCCCCATCATCTACATGAGGTATTTCTCCTAATGCTATGCCTCTTCAATGCCCACACTCCCTCTTATTTCTTTCTAATTCTTCACACAAATACCCCGATGGGGAATGTTTTCATTCCTATGTCCATGTGTTCTCATTGTTCAACACAGACTTTTGAGTGAGAACATGCTGTGTTTGATTTTCTGATCTTGTGCAAACTTGCTGACAATAATGGTTTTATCCATGTCTGTGCAGATAACATGAACTCATTCTTTTTCTTTAATGACTGCAAAATATTCCATGGGGTATGTGTGCTATATTTTCTTTATCTTGTCTATTATTGATGGGCATTTAGATTGGTAAGAAGTCTTTGCTATTGTAAACAGTACAGCAATAAACATACATGAGAATGTATCTTTAAAATAGAAAGATTTATAATCACTTGGGCATATTCCAAGTAATGAGATTGTTGGGTCAAACAGTATTTCCATTTTTCTATCTCTAAGGAAATGCCACACTTTATTCCACAATGATTAAATTAATTTTCACTCCCACCAACAGTGTAAAAGTGATTCTATTGCTCAGCATCCTCTGCATCATCTGTTGTCTTGTGGTTTTCTAATGATTACCATTTTAACTGATGTGAGGTGGTGTATCAACGTAGTTTTTATTTGCTTTTTTTTAAATGATTGGTGATAATGAGCATTTTTCCACATGATTTTTGGTCACATAAATGTCTTCTTTTGAAAAAGCTTCATATTCTTTTTCCACTTTTTGATAGAGGTTGTTTTTGTAAATCTACTTTAGTTCTTTGTAGATTCTGAATATGAGCCCTTTGTCAGATGAGTAGAATGAAAAATTTTCATTTCATGAGGTCAGTTGCTGGTGTACTCTATTAATGGATTTTTTTGTTTTTGTTTCCTTTTGTGTGAAAACTCTTAATTAAATCCCACTTGTCTATTTTGGCTTTGTAGCCATTGCTTTTGATGTTTCAGTCCTAAAGTTTTTTTCATGCCTATGTCCTGGATGGTATTGCCTATGATTTTCTACAGTTTTTTAAAATTTTAGGCCTAATGTTTAAATATTTAATCTGCATAGAATTAATTTCAGTATAATGTGTAAGAAAGGGATCCAGTTTCAGCTTTTGGCATATGGCCAGCTGGGTTTTAAAACACCATTTATAAAATAGGGGCTCTTTTTCCATTGTTTCTGATCTCATGGAACTCATAATAGCTCAGAGCTTGTGTCCAGCAGTTTCTGAAATTTTGATAATTTTCATTTTCTTTATGCAGAGTCACCCTGGAAAAATCCTGAGTTTTCCTCCAGGTAGGATAAGTTCTCATTGCATAAATTTATAGTCATGTAGTCGGGTTAATCCACAGAAATTTATTTTCCTCCTTATTCAAGAAGCTCTGGGTCTCTAAACAGACTCTAATCTGAAAATTAATTGACGGGCTGTACTTTACTCTATTACTGTCTTTTTACCATTCAGAATAGTCCTTTGTACATTTTACCAGAAAGTATTTTTTTTATATAACATCAGTATGAGGGCATTTTTTTCTAATTGATTACACTTCCAGGACAGAATTTCTGAAATCATTCTTATCTCCCATTATTTTGTTCACTAAACTTTGGAGCTAATAAGCAGTTTCATTGTGTTCTTTGAATTTTCACATATGTTTCACTGTATTATGAGTAGAGTTCCTAAACTCCTGGCCTCTAACAATCTGTTGAAATTCACTTAGGGTGGCTGGCAAATTGTAAAAGAAATATTATGGAAGTTATACTATTATAGTCTCCAATTTTTTGTAAGGCCACATGGTCTCAAACTTTTGCTGGGCTGCAGTGCAATTGAGCATTTTCAGCTCACTCCAACCTCTGCCTTTAGGTTCAAGTAATTCTCCTGCCTTAGCCTCCCAAGCATCTAGAATTACAGGTGGCCACCACCATGCACAGATATTTTTTATTTTTGTATTTATAGTAGCGATGATGTTTCACTATTTTTGTCAGGCTGGTCTCAAATTTCTAACTTAGCCATCCACCCACTTCAGCCTCCCAGAGTTAGAGGCATGAGCCACTGTGCTTTGCCTAAGGCCAAAAGGTTTTAATGAGACTTATTAAAGCAGCCAGTTCATACATTAGAGCATTAGGTCTTAGAGTACAGATTAGGTATAATAAAAGTTTCCCCAGCAAAGTATGTAAATACCCACATTTGTTCTCTATATTCTAAGTGTTTACTCATATAAACTTCGTGCTAAATAATCATCTCACGGGGAGGTCAAAGATAAATAACTATTAATAGTTATTAATAGTGTTTATTCAGGGCCCAAATGCCAAAACCTTTTATCATTTTGTAATCACTATTTTACAGATATTAAAAGAGATTAAAAATAAACTAAGAAATCAAGTAACACTACAGATCAGACATAAGAGATTCATAGTTACACTTATAGCATTTATAGTATCAGTCATGGTCATGCTGGCAACTGACAGTATTGTATTGGCATCTATTACTGAGTCACTACAAATAAAACAGCAAATTTTTGGCAACTTGAGACTAAAATTTTAAAGTATATTCATTCTATAGATCTACCGTCCCAAGAAATAGCTATATGAAAAAGTTTTTAGATTATCTTCCCTAGTGAAAACTCCATTTTTTGGGAGTCATTATTTGACTAGAAAATAATGTTTTCTATTTGTATTAATAAAGATCTCATGTTATTTGTTAATATTAGGATGCAAAGCTGAAATAAAAGCAAGGACCACCTCACTTGAGAGACCTATGGCTGAACACAATGATGGCCTCAAGGAAACAGAGGGTAATGTTAATAACACAGAAGGTGTAAATTCAGTTGAGGTGGCTGATGAAATATTAAGGCAAATATTAGGGAAGATAAAATATTACAGTCACAAAGTTTTGGAAGGCTGAATGGCTTTAATATGAATGAGTGAAGACAGTCAGTTCTTACATTAAAGCATTAGGTCATGGAGTAAAGATAAAAGATAATAAAAGCTTTCCCAGTTAGTCTCTTTACCACACATTTCTTTCTCTCCACTCTGTTTACTCATGCATATAGGCTTTGTGATGGATGGACTCTCTGTGGGTGGTAAAAGAGAATTGTCCATTAATGGTGGTTTTTTTCTGGGCCTGGGCAGCAAAACTTTTAATCATTTTAAAACCACAATTTTAACCATGTTAGCCATATTAACTGTTCACAAATGTGTTGACATAGAATCCCTGTTATTAAATATATACTAAATACATGTGAGGGGAAATGGGGAGTGGGGGTTGGTTAACCACAATTAGCCCTGGAAACCAGGTGACAAAGACCAACTCTTTTAGTGTACTTTGGCCTGTGAGAAAGTATTTTATTTATTTATCCCTGAGTCAGGGCTTGTAGTACAGACCTCAACAAGTGACATCTCAGGTGATAAACTTGATGTGGTTAATGCCATAACAATTGATGAATCAGGAATGTCAAAAGTATTTATTTTGTATAAAACTCTATGAACTATTTCTACCAGAGACTATCAGTGTTCTTTATATTATTGGAAATCTTTTACTTGGCATCATTATGTCAGATTATATTAAGTAGCCTGACTCCAGAAACTGAAAATCCAATGAAGATACTTTCTTTTTTTTTTTTTTTCATTGATAAAAGAAGAATTTATTTTTTATTTTTTTTATTTATTTTTTTTTTTTTTGTATTTTTTTTTTTTTATTATTGCATTATAGGTTTGGGGGTACATGTGCAGAACGAGCAAGATAGTTGCATAGGTACACACATGGCAGTGTGCTTTGCTGCTTTCCTCCCCTTCACCCACACTTGGTATTCATCCCCAGGCTATCCCCCCCAGCCCCCCCCTGCTGTCCCTCCCCCATTCCCCCCAACAGTCCCCAGTGTATAGTAGACCGCCTCTCTGTGTCCACATGTTCTCATTTTTCTCACCCACCTATGAGCGAGTATATGCGGTATTTCTTTTTCTGTTCTTGTGTCAGTTTGCTGAGAATGATGTTCTCCAGATTCATCCATGTCCCTACAAAGGACACAAACTCATCATTTTTGATTGCTGCATAATATTCCATGGTGTATATGTGCCACATTTTCCCAGTCCAGTCTATCATCGTTGGGCATTTGGGTTGGTTCCAGGTCTTTGCTATTGTAAACAGTGCTGCAATGAACATTCGTGTGCATTTCTTTTCAATATTATGTTTCTCTAAAACCACTTCTGGTACCAACTTGTGTATTCCTCAGAGTTCTCTCAGAGGGACAAAATGAATATGTAGAGGTGAGTTTATTAAGTCTTAAGTTACAAAATATTGATATTCCACAGTAGGCTGTCTGCAAGTGAAGCAGAAAAGAGAATCAGTGCGAGTCCCAAAACTGAACAACTTGGAGTTCTACATGTGAGGATAGAGAGTATCTGTCACAGGAAAAAATATATAGGCTAAGAGGCTAAGCCCGTCTCACATTTTTATTATTTTTTCTGCCTATTTTAAATTCATAGAGAGTTGAATAGATTATGTTTACTCAGCTTAAGAGTGGATATGCCATCTGTAGAACACTGACTCAAATTTTAATCTCTTTTGTGAAACACCCACACAGACATATCCAGAATTAATAATCTGTATTTCTGAATACAACCATTGCAGGCTCCTAGTCATAAATCTGAATGTTTCTATTGTTGCTTCATCTATAAGCCAGTGACAGAATTCTGGGGGCTAGACTGATGTACAAGAATGGAAACTAATAGTGTTTTTTTTTAATATTTCACCAATTTATGCTGAATAATCTAATTAGCAAGCACTTTCTTTTTTCTTTGAAGCACATATGTTTGTTGTAGTCATCCAGACCTAAACACTTGTTAGGTTCTCAGCTGTGGAGAACAGTTAGTCAGTCAGTCCTTCTTACTGCTTAAACCTGACAAAAATGTCAGGACTATCATTGTGGCACTGGGTCTGCTTTGGGCAATGGGCTCTGATGAGAGCTGGGAAGATGACAAAATGGCCAGCTAGAGAGAGGAGATACCCACTCTAGCATGTCTTCTCTGCTGAAATCATAGAATATTTTGAAAACATCAGATGTGAAATGAAACTACCCACTCCAGGGTATTCTCTCCATAGAGACATATATACATAATAAGATGATCAGCAGGATGGAGATGCTACCCATTCTATGGTCTTTGTTCTGATAAGTGACAATCACTAATCAACACCCCACCTGCAGAAAAAAAAAGCTACCCACTCTAGATCTTCTCTCTGCTGAGAGCTGGATATTCATGACATTCATCTGCTTCTGGGGAGGAGTTACCCAATGGGGCCCTTTTTAGAGCAATGTTACTGAGTAAGGCTTTTTATGTTGTTCAGTCTCCACCTTCACAGGTACTTCATTATTCCTGAATGCAAAAAAAAAAAAAATTGAGGTTTACTAAATATTTGAACTGAAAAATCTGTAACCAAAACAGAAGTAAAATATATTTTGCCTATAACAGTTTGAAAGACAAAAATAAGATGAGAGCTGTGGTTTTTCAGGGTGCACAGACATAGAGGCTCCAAACACCAGGGTTATAATACTTTTGTTAGGATTTTGCTGTTTCTGGCACCTTCAAACTTCTGGGTGCCACTACACATCCCAGTATCAGCTGAGAATCTTCTTGCAGTATTCCTGGTCCAGTTTCTGTTAGTTACTCAATTAGATGAAACTCCAGCTGGCACCAGAAAACTTCTGCTCTGCCACAGCTTATGTGCCTAACTGTGTATGTTAGCTGGACCCCAGAGATGCACATACATGCCTCCACTTTCTATGACATGTTTGCCCATGGAAGTTGTTCAGTTTAGGCCTATAATCCAATCTGAGTGTATTCTGTCAGACAGAGTAGATAGAATATGTTTAACAAGCATAAGAACAACTCAGGCAAAAAGACAAGTGGTCACAGATATTTTCAACTGGCAAGATGATGTCCCCACAATTGTTACATAAAAGAAAAATAGCTCGTTGTGTTTAGATGTCTTACTTCTATTGAATCTTGAAGTGCTTATAATTTAGTGTCCAACAATGTGTTGTTCTTAAATCTGTTGCTATTCACTCAGTGTTGCTGGCAAGATATTGAAGATATGAACTGTTGGAAAGATATAGATTGTCATCTCAAACTGTTTAGAGAGTTTTTCTTGGGGTTGATAGAAGGTAGCTGCCTCGAAAACATTAGTATAGAACAAGATTAGACAACGATTGAAAGCACTTAACACACAGGCATATGTTTCCAGTCTAACTGTCCTTTTATGTCAATTTTGTTCTGGGTGGTCTATCAGGGAGAATAAAAAAAATGCTCATTAATTGCATTTACTCTGGGGCCCAAAACCAAAATATTTTATCGGTTTTAAAGTCAGACTTTTAACCATGTTCATTATCCACAAGAGTGTTATCTTAGAACCTCTATTGTAATGTCTACAAACTAAACGTGCTGATGTGTCAGGGAATCTAGTTTGATTGGCTGAATTTTGCTCTCTGATGGCAGCCAATGGCAATTTCATAGGCCACTTGAAACACTGTAGTGGTGTAAGAGTGCATTAATTCATACACCATTGAGTCATAATCTGCAGGTCAGATTTCTGCAGTGGTGGAATGCACGTCTCAGTTAGTAATCTCAATGTGATCGAGGACACAAGTTGTGCTCAATTCAAAAAATGGGGACATGAAAGCTGTCAAAGCTATCATGCTCAAACACAGACTAAACTAATGTAATAATCACCACTGCAAAGAATGAATAGAGGGAACAGTGGATTCCCCAGAATGGAAAGTAAAGAAGACCACAGTCAAGTGAAGAAATCAGTAAGTTATTGGTTTCCACTGAGGATTACCAATTATGGTGAGACATTGTTTCAGGCTAGGGTTTTATCATGAGACAACAGTTACCAGCACAGCAATGGCAGTATATGAAGGGCTGGAAAATGATCTTAAGGCTAGTGAAAATTTAATCTTACAAAATAAATTAAGAAATGTAATACAAATTAATTTCTCTCATAATCCCTGGTAACCAGCAGAGAGCACCTCAGATCTAGACAGCTGGGTGAAAGTGGGAAGTAATCTAAAACAGAATTACATCAAAGAAAAACAGGTTACTGTAACTTCTCTAACATCATGGGCATTAGTAAGAGTGGTCTCAGTTCTATTACATGAACAAGAGTCCAATGAGGGGAAGGAGAAGAAGCTATAATCTCCCTAACTGCCTTAAGCCTCTTCCTCAACCCAGCTATTCTGACATAAAGATACAAAGATAACAGAGGTTTTCTCCTGAGCCTGGTATTACAATGAGTAAAAAAGAAAGAAAAAAGACGTTCTGCAGGTATGACTTTTTGTTTTAAACAAGCAGTTTTGGAAGGTGAACTTCTTGCCTTTATTCAGAATTGAAGATCGGCATGGCAGTCAGACACATGAACCCATATTTTTCTTTTAGCACTTCTAAAGTGCTTAGAGAAAACATTCAGAAAAATGGAACTTCTAGGCAATCATGAAAGAAATAATTGAGGTTTTAGCAGACAGCTTTCAAATGAACCCATGAGACTAGTCAATGCTAGCTCAAACAAATTTGAAGCCCAGCCTCTTTAGGAGGGCAAAACATAATAAGTTCTGTGAACAACAAGCCAAAAGTAATCAGGTGATAGGGCAAGATATCATAGCTGCTAAGTTCCAGGGGGAAGAGTCCCCATGCTGACTACAAAAATTAGATTTTGGTCACCAGGCATACAATCAAATTTATTTTTGTGCCCTTTGCACCTGGGACAAAATTTCTCAGAGAATAGCTCAACAGGCATCTTTTTGTAAATGTTCATAAGGAACCTTAGGAGCCATTTGTTGAATATATTGATCATTTAACCCAGGCATAGGAAAGAAAAATAATTCACAGTCAGCCTGCTGATATTTCATTGTTGCAATTGACTTGTGAAAACACCAGTGTGGATTGCAGGCAGTTAAAGCAGCCACAGTGAGATAACTTATAAAACCAAGCAAACTAGTAGAAACATAATGCCAAGATTTTGGCTATGACATTAAGGCCTCCTAGAATGAGAAGAAAAGGAAACTAATTGTTTTTTCAGTGGTTGAGTCAGGTTATATAAAAAGGAACTGCCCAAAAAATAGAGACAAAGATAAATCAGAGAAAGAACCTGATTCTGGCTGGTCAGAGTGTCTCTCACCTGTAATTCCAGCACTTTGGGAGGGTGAGGTGGGGGCATCACAAGGTCAAAAATATAAGACCAGCCTGGCTAATAAAACCCATTTGTTCTAAAAATTTAAAAAAATATATAGTTGGGAACGAGGTGTGTGCCTATGATTCCAGCTACTCAGGAGGTTGAGACATGAGAATTTCTTGGACAAGGACCTGGGAGGTGAAGGTTTTAGTGAGCCAAGTTTGAGACTCTTACCTCCAGCCTGGGTTGCAGAGGAAGAATACATTTCAAACAGACAAACAGAGACAATTTTCAATATGTCTTTGATATAAAAAAGAAAGTTATTGGCAAACCAATGGTGATCCAAATATAATAAAAATGGTAAACTCATAGGTAATCAGACAAGAAAATTTATGGGTGGCCAACCTTGAGAACTGTTTAAAATTGGGGCAATGCTAACAGCATTCATAAGCCAGAGAGAAAGCCCACACTTCTCTTTTTAATAGCAGCCATGGCTGAAATCACAGGATTAGAATTACTCGGCCCATGTGATTTAATGTTAAAAAAAGAAGAGGTCCCAAAAGAATCACAACCAGAATCTGACAGCTGCTGCCTTCGGGAGCAGTGGGATTAAGCCAAGGATGGTCTACCCTATACAGAAAAAAAAATAAGAAGCTCATAGAGGTTATTGAGAGTGATTATCAAAGTGAAGTATTTGTGCTGATGGAATGTAAATGATTGTATATTCTTCTCCTGGGTCAAAGATAGCAAAGTTACTGATCTTACCATATTGCCTTCCTAATGCTGAAGAAAAATAAGTGGTAAGGGAAGTTTGGGAATCACAGGGACCACAGGAGTTTATTGGAATCAAATAATCATGGATCAGAAACCCATGGTTACCTTAAAAATTGGAAATAATAATTTGACTGGCTTCCTGGACACAGGAGTGAATATTTCAATTATCAGTGCTCAAAACTGGCTGATAACTTGGCCTCATGTCACTTAGGAACAAAAGGTTTTTGGCATTGGTGAAGCACATATAACAAATTAGAGCACACACCTCCTGATGTACTGTTATCAAAATAATAAAAAAGAAAGTCATTGATACAACCTGTCATCATGAGCATCCCTGTTAAGCTTTGGGGATGGAACCCAGTAGCCAAACAATGGTCACTCTGTGGACCTTTTTCTAACAAAGGCCACTGTTTTTGTGTCTACTTTACTGTCATTTGCCCATCTCAAGATTCTGTCTGGGTAGAGCAATGACCCCTGAAGGGGAATTATTTACTGATAATCGCTGAATTAGTAACTGAACAATTTCTGACAAGACATATTCAACTTCAGTAAGTCCTTGGAACTAGCCCATATTCATCATCCCTAAAAAACCTGGCAAAATGAGACTTTGCATAACTTATGTGCTATTAACATTAAATTATAACCTATGGGGATTCTGCTGCTCAGAATCCTCACAGTGATTTTTTTTAAGACTGGCCTATAATTTTCATTGACTATTTTCATACAATTTCTCTAGCAGAACAGAACACAGAAAAATTTGCATTAACCTTAACAGCTATTACTAATAAAAAACTGTCTTCCCAATTTTATTGGAAAATATGTGTAGTTTTAAGGAATGCTGAATAGTCTTACAATGCGTAAGTGTTTTGGAAATCAAGGTCTACCTCCCAGTAGAAAAAAACTTTACAATGTCAAGATATATTCATTTTATGTATACTATTTTACTGGTAGCTGCGAAATAGCCTGTACTTTTAAAGTTGTATTTTTCTGTCATGTAGAGAATGCACATTGAAGAGGTTTATTTATTGCACCTCAGAAAGAACAAATATCCTCACTCTGGAAGAATCTTGGATAGATATTGACTTCCCAGTCAGTTAGACCTGAAACTGTAAGTTAAATACCAGCAGCTTACGTACACTGATGAATGATTAGACAAAATTATTAGGACATGTTAATTGAATTTGTTATGTCTTAGAGATTCCTACTTATAAAAGGGGAACCTGTTTTAATTTTTAATTTTATTTTAAGTTCTCATATACATGTGCAGATCTTGCAGGATGATTGCACAGATTCACACATGGCATAAATTTTTTCTATCTCTATCCCCCACTGTTACCTACATCAGATGATTCTTTCACTGTTAAACCTTCTCAACCTAAACACTCCTGACTGTACCTCCCCACACTTCACTGTAATTCCCCTATGCCCTCAACCTCCAAAAGACACCAGTGTGTTATGTTTATCTCTCTGTGCCCATATGTTCTCATTGTTAAATATCCAGTGATGTAAATTAGACAGACTTCATTTTAGCCTCTCTCTGCCTGCAGTTCTCTCCTTTGGGCCCACAGTTGTATTACACCGTAACCAGAACTTTTTAACCATTGCAACCACATTCTGCTTGGAACGTCTCTTAACTATTGTGAATACCCACGCCACTTGCTAACCAACAACTATAGAAACCTTCAGCCACATAGTTTCTCTTCTAACTAACCAGGTTTCTCTTCTAACTTGCTTGTTCTGCTTCTGTAAAATTCTGCTTCAAATAGACTACACCTCTCCACTCTCCTAGAATAAATATAAAAGCAAATTACACCAACTTGTCAGGGCCGAGAGATTTTAGAATGTGAGCCACCTCTCAGTTGCCAGAAATAAGTGACTCCTAATTAAAACACAGAGTGTGCTTTTCTTCGAACTCACTCATATATTACACCCTATTTGGGAGCCACAGAAAGATCTCTATTTATAGATGACCATACTCCTTGTAAGCTCCCTGGAATAAATAGAATTTATGCTACAGGTGCCTTCTGAGACTTTCCAGGGCCCCATAGGCCACTGTCTTCTGGAGGGTCCCAGATTGCAATGAAATTTAAATCCTGAGTCCTCAGTTTCAGTCTGTGAAGGTAAGTGAGATCTGACTGTTTTTCTGGGAGGAAAATGACCCTGACAGGGGTCCTCCTTCATGACTGTGTCATCACTCCAGGATCCTAGAGGACAGACTTACAGTTTTAGTAACTTATTTTGTCTGTTTCAATTTAGTTTTTTCTTTTTGTTTTGTCTCTTGTGTTTTAACTCAACAATGCATGTGTCTTCATCCGAAACCTTCTCAACTCTTCAATGTATGCTTAAAACAATTTTTTCAAGTTTTATAGGTGTCTATGCATGTGCCTCAAAAAAGGTAGACTCAGGTGCCTGTGAAGTGGTATGGCCACATTTCAAAACCAGATGGCCAGGAGGTAGAAGGCAGAAGCAAGAGCCAAAGTAAATGAGTGAGAGGGTGGCAAGATTATGGGCAGACTCATACTTGTACACCTCAGCACCTTTCAGGACAACCTGGAGGGGACAGAGGTGACACCATTCTTTGGTAGGTGTAGGCCCTCTCAGGCTGAAGCAGTGGGGTCTTGGAGGAGACTAAAGCCAATCTCAGGAAAGTGGTTCCTGGTTTCAGCTTGGCCACTAGAAATTGTGAGCCCCAGAATATCACTAATTGAATGGACTTTATTATTCTTCCTGAGGTTGCAGAGGCTGAGGTTAGTCTCTGATTAGCCTCGCCCTTGAGGCCTAAATAAAGACTTATTGAAAAAGCTAAACAACCTTAGCAGGTTATTTATAGTGACTTTCAATGAAATTTATTTTTCTAGTGTTGAAACTAGAAACAAACATTAACAAGATCAAAGTAGTTGAGTGCATATGATGGTTGATCCTAAAAGACTATTAGGCAGGGAAGGTTCCAAGATAGTGCCATAGAAACAACTCAGGATTTCATCTCTCATTGAAGGCACAGAGTGTGAATCCTAGCCACATATTCAGATGGACCTTTGTTGCCCACACAATGAGGAATTTCCCAGGTGAAAAAGAGACACAGGACAGCATCACAGCCCTTTTGGCTTGTGTGGCCATTTGGGCCAAAGCTATGGTGCAGCAGCAGCCCACACAAAGCTCACTGGTCTGGGTGCCCTGTTAAACCAGCAATCTGAGATTTGGGAGGGCAGATTGAAATGTCCATCTGATTGAATGAGACTTGGACGGTGAGCCAGACCAGAAGATTCCTGGGAAAAGGAATTTGAGCTGGTGCAGTGGGCTGCCACAGGGGAGATAGCATGGATCCCAGTCGCCAATCAGCAGATCACTGGGGCACCTGTGAGAGAGTCAACCATTCAATTTGGAAAGAGAGAGAGAGAGAGAGAGAGAGAGAGAGAGAGAGAGAGAGAGAGAGAGAGGAGGGACTCTGAGGCAGGAAACCAGGTGATCAAGCTTGGTGGGTCCCACCCTCATGGGAACAAGAAGGGTGGTGATTTGAGGTGCTCAAAGTTGAGAGTTTTGCTGCAGGGTCAGCTGAATCCAGGATGGTGCAGCTCGGTGGGAAAGGGGCGTCCACCACTATGGACTCAATCCGCCCATACTGAGGTACTGCCCATTGCTGATGCGGCCTGCATTGCCAAGGCAACCAGCCATAACAGAGAGACTCCACCAACAGGGCGAAGTGCACCACAGTAGAATGGAGCCCCATGGAAGCAGGATGGACCTGTGCTAGCAGGGTGGAGCCCCAGCAGGCAAATCGTGAATAGACTGCCTCCTAACTGGGCAGGAGAGTGAAACGATACTCATAAAGAAAGCCCCAACTCCCTGAGACAGAGCATCTGAGGAAAAAAAAAAGGCTTTCATAAGTTCTGCTGCAGCAGACATAAAGACATCTGCACAGCAACCCTGAATGAACAACGGAGCTCACAGCTCAGCACTGGAGCTCTTATAAAGTACAGACCATCTTCTCAAGCAGCTCCCTGACCCCTGTATATCCAAAGAGCCACCTCTAAAAAGGAATAAACAGACAGGCATTTGGCAGGAATCATTATGGGACAAAGATAGCAGAAGAAGAAACTGGTAGCATCCCTCACTGTTCTGCTGATGCTACAGGTGTACCTTAGACAGGCAGGGCCTGGAGTGGACCTCAGCACTCGTACAGCAGAAAAGCTAAACCACTTAAAAAGCGCAAAGAGAAATGAACAAAATCTCCAAGAAATGTGAGACTATGTGAAGAGACCTAACCTATGTTTGCTTGGTGTATCAGAATGTGACAAAGAGAATAAATCCAAGCTGGAAAACACTCTTCAGGATATTATCCATGAAGGTTTTCCCAACATAGCAAGGCAGGCCAATACTCAACTCCAGGAAATACAGAGAACACCACAAAGACATTCTGCAAGAAGAACAACCCCAAGGCATATAATTGTCAGATTCGCCATGGTTGAAATCAAGGAGAAAATATAAAGGGCAGCCAGAGAGAAGGGTCAGGTCACCCAAAAAATGAAGCCCATCCGACTCACAGCAGATCTGTTGGCAGAACCTCTACAAGCCAGAAGAGAGTGGGGGGCAATATTCAACATCCTTAAAGAAAAGAACTTTCAACCCAGAATTTCATGTCTAGTCAAACTGAGCTTCATATCTGAAGGAAGAATAAAATCTTTTGCCACCAAGCAAGAACTCAGAGATTTTGTCACCACCAGGCCTGCTTTACAAGAGCTCCTGAAAGAGGCACTACACATAGAAAAGAACTACCAATACCAGCCATTCTAAAAACATACCAAATGCTAAAGAGGATCAATAAAATAAAGAATCTGCATCAACCAAGGAACAAAACAGCCAGCTAGCATCAAAATGGCTGTATCAAATTCATACATAGAAATATTAACCCTAAATATAAATAGGCTAAATGCAACAATCAAAAGACACAGACTGGCTGATAGGATAAAAGTCAAAACCGATTGGTGTGCCGTATCCAGGAAATCCATCTCACATGCAGAAATACACAAAGGCTCAATATAAAGGGATGAAGGAAGATTTACCAAGCAAATGGAGAGCAGAAAAAAAAAGCAGGAGTTGCAATTCTCATCTCTGATAAAAAAGACTTTAAAGCAACAAAGATCAAAGGAGACAAAGAAGGTCATTACATAATTGTAAAAGGATCGATACAACAAGAAGTGCTAAGAATCCTAAATATATATGAACCCAATACAGGAGCACCCAGATATATAAGGCAAGTTCTTAATAACTTACAAAGAGACTTAGACTCCCACACAACAATAGTGGGAGACTTTAACACTCCATGTCAATATTAGACAGATAAACCAGACAGAAAATTAACAAGAATATTAAGGGCTTCAACTCAGACCTGGAACAAGCAAACCTGATAGACATTTACAGAACTCTCTATCCCAAATCCATCAAATATACATTCTTCTCAGAACCACATCACACCTACTCCAAAATTGACCACATAATTGGAAGTATAGCACTCCTCAGCAAATGCAAAACAACTGAAATCATAACAACCAGTCTCTCAGACCATAGTGCAATCAAGTTAGAACTCAGAATTCAGAAACTAACTCAGAACTGCACAGCTTCATGGAAACTGAACAACTGGTTCTTGAATGTTGATTGGATAAACAATGAAATGAAGGCAGAAATGAAGAAGTTCTGGAGGACTCTTGCAAGATGGCATCATAGAAATGACTCAGGATTGCAGCTCTCCATGAAGGCGCAGAGGGTGAGTCCTAGTCACATTCTCAGATGGACCTTTTTTGCCCACAGAGCATTGAAAGTCCCAGGTGTGGGAGAGACATGGGATGCTAGTACAGCTGGGTAGCACAGCCAGCTTGCACGGCTGCTTCAGCCAACACCACAGTGGGACCTGGCACAGAACTCACTGGTCTGGGTGCCCTGTTAAACCAGCAATCTGAGATTTGGAAGGGCAGATTGGCATGTCCATCTGATTGAATGGGACTTGGCCAATGAGCCAGACCAGGAGATTCCTGGGAAGCGAGATCTGAGCCAGTGCAGTGGGCAGCAGCATGGGAGATTGCATGGATTCCAGTGCCCTATTGGAAGGCTATGGGGGCACCAGTGCAAGAGTCGACCTTTCAGCTTGGGGAGAGAAAGAGAGAGAGAGAGAGAGAGAGAGAGAGAGAGAGAGAGAGAGAGAGAGAGAAAGAGAGAGAGAGAGGATGGACTCTGAGGCTGGGAGCTGGGTGATTGGGCTTGGCGGGTCCCACCCAAACGGGGACAAGCAGGGTGGTGATTGGAGGTACTCGGGGATGAGAGTTTTGCTACTGGCATCTAGGATGGTGCAGCCTGGTGAAGGAGGGGCATCTGCCACTATGGATGCAATCAGCCCCTACTGAAGTACTGCCCAGGGCTGATGCAGCCAGCCATTGCCGAGGCAATCTGCCATAACAGAGAGACTCCACCAGGAGGGGGGAGCACTCCACAGCAGAACAGAGCACAGCAGCAACAGGGCAGACCCGTGCTATAAACGCAGAGCCCCGGCAGTGAAATAGTGAATAGACTGCCTCCTGGAGGGGCAGGACAGTGCATGAGATACTCATAAATAAAACCCCAACTCTCTGAGACAGAGCATCTAAGGGGGAAAAATAGAAGGTTTTATGAGTTCTGTTGCAGCAGACATAAACAACCTCCGAACAATCGTGAATGAACAAGCAAATGGAGATCAAAAGAAAGCAGTAGTTGCAATTCTCATCTCTGATAAAATAGACTTTAAAGCAACAAAGATCAAAAGGGACAAAAGGGTCATTAAATAATGCTTAAAAACTCAATACAACAAGAAGAGCTAACGATTCTAAATATATATGGACCCAATGCAGGAGCACCCAGATATATAAGGCAAGTTCTTCATGACTTACAAAGAGACTTAGACTCCCACACAATAATAGTGGGAGACTTTAACACTCCACTGTCAATAGCAGACAGATCAACCAGACAGAAAATTAACAAGAATATCCAGGACTTGAACTCAGACCTGGAACAAGCAAACCTGATAGATATTTACAGAACTCTCCACCCCAAATCCACAGAATATACATTCTTCTCATCACCACATCACACCTACTCCAAATTTGACCACATAATTGGAAGTAAAGCACTCCTCAGCAAATGCAAAACAACTGAAATCATAACAAACAGTCTCTCAGACCATAGTGAAATCAAGTTGGAACTCAGAATTCAGAAATTAACTCAGAATTGCACAGCTTAATGGAAAATGAACAACTGGCTCTTGAATGTTGATTGGATAAACAAAAAAATGAAAGCAGAAATAAAGAAGTTATTTGAAACCAACGAGAATGAAGACAAAATGTACCAGAATCTCAGGGACAAATTTAAAGCAGTCTGTAGAGGAAAATATATAGCAATAAGTGCCCACATGAGAAGAGTGGAGAGATCCAAAATTGACACCCTATCGTCAAAATTGAAAAAACTAGAGGAGCAAGATCAAAAAAGTGCAAAACCTAGCGAAAGACAAGAAATAACTAAGATCAGAGCAGAACTGAAGGAGATAGAGACAAGAAAAACCCCTCAAAAAATCAATAAATCCAAGAGCTGGTTTTTTGAAAAGATCAACAAAATAGACAGACCACTAGCCAGACTGATAAAAAAGAAAAGAGAGAACAACCAAATAGATGCAATAAAAAACGATAATGGGGAAATCACCACAGATTCCACAGAAATTCAAACCATCATCAGAGAATACTACAAACAACTCTATGCACATAAACTAGTAAACCAGGAAGAAATGGATAAATTTCTGGATGTCTGTGTCCTCCCAACCCTAAACCAGGAGGAAGACAAAACTATGAATACACCAATAACAAGGTCTGAAGTTGAGGCAGCAAATAAGAGCCTACCACACAAAAAAAAGCCCAGGTCCAGATGGGTTCACAGCTGAATTCTACCAGACACACAATGAGGTTCTGGTTCATTTTTTTCTGAAAGTATTCCAAAATATTCAAAAAGAGGGAACTCTTTCCAAATCTTTTTATGAGAACAACATCATCCTGATACCAAAACCTGTCAGAGACTCAACAAGAAAAGAAAACTTCAGGCCAATATCCATGATAAACATAGATACAAAAATCTTCAATAAAACACTGGCAAACCAATTACAACAGCACATTAAAAATCTTATCCACCATTATAAAATAGGATTCATCCCAGGGATGCAAGGCTGATTCAAAATACGCAAGTCTATAAATGAAATTTACCACATAAACAAAAGCAAAAACAAAAACCACATGATTCTCTCAATAGAAGAAGAGAAGACATTTGACAAAATTCAACACCCCTTTATGCTAAAAACCCTCAATAAAATCGGTATTGATGGAACATATCTCAAAGTAATAAAAGCTATTTATGACAAACCAACAGCCAATATCATACTGAATGGGCAAAAACTGGAAGCATTCCCATTGAAATCTGGCACTAGACAAGGATGCCCTCTCTCACCACTCCTATTCAACATAGTAGTGGAAAATATAGCCAGAGCAATCAGGCAAGAAAAAGAAATAAAGCATATTCAAATAGGAAAGGTGGAAGCCAAATTGTCTCTACTTGCAGACGACATGATAGTATAGCTAGAAGACCGCATCAGCTCAGCCCAAAAGCTCCTGAAACTGATAAGCAACTTCAGCAAAGGCTCAGAATATAAAATCAATGTGCAAAAATCACAAGCATTTCTATACACCAACAACAGACCTAAAGAGAACCAAATGAAGAACGAACTGCCATTCACAATTGCTACAAAGAAAATAAAATACCTAGAAATACAACTTACAAGGAATGTAAGGGACCTCTTCAAGGAAAACTACAAACCACTGCTCAACGAAATAAGAGAGGACACAAACAGATGGAGAAACATTCCATGTTCGTGGTTAGGAAGAACCAATGTCGTGAAAATGGCTATACTGCCCAAAGTAATTTACACAATCAATGCTATTGGCATCAAATTACCATTGAATTTCTTCACAGAACTGAAAAAAAAAACCACCATGAACTTCATATGGAACCAAAAAAGAGCCCGCATAGCCAAGTCAATTCTAAGCAAAAAGAACACAGTGGGAGGCATCACACTACCAGACTTCAAACTATACTACAAGGCTACAGTAATCAAAACAGCATGGTACTGGTACCAAAACAGAGATATAGACCAATGGAACAGAAGAGAAGCATCGGAGGAAACACAACATATTTACAACCATATTATCTTTGATAAACCAGACAAAAACAAGCAATGGGGAACGATTCCCTATTTAATAAATGGTGTTGGGAAAACTGGCTTGCCATGTGCAGAAAGCAGAAACTGGATCCCTTCCTGACACCTTACACTAAAATTAACTCCAGATGAATTAAAGACTTAAACATAAGACAGGACACCATAAAAACCCTAGAAGTAAATCTAGACAAATCCATTCAGGACATAGAAGTAGGCAAGGACTTCATGAATAAAACACCAAAAGCATGGGCAACAAAAGCTAAAATAGACAAATGAGACCTAGTGTACCTCCACAGCTTCTGCACAGCAAAAGAAACAGTCAGTAGAGTGAATTGGCCACCATCAGAATGGGAAAAAAATCTTTGCAGTTTATGCATCTGACAAAGGGCTGATATCCAGAATTTACAAAGAACTCAAACAGACTTACAGGAAAAAAACAAACAAGCCCATTCAAAAATGGGCAAAGGATATGAACAGACACTTTACAAAAGAAGACATACATGAGGCCAACAAACACATGAAAAAATGCTCATCATCACTGGTCATTAGAGAGTTGCAAATCAAAACAACATTAAGATACCATCTCACGTCAGTTAGAATGGCAATCATTTAATAATCTGGAGACAGCAGATGCTGGAGAGGATGTGGAGAAATAGAAACACTCTTACACTGTTGGTGGGAGTGTAGATTAGTTCAACCATTGTGAAAGACAGTGTGGCGATTTCTAAAAGACCTAGAAATAGAAATTTCATTTGACCCAGCAATCCCATTACTGGGTATATATTTAAAGGACTATAAATCATTCTACTATAAGGACACAGACACACGAATGTTCATTGCAGCACTGTTTACAATAGCAAAGAACTAGAACCAACCATAATGCCCAACGATGATAGATTTGACTGGAAAAATGTGGCACATATACACCATGGAATATTATGCAGCAATCAAAAATGATGAGTTTGTGTCCTTTGTAAGGACATGGATGAATCTGTAGAACATCATTCTCAGCAAACTGACACAAGAACAGAAAAAGAAATACCGCATATACTCACTCATAGGCGGGTGAGAAAAATGAGAACACATGGACACAGAGAGGCAGTCTTCTATACACTGGGGTCTATTGGGGGTTATGGGGGAGGGACAGTGGGTGGACTGGGGAGGGATAGGCTGGGGATCAATGCCATGTGTGGGTGAAGTGGAGGAAGGCAGCAAAACACACTGCCATGTGTGTACCTATGCAACTATCTTGCACGTTCTGCACATGTACCCCAAAACCTATAATGAAATAAAAATTAAAAAAAAAAAACAAACACAAAAACAAAATCAAGGAATGAAGTTCTTCAAACCAATGAGAATGAAGATACAACATAACAGAATCTCTGGAACACATATAAAGCAGTCTGTAGAGGAAAATATATAGCAATAAGTGCCCACATGAGAAGAGTGGAGAGATCCAAAATTGACATACTATCATCAAAATTGAAAGAGCTAGAGGAGCAAGATCAAAAAATCTCAAAACCTAGCTGAAGACAAGAAATAACTAAGATCAGAGCAGGTCTGAAAAAGATAGAGACACGTAAAACCCTTCAAAAAATCAATAAATCCAAGAGCTGGTTTTTTGAAAAGATCAACAAAATAGACAGACCGCTAGCCAGAATGATAAAAAAGGAAGAGAGAACAATTAAATAGATGCAATAAAAAAAGATAAAGGGGAAATTACCACAGATTCCACAGAAATTCAAACCATCATCAGAGAATACTACAAACAACTCTATGCACATAAACTAGTAAACCAAAAAAAAAAAAAAAAAATGAAAATGGACAAATTCCTGGATACCTGTGTCCTCCCAAGCCTTAATCAGGAGGAAGCCAAAATTATGAATAGACCAATAACAAGGTTTGATGATGAAGGAGCAACTAAGAGCCTACCATACAAAAAATTCCTGGTCCAGATGGGTTCACAGCTAAATACTACAAGACAAACAAAGAGAAGCTGGTACCATTCCTTCTGAAACTATTCCAAAAAATCCAAAAAGAGGGAACCCTTCCAAAATCATTTTATGAGACCAACATCATCCTGATACCAAAACTTGGCAGAGACTCAACAAGAAAACTTCAGGCCAATATTCATGATGAACATAGAGGCAAAAAATTTTTGATAAAATACTGGCAAACCAATTGCAACAGCACATTAAAAAACTTATCCATCATGATCAAGTAGGATTCATCCTGGTCAAACAAGGCTGGTTCAACATACGCAAATCTATAAACGTCATTCACCACATTAACAGAACCAAAAACAAAAACCACATGATTATCTCAACTGATGCAGAGAAGGCATTTGACAAAATTCAACAGCCCTTTATGCTAAAAACCCTCAATAAAATCGGTATTGATAAAACATATCTTAAAGTAATAAAAGCTATTTATGATGAACCAACAGCTAATATTATACTTAATGGGCAAAAACTGGAAGCATTCCCTTTGAAATGTGGCACGAGATAAGAATGCCCTCTGTCACCACTCCTATTCAACATAGTACTGGAAGTTCTAGCCAGAACAATAAGGCAAGAAAAATAAATAAAGGATATTTGAATTGAAAAGGAGGAAGCCAAATTTTCTCTATTTCTAGATGACATGGTAGTATACCTAGAAGACACCATCACCTCAGCCCAAAAACTCCTAAAACTGATAAGCAACTTCAGCAAAGTCTCAGAATATAAAATCAATGTGCAAAAAATCACAAGCATTCTTATACAACAATAGTTCTAGCCAGAACTATCAGGCAAAAAAAAAAAAAAGAAATCAAGGGTATGTGAATAAAAAAGGAGGAAGCTAAATTGTCTCTATTTGTAGAAGACATGGTAGTATACCTAGAAGACACCATAACCTCAGCCCAAAAACTCCTAAAACTGATATGCAACTCCAGCAAAGTCTCAGGATATAAAATTAATGTGCAAAAATTACAAGCATTCTTATACACCAATAACAGACTTAAAGAGAAGAAATCAAGAATGAACTGCCATTCACAATTGCTACAAAGAGAATAAAATACCTAGGAATACAACTTACAAGGAACATAAGGGACCTCTTCAACGAAAACTACAAACCACTGCTCAACAAAATAAGAGAGGACACAAACAGATGGAGAAACATTCCATGTTTATGGTTAGAAAGAATCAACATCCTGAAAATGGGTATACTTTCCAAAGTAATTTACAGAATTAACACTATCTCCATCGAGCTATCATTGAATTTTCTCACAGAACTGGAAAAAACCACCATGAACTTCATATGGAACCAAAAGAGAGCCTGCATAGCCAAGTCAATTCTAAGCAAATGGAACACAGCAGGAGGTATTACACTACCAGACTTCAAACTATACTACAAGGCTACAGTAATCAAAACAGCATGGTACTTGTACCAAAACAGAGATATAGACCAATGGAACAGAACAGAGGCATTAGAGGCAAATTAACGTAACTACAACCATATAATCTTTGATAAACCAGACAAGAAAACATGCAATGAAAAAATGATTTCCTGTTTAACAAATGGTGTTGGGAAAACTGGTTAGCCATGTGCAGAAAGCAGAAACTAGACCTTTTCCTGACACCTTACACTAAAATTAACTCCAGAATGATTAAAGACTTAAACATAAGACCTGGCACCATAAAAATTCTAGAAGAAAATCTAGGCAAAATCATTCAGGGCATAGGAGTAGGCAAGGACTTCATGGCCAAAACACCAAAAGCATTGGCAACAAAAGCCAAAATAGATAAATGGGACCTAATCAAACTCCATAGCTTTTGCACAGCAAAAGAAACAGTCACTAGAGTGAATCGGCAACCAACAGATTGGGAAAAAATCTTTGCAGTTTACCCAACTGAAAAAGGGCTGATATTTAGAATTTACAAAGAACTCAAACAGATTTACAAGAAAAAAAAAAAAAAAAAAAACAAGCCCATTTAAAAATGGGCAACAGATATGACCTGACACATTACAAAAGAAGACATACATAAGGCCAAGAAATACATGAAAAAAATGCTCATGATCATTGGTCATTAGAGAGATGCAAATCAAAACCACATTGAGATACCATCTTACGCCAGTTAGAATGGCGATCATTAAAAAATCTGGAGACAACAGATGCTGGAGAGGATGTGGAGAAATAGGAACACTCTTAACACTGTTGGTGGGCGTGCAAATGAGTTCACCCATTGTGCAAGACAGTGTGGTGATTCCTCAATGACCTAGAAATGGAAATTTTATTTGACCCAGCAATCTCATTACTGGGTATATATCCAAAGGAATATAAATCGTTCTACTATAAGGACACATGCACACGAATGTTCATTGCAGCACTTTACAATAGCAAAGACCTGGAACCAACCCAAATGTCCATCGATGATAGACTGGACTGGGAAAATGTGGAACATATACACCATGGAATATTATGTAGCAATAAAAAATGACGAGTTTATGTCCTTTGTAAGAACATGGATGAATCTGGAGAACATCATTCTCAGCAACCTGACACAAGACAGAAAAGGAAATACCACATATTCTCACTCATAGGTGAGTGAGAAAAATGAGAACACAAGGACACAGGGAGGAAGGTACTACACACTGGCGTCTATTTGGTGGAATAGGGGAGGGACACCGGGAGGGGTAAGCTGGGGAGAAATAACCTGGGGAGAAATGCCAAATGTGCGTTAAGGGGAGGAAGGCAGGAAAACACACTGCCATGTGTGTACCTATGCAACTATCTTGCACGTTCTGCACATGTACCCCAAAACCTAAAATGCAATAAAAATTTAAAAAAAGAAAAAGAAAAAGAGAAAAGACTATTAAGCAGCTGTTGATAATATAAAATTAATATTTTATGAATGCTTAGATGGTCTCCATGTCCCACCTAGCCATTTGCTAACCACTCTCACGTAAGCTTTGCAGGAGTTACAATGACATTTGCTAGCAGGATTCCTATTTTGAAAGTAAGAGGTTACACAAATCTGTCTAAATTTGCACACCTGGGTAGTGAGAAATCTACATATATGCAGGCACAGGTAGTTTCAAGAAAGATGAAGATGTCATAGATAGATGGAAACAAGAAGCCAATGTGCACATCCTGTGAGGGGGGATCAGCCCTATATGTAGCCAGGTCCACAGCTGATCAGCCTGCACTTTTCTTTTCTCTACAATATCCTCCTCATTAGAGGAAGATCATAGAGTGCAGTGAGCATGCTCAGAAATCACTGCTATGTAGCAGAAATATGCAGAAAGCAAAACAGACAAAATACTAGGAATAAACACCACAATGACAGCTTGGTTTGTCTTTCGATTACAGGGTTTTGTGTGTCTTCTTCTAAGACTGTCCCTTCCATTCTCCAACACAGATATAAACTTAAGTGATGAGTCAGGCTGCAGGAGCAAGGTGCTGCTCATAAAAATCTGCTACACAACCCTGGTTCCTGACCTGGGGTCCTTGCTGGTGGTTTCCCCCTTCCTGGGGTCTGACATAATCCCTGTGTCTGGGCATATCACCACTGTGACCACTTTATGCCTTGATTCTTACCTGAGTAGTGAGGGAAACTGAATAGGTAAGATGGTCACAAAGTCCATTAGTGAAAGTACCTGTCAGTCATTGAATTTCAGATTATCACGTCTTCAGGAAAGTCCAGGCCAAGCCTTGTTGTTCTCATGGTTACCAATACACATGGTATGGTGGCTGTTTTTGCATCCCCTCACCCTATCATCTGCATTAGGTAATATTCCTCTTGCCATTCCTTCCCAATCCCCCCACTCTTTTCTATTTCTTTCCTAATCCCTTAAACCTGCAGGGCCCCAGTGTGTGATGTTTTCCTCTAAGTGTCAATGTGTTCTCACTGTTCAACCCCCACGAATGAGTGAGCATATGCAGTGCTGCGTCTGTTTGCTGAGAATCATGGTTTTCAGTTTTATCCATATCCCTGCAAAAAAACATGAACTCATTCTTTTTGATGGTTGCATAGTATTCAATGGTGTATATATGTAAGATTGTTTTTATGTAGGCTATCACTTATGGGCATTACGGTTGGTTCCAAATTTCTGCTCTTGTAAACACAGCTACAATAAACATATGTGTGCATGTGTCTTTATAATAAAATGATTGATAAACTTTTTAATATATACCCAGTAATTGTATTGTTAGGTAAAATTGTATTTTTATTACCGGATCTTTGATGAATTACCACACTGTCTTCTGTAATGGTGGACCTAATTTACACTGCCACAGACAGTGTAAAGACTTTTCTATGTCTTCATATTTTCTCCAGCATCTCTCGTCCTTGACTTTATAAATTATTGACATTCTAACAGAGGTGAGGTGGTATCCGAATATGGTTTTGATTTGCATTTCTCCAATGACAAGTAATGATGACTTTGTTTTTACATGTTTCTTGACTGCATAAATGTTTTCTTTTAAAAAGTATCTGAATATATTTTTGTTCCACTTTTTATTGTGGCTGATGGTTTTTATCTAGTAAATTTGTTTAAGTTCTCTGTAGGTGCTGGATGTAAGTTTCTTGTCAGATGGGTAGATTGCAAAAATATTTTCACATTTTCTTGGTTGCCAGTTCACACTATTGATGTTTTCTTTTGCTGTGCAGAAGCTCTTATGTTTAATTAGATCTCATTTGTCTATTTTGTTGCCATTGCCTTTTATGTTTGAGCATAAAGTCCTTGACCATGCCTATGTAATGAACGGTATTGCCTAGGTTTTCTTCAAGGTTTTTTCTGGTCTTAGGCCTCATGCTTAATCTTTAATCTATCTAAAGTTACTTTATTTATAATTTGTAAAAAAGAGATCCTGTTTTAGCTTTCTGGATATGGCTAACCAGTTCTTTCTTTTCAGTTTATTTTATTATATATTTTTAGATGGAGTTTTGCTCTTGTTCCTCAGGCTGGAGTGCAAGGGCACAATCTTGGCTCACTGCTACCTCTGTCTCCTAGGTTCAGGAAATTCTCCTGCCTCAGCCTCCTGAGTAGCTAGGACTAAAGGCACATGCCACCATGCTCAGCTAAGATTCTGTATTTTTAGTAGAGATGAGGTTTCACTATATTGACCAGGATGGTCTCAATCTCTTGACCTCATAATCCACCCACTTCAGCCTCACAAAATTCTGGGACCACAGGCATCATATAGCACACTCGGCCTAACCAGTTTTTTTTAAAACACCATTTATTAAATATGGAATTTTGTCCTCATTGCTTGTTTTTGTCTGGTTTGTCAAAGATCAGGTGGTTCTAGCTGTGAGGCATTCTTTCTGAGGTATCTGTCCTGTTGCATTTGTCTATTCTCTGTTTTTATTCCAGTAGCCTGTTGTGTTAAGTACATAACCACCTATTTTTTTAATGAACAAAAGAGAAAGTACAGAAAAAATAAGATAATAATCATGGAAGACAGGAAAATAAATATTAGCATAATTATGTTATATTATACTTATACTAATTTTATACATTTAATTACTTTAAACATGTGCTCTTGCATGAAAAGGCACAGACTGGTGAAAATGCATTATTAAAAGAATGACACATTTATATAATTTCTATGCTTCTCTTATTTTAGGTGAAAATACTCAGAGGCCAAAAGAGAAATAACACAAATTTCTGGAAAAAGGCATGACAATGGATTACAGAATATTCTATGTGTGTCTCTTCAACTCAACAAAAGATCCAGTAAGAAAAATTAATATAGTGCAATGATCTTAAAATTTCAGAGTTTATCTGAAAGTTTACAGCTTAAACAAATATTTATAGTGAAAAACAATTAAGCGTTATAAATTTTATGGCACAGATCAACAATACGTATTTATTTGTTATTAACCATTTTTGTGGCATGCTAATTGGAAAACATTTTGAAGCAGTTTGCAAGAGTCAGAAAAACAGAAAACACTCTCCCTTAAAACTCTCAAAAGACCTTTTGCACTGAATGGTGCATCTAATTAAAGATGTCCTCATAGCCAAGTCAATTCTAAGCAAAAAGAACACAGCAGGAGGCATCACGCTACCAGACTTCAAACTATACTACAAGGCTACAGTAATCAAAACAGCATGGTACTGGTACCAAAACAGAGATATAGACCAATGGAACAGAACAGAGGCATCGGAGGCAACACAACACATCTACAACCATATTATCTTTGATAAACCAGACAAAAACAGGCAATGGGGAAAGGATTCCCTATTTAATAAATGGTGTTGGGAAAACTGGCTAGCCATGTGCAGAAAGCAGAAATTGGACCCCTTCCTGACACCTTACACTAAAATTAACTCCAGATGGATTAAAGACTTAAACGTAAGACCCGACACCATAAAAACCCTAGAAGAAAATCTAGGCAAAACCATTCAGGACATAGGAGTAGGCAAGGACTTCATGAACAAAACTCCCAAAGCACTGGCAACAAAAGCCAAAATAGACAAATGGGACCTAATCAAACTCCACAGCTTCTGCACAGCAAAACAAACAGTCACTAGAGTGAATCGGCAACCATCAGAATGGGAAAAAATCTTTGCAGTTTACGCATCCGACAAAGGGCTGATATCCAGAATTTACAAAGAACTCAAACAGATTTACAGGAAAAAAACAAACAAGCCCATTCAAAAATGGGCAAAGGATATGAACAGAAACTTTACAAAAGCAGACATACATGAGGCCAGCAAACATATGAAAAAGTGCTCATCGTCATTGGTCATTAGAGAGATGCAAATCAAAACCACATTGAGATACCATCTCACACCAGTTAGAATGGCGATCATTAAAAAATCTGGAGACAGCAGATGCTGGAGAGGATGTGGAGAAATAGGAACACTCTTACACTGTTGGTGGGAGTGTAAATTAGTTCAACCATTGTGGAAGACAGTGTGGCGATTCCTCAGGGACCTAGAAATAGAAATTCCATTTGACCCAGCAATCCCATTACTGGGTATCTATCCAAAGGATTATAAATCGTTCTACTATAAGGACACATGCACACGAATGTTCATTGCAGCACTGTTTACAATAGCAAGGACCTGGAACCAACCCAAATGCCCAACGATGATAGACTGGACTGGGAAAATGTGGCACATATACACCATGGAATATTATGCAGCAATCAAAAATGATGAGTTTGTGTCCTTTGTAGGGACATGGATGAATCTGGAGAACATCATTCTCAGCAAACTGACACAAGAACAGAAAAAGAAATACCGCATATACTCACTCATAGGTGGGTGAGAAAAATGAGAACATGTGGACACAGAGAGGCGGTCTACTATACACTGGGGACTGTTGGGGGGAATGGGGGAGGGACAGCGGGGGGGGGCTGGGGGGGATAGCCTGGGGATGAATACCAAGTGTGGGTGAAGGGGAGGAAAGCAGCAAAGCACACTGCCATGTGTGTACCTATGCAACTATCTTGCTCGTTCTGCACATGTACCCCCAAACCTATAATGCAATAAAAAAAAAAAAAAATCTGGAGACAACAGATGCTGGAGAGGATGTGGAGAAATAGGAACACTCTTACACTGTTGGTGGTGTAAATTAGTTCAACCATTGTGGAAGACAGTGTGGCGAGTCCTCAAGGACCTAGAAATAGAAATTCCATTTGACCCAGCAATCCCATTACTGGGTATATATCCAAAGGACTATAAATCATTCTACTATAATGACACATGCACACGAATGTTCATTGCAGCACTGTTTACAATAGCAAAGACCTGGAACCAACCCAAATGCCCATCAATGATAGACTGGACTGGGAAAATGTGGCACATATCCACCATGGAATATTATGCAGCAATCAAAAATGATGAGTTTGTGTCCTTTGTAAGGACATGGATGAATCTGGAGAACATGATTCTCAGCAAACTGACACAAGAACAGAAAAGGAAATGCCGCATATTCTCACTCATAGGCGAGTGAGAAAAATGAGAACACATGGACACAGGGAGGGGGTCTACTACACACTGGGGTCTATTGGGGGGAATGGGGGAGGGACAGTGGTGGGGGAGCAGGGGAGGGATAGCCTGGGGAGAAATGCCAAGTGTGGGTGAAGGGGAGGAAGGCAGCAAAACACACTGCCATGTGTGTACCTATGCAACTATCTTGCACATTCTGCACATGTACCCCAAAACCTAAAATGCAATAAAAATTTAAAATTAAAAAAAAAAAAAATAAATAAAAAAAAAAAAAAAAAAAAAGATGTCCTGACAAAGATGAAAATAATTGTTTTATTCTTAAACCCTGTGTAGATTTGCCCTCCTCCTGTTCAAGCAACATTCTGAATAAAACTTAAAGAGTTGGGACACATTATTTCTGTTTTTTTTTCTTTATTAATTTAATTTAATTTTCAAGCAAAATTCTGAGTATATCATAAAGAGCCAGGACACATTATTTCTGTTTTCTTTTTTCTTTATTAATTTAATTTAATTTTCTCATTATTTTTCTCTTAAGAAGTCAGACATTGGTAGACAAAAAATATTCAAAATAAATACATATACATGAAAGTATAAATGAATTGTTGTGATTATGCCATGTACCCAAGAACTATACAGGCTTAAGAAAGGCACAAAAGTAAATATGGTAGGACTGATTTCTTTTACAGAAAGAGCATACTTGATGACTAAACTAAACCCTTTCCAGCAATGCAGAAAAATAAATTTTGATTTTTAAAGTAACAGCATTTTAATATTTAATTGCACTAGTTAATCATTAATAAAATTAAAAAGAAACATAGAGTGATAAAGAAAACTACAGCTCATTCCAGGAACAGAAAATAATATCAAACACGAGGTTCTCCTAGACAACCCAAGTGGCAGGTTTACTAAAAAACAAGTTTTGAAATTAATGTTCATAAGAATATGATAGAATAACCTAAATAAGCACAGAAAAATTGTGGACAAAATAATTATTAATAAAGCATGTGAAATTATGTTAATGACAACAATCAAAGAGAGAAAAGTAAAACAACTGAAATAAAAATTTGCTGTAGAAAATTAAAAGTAGGCTTGAGTAGAGGGAAAACCAAAATATCAGCAAACCTAAAGAACAATTAATTGAAATTATTGTGTCAGAAAAATCAAAGATAAAAGTTGAAGATTTCTGAACACTGCCTAGAAACCTGTGGGAAACCATCCAACAGCCATACTTACACATTTTGGAGGTTCAAAAGAAGAGACAAGAAATCAGGAAGAGTATTTAGAAAGCAGTGGTCAAAAATGTCACAAATGTGGGGAAACTAAAAAAAAATCCAAAGGCTCAACAAACTTCAAATATAATAAACTCAAAGACACACACTCAAACGTACATGATAATTTAGATATTTAAAACTGAAACAAAAAGAATCTTGACAGCTGCAAAAGAAATGACTAGTTATGTACAAACAACTCTCAAATATTATCAATAATTTTTTTACTTGAAAACTCAGAGACCAGAAAGCAGTAGACTAGCACATTTCAAGTAATTAAGAAAATCTTTCAAACAGAAAACTTTTGTGCCAAAAACTGTCCATCGAAAGTGAGGGAGAGATTATGATATTCCCAGATAAAGCCTGGGGCCTTTTTCTAGCAGATGGCCCTTTAAGTAATGCTGTATAGGGCACTTTAGGGTAAAACAAGCAGACACTGAATAACAGTATAAATAAATACAACTTTTAAAAAAGACAAATATATAAACAATTTTAAAAGATAAAAAAATTAACAATATGTACCTCCACAATATGTTCTACAAATAATTTTAAAAACTAATACATTTAATTAAAAGTTATTATTTGCATGTGTTTTTGACATACAATTATTACAGATACAATATTGAGAACTGAATAAGTAAAATGACAGGGACCAACATAAAACGTATGGGTTTTCCTGCTGTTGCAGGTAAGGTAGTATGACTTTAAAAATGTTATAACTTTAGAACGTTCAATATAATTCTCATGGAAATGAGAAAAGGGAGTAACAGGCATGTGGAAAGCTTTGTGGACTATATAAGAGACATAGCTGTGGATTTAGCTAATCTTACCTAAAGCTACCTAGCCAGCTATCTTGGCATCATAAGACCAAGTCCAAGCTGTCTTACCAAAGATTAAGTGAGATGAGGCTAAGGCTCTTTGACTGCTTCTTCACACATCTTTGACTACACCAGTGTCCACGAAGTGGAAGAAGCTCATCCATACATAGCAGCTGGTGAAGCACTGGAGGCAGAAAGAAGTGGCTCTGAAAAGACACAACTGAAAAAATCTTGGCACAGAAACTGCCTCAATTCTGTCTCTTTCTTCATGGTTTCCTAGGAGTTTGAGGTTGAAGCTATTATTGGCAAAAGAGAGCATAGAAATGGAAAAACAGAGTATTTGGTTCGGTGGGAAGGTTATGACAAACAGGATGACACTTGGGAACTAGAGCAGAACCTCACAAACTGTGGAAAATGTATTTGTGACTTTAACAGATGACAGATGGAAAAGTAGAAAAAATCGACATGGAACAGAACAAGGACAACTTCTTCAATGTCAGGAAACGAATTTCCAGAACTTCCACATCCAGCTTCTCTAAGAACTTTCCTAAAAGGCCATTGACTGGCAAACACCACAAATCCAAAAACAACCAGTTGTTTGCTGCCAGACCAACATCGATCGGAATGATCATTGCTGCACTTCTCACTGACCAAAAAAATTTGGAGCAGAAAAATTCAACTATCAAGAAACTTGTACTTCAGAGCCCAGTTAATGGCCAGAGCAAAGTTAGTGCCATTTTGAAACCTAAAAAACTAGATCCTGTTGCACCACTTCAGGAGGACTCGGTGGTTTTTAAGGCAGCTGCAGAAAAACCCATCAGAATTTCATCAGATCCTGACACAGAACGGGATGGCATAGAAAACAGAACCCACACACAACCAGCGGTGCCTCAGATATCTGACTTAGTTACTGCTTTCATGGCCACAGAGACAGATAACAAAGAAGGTATAGTGATACTGATGGACACTTCAACAACCAATGGAACGACAAACAGTCATACAACTGTTCCAAAAGTGAAAGGTGGAAACAAAGAGATTATTGATGATAGAAAAGACCAGCCTTTTATCAAGAGGAGGTATTTCACCATAAAATTACAAGAAAGTGCCAACAGATACATAAACATTGTAGTAAAGAAAGACGATGGATTCACCCAGATATTGCCATCTACTATATTAACAGAGAAAAATGCACTAAATATGGAAGTTATTAAAGAAATTATAAATGCTTTGAAAAGGGCTGCTGTGGAGGACAGCAAACTTGTGTTGTTCAGCACAGCTGGCAGTGTCTTTTTCTCTAGTCTTGACTTTGGGCCTATTGTGAAGAATTTAAGAAATGACAGAAACAGAATGAGCACTGAAATTGTGGACACCATTAAGAGCTTTGTGAATGTTTTCATTCATTTTAAAAAATTTATTGTCATATCTGTCAATGGCCCTGCCATTGGACTAGGTGCATTCATATTACCTCTTTGTGACTTTGTTTTGGCTAATAAAAAGACTGGGTTCAAACCCCATATATGACCTTTGGACAGAGTCCAGATGGCTGTGCTACTCCTACATTTCCAAGAATCATGGGTGAAGCATCAGCCAATGAAATGTTGATTGGTGGGAGAAAGTTGACAGCATCGGAGGCCTCTGCCAAAGGCCTGGTCTCTCAGGTGTTCTTTACTTCAACTTTCACCGAAGATGTTATGATTCAAATTAAGAGGCTTGCCTCCTGTAATCCTGTTACACTGGAAAAGTGTAAGGCCCTTGTTTGCTGTAATATTAAGATGGAGTTGGAACAGGCCAATGAGAGAGAGTGTGAAGTGCTGAAGAAAATCTGGAGCACAGCAGAAGAGATAGAATCCATGTTAAAGTATGATCAAAGAAAATTGATGAGTTTTAATAACCAGTGTGTCTCCTTAGGACACAAGAATGGAGCTTAGCCGAATACATAATTACCTGAAGATGCCTTACTTTATCTTCATAGCCCAACATAATTTCAATAATAGCTAAGACATAGAGAGAGAATTGAAAATATCTAATCTCTTTATTTAACATTATTAAGAAATTGTTAAGCACTGCAAATTTAAAAGAAACAATAAAACCACTTATTTGCTCAAATATCATTATTGTATGCACACAAGAGCCAAAATTTCAAAGCAGACTAGTGAGCACTAAATTTTTCTTTCCAGCTTTAATTGTTATGACTACTGTAAGTAAGGTGAGAATGGTGGACTATTCCATTTAAGTAACAGAAAAATTTGTGATAATCTTTGTTTTTCTTATTTTTATATTCTAGAATGAAGAGTCAATTGAGGTAAGTGTCAGTATCTGCTCCCATCACCCAAATAACATCTGAGATATTGCCTTTGACTTTGTAGTGTCACAAATACTTCAGAGACACAAAATTCTAAATTAAAAAGACTTAGGTTGTGTCAGAATAAGAATTTCTAACATATATTTTACTCATGATAATTCTTCCAAACTGACAATATTGTTAGAATTTATGGTGAGATAATAATTAAGTTTTATACCTGTCTAGTTATTATTTAGTTAACATAAATAAAGCTTTACTTTTCTAAAGTAAAATTTTCTGTACATTATTAGCAAATCATGGATGTATTTAGGTAGAAATATCCAAATTTTATGATGTTGCTATTTTTCTCTTCCCCAGAGCAAATCCAAGTTTATTAAGAAAGAAAAGTGGTGTTGAAAGAAAAGCTATTCCATAGACAGAGTAGGACATTAATGAAAGAAAAAGGAGGAATGCATCTGCCCTAGGTACGGTGGTTATAGGTATGGGGAGATGTGCTCTGTTTCAGGGGTTCTTGATAAAAGATTTATTTTATTAATTAGTTTTCAAGAATCAACATTGTCTTCTTTTTCTGTGGAAGTATCTTTATTTGTTTCATTTCTGTCTAATGCTATATAAAGGAAGTGAGAGTAACTCATTGACTCGAAGCATGTTATTTTCATCTACTGCAAATAAGCTAATCATACAGTGCTGTTTTCACACAGCTTTGAGGTTGGACTCTGACTTTAGGGTGTTTAGCAGTGTTCTCCCACAGTCACCCAGAGAGAACATACAGAGGAGGTTATAGCTCAGACACTATCAAATAAAAATTGTCCTGTGAGAAGTAAATAGTACCAACCTTTTATCAACTCCCTTTTTTTTTACATACTTTAACCCACATATTTTACAGTTTTGCTTTTGTGCACAACTGTATAACTCACTGTCTTTGAAGAGATAAGAATAATTGATCTCAGAGAGTCATTCCATATTAGGTTTGATGGATATTTATGGGAAATTGATTTTTCTTTGTAATTGCACTTTAGCTTTTGGGGTACATTTGAAGGACATGCAAGATTGCTGCATAGGTACACCCATGACAGTGTGATTTTCTCCCTTCTTATTAGTTGGCAGAGGTATTTCCAGAAAAATGTCTGGGTTGTGTAAACAGGGGGAATGTAACACAGGGATTGGCTTTTGCCAGTAGTGATAACATGCATTTTCAAGTCTTTAAAGGCTAATGCATAGCAGACATGCTGGAAACCCAAAAGAGAGTCATTTTTTCAGTCCTTGGACCTCCTTATGGCCCAGTCATTGGTTTCAGCAAGCTGCCTGAAAACAGATTTATGCTTCTTGCTATTTTCTTTATTTTTCACCCTCCTTGCCATCCAGAAGTGAGGGAAGAAAAGCGGTGGAGACAGAGAAGTGAAATGCCCCCATTTGAGAATTTTGCATACTATATTCTAGAGAAAGATCTTACTCTCACCTTTAGCTTCACTGGCAGGGATTTTTCGTGAGACATATTGCTACTAGTTTGTGTAATAGAACAGAGATGATGTTTCTTGTTTGTTTTTTGTCGTTTTTTTATTTTTAAAATGCAACAGTAATAGTTTTATTTTTAACCACTTGAAGAACCAAGGGCATTAACAGGGAAGCCATATGCATGCTCCTATTATTAGTGACACATTATGACAATAGTCTTGTGTCCTCCTACTGCAGGAAACCAATTCCAGAACATTGATCCAGAGTCAAAACCATTAGACACATACACAGATATATGTACCAGTTTTTTCATGTCCTTCACAAATTTTTACCAGCTTACCCTGATCCTGGTTATTTATTTGCAGGAAACAGTTCGAAAAGTTGAATTTTTTTACACTCCCATCTTTCAGCTGCTAATAAGTGATCTATCCCTAGTCTCTTCTGGTAGATGTCATTTCTCATCTTGTTCTGCCATATCAGAGTGGTTGAAGCCTGGCCAGTTATGTTGGCCAGTATTTGTAGGACCGTTTGCAACCAAATTATTCAATTCAGCATATATATCAGAGGACAATAGCCCCAGAAGCCATTCTCTGCCATCTTGCTGGCCCCAAATATCATATTTTTAACAGGGGCCATTTATTATTTGTTGCAGTTATGTACATCTAGGCTTTGCTTGTCTCACAAAGAGTAGAAAGAAATACCTAACAAATCTCCACTACTTATGAATAATTAGAAGAAAGTGAGTATGATGGTGCCAAAGACACAACTGCCTATACTCTATACACTAGTCTGGCTGTTTGGTTTAGGTTCCATGCCCACATAAGAAGTACAACACAGGAGGCATTACCCAGTCCTGGTGCAGTTCTTGGTGCCTGTGAGAACTTTTGTAAAGAATTGGTTTCAGTCCTATTTAAACTCCACCAGTGATTGGTCCACTGGTTTCATTATATAACTTCTGTCACAAACTGTCTAGATTTACCACCAGAATCATTATACATTTTTTCTATTCTATTTATTAAGAATTTTCCAATAATAAAAATTACTGAGATTCAGAAGCTGTTATTCAGGTTATTTTGCACGTAAGTCTCATTAGTAAAAGAATCAGCAGGCACAGGTGATTCCCATGACCACCAGTGCCACATATTATTTTCCGCTACACATAACAAGAATGTATTTTAAAAGCTCGGCCACATTCACAGTTAACTGAAGAAACAAGTTTTGTTATTTCTGGGAGAGTTCTGAAAGTGGCTCATTTAATATATCATAAGAAGTCTGAAACACTGGGTAGGGTGATTGTCTCTGAATACTTCCACAAATTAGAATGGCAACTCAGGAGTCCAGTTCTTTTTCACTAATTTCCATTACTACATATTTGCCTTTTCTCTAACAAGGAGCCAGAAGATTACAATGTCCAGAGGTGCAGGAGGATTTACTTCTCCTCTTTTGGAGATGAAGTGAGTTATTTTTATTATGTTTTCAGTGACCAAGATGACATATATCAAATTGCCATACTTACTGGTGCATGGCAAATATTCATGGCAGATTAACTGATGCTCTGCCCTATAGCCTCTTTGTCAACTGAGATAACCACACCATCAAACTGTACAAGCATCGAATTTTAAGGTAATTTGCTTGGGAGTCTTCTTCTTATCAGATCTGGAAAGTACTTCACTCGTATTACCAGAAAAAGGTTCGGTCCTCAGCCTTATTTTGAAGATGCTGGGCATGTTAGTCTCAGATGTGTTATAACACATATCGGGTTTGTTGTCCCCTCAGTTGCACAGCCAGCACTGGGCAGCACTATATAAACAAGTTTCTTTGAGGGTTCTAGTGAATTCATAATAACTACAAAACAAGAGAACTGTGGTAACCTTTTTTTCTATCTTAGTAATTTTGCATATTAACCACAAACAATTATCAGATGGAAGGTTTACATCTACTGGGGTAGCAAAGATTTAAGTTCACAGGACAAAAGAAAGAAGTGTCCCACAGGGGTAGCCCTCATGCTTTGGCCATGCATAAACCAGTCAGCTTCTGAGTTGTGACTGGAGTAGGGCTCTTGTCAGTTTTCCTTAAGGTGATTTTACTTGGGTTGCAGAGATCTGGCTTTACTTCCCAAGTCTCTGATGCTGCATGTTTACATGGCTGTAACGGACCCATGCAAGAACTTTCTTGATCTCCAAGACAGTTGGAGTTATTATCATGAGAGTTTGGGGTGATTTCTGCCTTGGTAATGGGGGAGCTGCATTTCAGTCCTTGGATTAAACTTGGTCACTTGTTGAAAAGGGTGAACTGGGGACAATAATCTAACAGGTCATTTTTTATTCACCACTTCAGACACTTTCTTTGTCTCCTTTTCCATAGCTTGTAATTGCTAACATAATTCAGTTTCTTCTAATTTCTGGGGAGTCCCTGGGTTCTCAGAGAATAAGGGGAAGCCTATGATACAAGATATAATATGTGGTATATGTAGTTTTCTTAGAAAGTGTGCAACTAATCTTAAAGAAAACCACAAAAACAGCCTTTACCTTCTTTAACCCTGTTTTTTTGGCACAGTTTCCATAAGCTATTCGCAACAGTTTGGTTCATTCAATCCACTTTTTCTGAACTCTGAGACTAATAGGTGACATGTAGTTTCCAGTTTATTCCTAACATTCTTGCTGTACTCTGCACAAGATTGGCTGTAAATTCAGGTTTATTTTCTGAGTCCACACACAAAGGAAGTCCAAATCTGGGGATGATGTCTCTTAAGAGAGCATGAGTAATTTCATGGGCCTTCTCAGTTCATGTTGAGTAGGCTTCTACACACCCACAGTAAGTACATACCAGAACTAACAGATACTAATTACTTTCTCACTTAGGCATCTCAGTGAGGTCCACATGCAATCCTTTAATAGGAGCAATTTCATAAACATGAATTTCTGGTGGAATCATAAGTCCCTGTCTGGCATTGAGCTCTCTGCATGTTAAACACCGTTGTGTCATTGTTTCTGTTAGTGCAGATAAATGAGAGATGTAAAAATTCTGTCCTAACATTTTTTAAAGAGTTTCTTGACCAAGTTGGGAGGTTTTCTGGACAGCCAAGAACACTACAAATTCTAGCAAGTGGAGTAATGCTACCTATCCATCTGGTAGGTGTATTCACTTTTTTCTTAATTTTTATACAACCTTTAGTTTAGAGAAAGCATTTTTTCTTCTCTGAGTAAACTGGTTACTAAGTGGAGGGTCTGAGTCAGTAGTGGGGAAACAAATGATGCCCCACATGGAATGAATATGGCCCTCTGGGCCTCCACATTTGTGCATGCATTTCCCTGGACAATTGTGAGGGAGTTATCTTGATAGTTATGGCAGTGCGTGACTGGCACCTACATTTTGGGTCTTCCATATTGCCTACAGTAGCTGCAAAATTTTCTTTTGCCATTTTATTTTTTGCCCCTAGATTTAAATAGGCACTTCTTTTTGTGCAGTGTCCTGTGTACTTGGAGAATGAGGAGTGCATACTGTGAGTTAGTGAAGACATTAACAATTTTCCCTTTTTGTAATTCCAAGGTACACATTAAGGCTGTTAATCCTACTCTCTGTGCTCAGGTGCCTTGAGGTATTGTATTGGATTCTATAGTTGATTTCAGAGTAACCTAAGCGTATTGAGCACATCTTTCCCCGACAGGGTTAACAAAACTGCTTCTGTTCATTTATAGTTTTCAGTCACCTTGAGACTGTAGATTGTCCTGCAGATCCAGCCAACTGGAAGAAACTGAGTGAGGTGTTTTAGGCAAATATGTGTCACCGGGTCCTCAGACACAGAGAGTGACATTGCTGAGCTTAAACTGTTACAAACTTTTTTTTTTTTTAATTTTTATTGCATTATAGGTTTGGGGTACATGTGCAGAACCTGCAAGATAATTGCATAGGTACACACATGGCAGTGTGTTTTGGTGCCTTCCTCCCCCTCACCCACACTTGGTATTCATCCCCAGGCTATCCCCCCAAGACCCCCCCGCTGGCCCTCCCCCATTTCCCCCAACAGTCCCCAGTGTATAGTAGACCGCCTCTCTGTGTCTATGTGTTCTCATTTTTCTCACCCGCCTATGAGTGAGTATATGCGGTATTTCTTTTTCTATTCTTGTGTCAGTTTGCTGAGAATGATGTTCTCCAGATTCATCCATGTCCCTACAAAGGACACAAACTCATCATTTCTGATTGCTGCATAATATTCCATGGTGTATATGTGCCACATTTTCCCAGTCCAGTCTATCATCGATGGGCATTTGGGTTGGTTCCAGGTCTTTGCTATTGTAAACAGTGCTGCAATGAACATTCGTGTGCATGTGTCCTTACAGTAGAACGATTCACAGTCTTTTGTATAGATACCCAGTAATGGGATTGCTGGGTCAAATGGAATTTTTATTTCTAGGTCCCTGAGGAATTGCCACACTGTCTTCCACAATGGTTGAACTAATTTACACTCCCACCAACAGTGTAACAGTGTTCCTATTTCTCCACATCCTCTCCAGCATCTGCTGTCTCCAGATTTTTTAATGATCGCCATTCTAACTGGTGTGAGATGATATCTAATGTGGTTTTGATTTGCATCTCTCTAATGACCAATGATGATGAGCACTTTTTCATATGTTTGTTGGCCTCATGTATGTCTTCTTTTGTAAAGTTTCTGTTCATATCCTTTGCCCATTTTTGAATGGGCTTGTTTGTTTTTTTTCTGTAAATCTGTTTGAGTTCTTTGTAAATTCTGGATATCAGCCCTTTGTCTGATGCGTAAACTGCCAAGATTTTTTCCCATTCTGATGGTTGTCGATTCACTCTAGTGACTGTTTCTTTTGCCGTGCAGAAGCTGTGGAGTTTGATTAGGTCCCATTTGTCTATTTTGGCTTTTGTTGCCAATGCTTTTGGTGTTTTGTTCATGAATTTCTTGCCTACTCCTATGTCCTGAACGGTTTTGCCTACATTTTCTTCTAGGGTTTTTAAGGTGTCAGGTCTTAAATTTAAGTCTTTAATCCATCTGGAGTTAATTTTAGTGTAAGGTGTCAGGAAGGGGTCCAGCTTCTGCTTTATGCACATGGGTAGCCAGTTTTCCCAACACCATTTATTAAATAGGGAATCTTTCCCCATTGCCGGTTTTTGTCTGGTTTATCAAAGATGATATGGTTGTAGATATGTTGTGTTGCCTCCGATGTTTCTGTTCTGTTCCATTGGTCTATATCTCTGTTTTGGTACCAGTACCATGCTGTTTTGATTACTGTAGCCTTGTAGTATACTTTGAAGTCTGGTAGCTTGATGCCTCCCGCTGTGTTCCTTTTGCTTAGAATTGATTTGGCTATGTGGGCCCTTTTTAGGTTCCATATGAAATTCATGGTGTTTTTTTCCAGTTCTATGAAGAAATTCAATGGTAGTTTGATGGGGATAGCATTGAATGTGTAAATTACTTGGGCAGTATAGCCATTTTCACAATATTGATTCTTCCTAACCACGAACATGGAATGTTTCTCCATCTGTTTGTGTCCTCTCTTATTTCATTGAGCAGGTGTTTGTAGTTTTCCTTAAAGAGGTCCCTTACATTCCTAGTAAGTTGTATTCCTAGGTATTTTATTTTCTTTGTAGTGATTGTGAATGGCAGTTCGTTCTTAATTTGGTTCTCTTTAAGTCTGTTATTGGTGTATAGGAATGCTTGTGATTTTTGCACATTGATTTTATATCCTGAGACTTTGCTGAAGTTGCTTATCAGTTGCAGGAGCTTTTGGGCTGAGGTGATGGGGTCTTCTAGGTATACTAACATGTCTTCTGCAAATAGAGACAATTTGGCTTCCACCTTTTTTATTTGAATACCCTTTATTTCTTTTTCTTGCCTTATTGCTCTGGCTAGAACTTCCAGTACTATGTTGAATAGAAGTGGTGAGAGAGGGCATTCTTGTCTAGTGCCGGATTTCAAGGGGAATGCTTCCAGTTTTTGCCCATTAAGTATGATATTGGCAGTTGGTTTGTCGTAAATAGCTTTTATTACTTTGAGATATGTTCCATCAATACCAAATTTATTGAGGGTTTTTAGCATAAAGGGCTGTTGAATTTTGTCAAATGCCTTCTCTGCGTCAATTGAGATAATCATGTGGTTTTTGTTTTTGCTTCTGTTTATGTGGTGTATTACGTTTATAGACTTGTGTATGTTGAACCAGCCTTGCATGCCCGGGATGAATCCTACTTGATCATGATGGATAAGTTTTTTAATGTGCTGTTGCAATCGATTTGCCAGTATTTTATTGAAGATTTTTGCATCTATGTTCATCATGGATATTGGCCTGAAGTTTTCTTTTCTTGTTGAGTCTCTGCCAGGTTTTGGTATCAGGATGATGTTGGTCTCATAAAATGATTTGGGAAGGGTTCCCTCTTTTTGGATTATTTGGAATTGTTTCAGAAGGAATGGTACCAGATCCTCTTTGTGTGCCTGGTAGAATTCAGCTGTGAACCCATCTGGACCTGGGCTTTTTTTGTGTGGCAGGCTCTTAATTGCTGCCTCAACTTCTGACCTTGTTATTGGTCTATTCATAGTTTCGGCTTCTTCCTGGTTTAGGCTTGGGAGGACACAGGCATCCAGGAATTTATCCATTTCTTCCTGATTTACTAGTTTGTGTGCATAGAGTTGTTTGTAGTATTCTCTGATGATGGTTTGAATTTCTGTGGAATCTGTGGTGATTTCCCCTTTATCGTTTTTTATTGCATCTATTTGGTTGTTCTCTCTTTTCTTTTTTATCAGTCTTGCTAGTGGTCTATTTTGTTGATCTTTTCAAAAAAACAGCTCTTAGTTTTGTTGATTTTTTGAAGTGTTTTTCTTGTCTCTATCTCCTTCAGTTCTGCTCTGATCTTAGTTATTTCTTGTCTTCGGCTAGGTTTTGAGCTTTTTTGATTTTGCTCCTCTAGCTCTTTCAATTTTGACGATAGGGTGTCAATTTTGGATCTCTCCACTTTTCTCATGTGGGCACTTATTGCTATATATTTTCCTCTACAGACTGCTTTAAATGTGTCCCAGAGATTCTGGTACGTTGTGTCTTCATTCTCGTTGGTTTCAAAGAACTTCTTTATTTCTGCCTTCATTTCATTGTTTATCCAATTAACATTCAAGAGCCAGTTGTTCAGTTTCCATGAAGCTGTGCAGTTCTGAGTTATTTTCTGAATTCTGAGTTCCAACTTGATTGCACTATGGTCGGAGAGACTGTTTGTTATGATTTCAGTTGTTTTGCATTTGCTGCGGAGTGCTTTACTTCCAATTATATGGTCAATTTTGGAGTAGGTGTGATGTGGTGCTGAGAAGAATGTATATTCTGTGGATTTGGGGTGTAGTGTTCTGTAAATGTCTATCAGGTTTGCTTGTTCCAGGTCTGAGTTCAAGTCCTGGATATCCTTGTTAATTTTCTGTCTGGTTGATCTGTCTGCTATTGACAGTGGAGTGTTAAAGTCTCCCACTATTATTGTGTGGGAGTCTAAGTCCCTTTGTAAGTCATTAAGAACTTGCCTTATATATCTGGGTGCTCCTACATTGGGTCCATATATATTTAGAATCGTTAGCTCTTCTTATTGTATCGATCCTTTTACCATTATGTAGTGACCTTCTTTGTCCCTTTTGATCTTTGTTGCTTTAAAGTCTATTTTATCAGAGATGAGAATTGCAACTCCTGCTTTTTTTTGCTCTCCATTTGCTTGGTAAATCTTCCTCCATTCTTTTATTTTGAGCCTTTGTGTATCTTTGTGTGTGAGGTGGGTTTCCTGGATACAGCACACTGATGGGTTTTGGTTTTTTATCCAATTTGCCAGTCTGTGTCTTTTGATTGGTGCATTTAGCCCATTTACATTCAGGGTTAATATTGTTATGTGTGAATTTGATACTGCCATTTTGATGCTATCTGGCTGTTTTGCCCATTGGTTCATGTACATTCTTCATTTTGTTGATGGTCTTTAGCATTTGGTATGCATTTAGGATGGCTGGAACTGATTGTTTCTTTCTATGTGTAGTGCCTCTTTCAGGAGCTCTTGTAAAGCAGGCCTAGTGGTGACAAAATCTCTGAGTACTTGCTTGTTCGTGAAGGATTTTATTTTCCCTTCACTTATGAAGCTCAGTTTGGCTGGATATGAAATTCTGGGTTGAAAGCTCTTTTCTTTAAGGATGTTGAATATTGGCCCCCACTCTCTTCTGGCTTGTAGAGTCTCTGCCAAGAGATCTGCTGTGAGTCTGATGGGCTCCCCTTTGTGGGTGACCCAACTTTTCTCTCTGGCTGCCCTTAGTATTTTCTCCTTAGTTTCAACCCTGGTGAATCTGACGATTATGTGCTTTGGGGTTGCTCTTCTTGCGGAGTATCTTTGTGGTGTTCTCTGTATTTCCTGGAGTTCAGTATTGACCTGTCTTACTAGGTTGTGGAAATTTTCATGGATAATATCCTGAAGAGTGTTTTCCAGCTTAGATTCATTCTCTTGATCACATTCTGGTACACCTATCAATCGTAACTTGGGTCTCTTCACATAGTCCCACATTTCTTGGAGATTTTGTTCATTCCTTTTTGTGCTTTTTTCTTTAATCTTGGTTTCACGTTTTATTTCATTGAGTTGATCTTCAATTTCTGATATTCTTTCTTCTGCTTGGTCAATTCGGCTGTTGAAACTTGTGCATGCTTCACGAAGTTCTCGTGTTGTGTTTTTCAGCTCCTTCAATTCATTCATATTCCTCTCTAAGTTTTCCATTCTTGTTATCAATTCCTCGAATTTTTTTTTCAAATCTTTTTTCAAGGTTCTTAGTTTCTTTGCCCTGATTTAGAACATGTTCTTTTAGCTCAATGAAGTCTCTCATTATCCACTTTCTGAAGTCTGATTTCGTCATTTCGTCACACTCATTCTCCGTCCAGCTTTGTTCCCTTGCTGGTGAGAAGTTTTGGTCCTTTGTAGGAGGTGAGGTGTTTTGGTTTCGGGTGTTTTCCTCCTTTTTGCGCTGGTTTCTTCCCATCTTTATGGATTTATCCGCCTGTCGTCTTTGTAGTTGCTGATTTTTCAATTGGGTCTCTGTGTGGATGCTGAGATTGTTGATGATGAAGTATTTCTGTTACTTAGTTTTCCTTCTAGTGGTCTAGCCCCTCTGCTGTATGAGTGCTGAGGTCCACTCCAGGCCCTGTTTGTCTGGAGTATACCTGTAGCAGCTGTGGGAGAGTGAGGGATGATACCAGTTTCTTCTTCTGCTGTCTTTGTTCCAGAATGATGCCCGCCAAATGTCAGTCTGATTAGTCCTTTTTTTTGTGGTGACTCTTTGGATATACAGAGGTCATGGAGCTGCTTAGGGAGACGGTTTGTGCTGTATAGTAGCTCCAGTGCTGAGCTGTGAGCTCCATTGTTCATTCAGGGTTGTTGGGAGGTTGTTTATGTCTGCTGCAATAGAACTCATAAAACACCACCCTTTTATTTCCCCCCCTTATATGCACTGTTTCAGGGAGTTGGGGCTTTCTTTATGAGTATCTGTTTCACTGTCCTGCCTCGCTAGGTGGCAGTCTATTAACTATTTGCCTGCCAGGGCTCTGACCTGCTAGCGAGGTTCTGCCCTGTTGCTGCTGGGCTCCCTTCTGCTGTGGAGAGCTCCCGCCTCCTGGGAGTCTCTCTGTTATGGCAGGTTGCCTCGGCAACGGCAGGCTGCTTCGGCCCTGGACGGTACTTCAATAGGGGCGGATTGTGTCAGCGGTGGTGGACGCCCCTCCCTCACCGGGCTGCACTGTCCTAGATGCCGGCAGCAAAACTCTCAGTGCCAAGCATCTCCAGTCATTGCCCTGCTTGTTCCTGTGAGGGTTTGACCCGCTGAGCCCGATTACCCAGCTCCCTGCCTCAGAGTCCGTCCTCTCTCTCTCTCCCTCTCTCTCCATGAGCTTAAAGATCGACTCTCTCACTGGCGCCCCAGGAGCCTGCTGATAGGGCACTGGGATCCATGCGATCTCCCGTGCCGCTGCCCACTTCACCGGCTCAGATCACGCTTCCCAGGAAACTCCCAGGAAACTCCTGGTCTGGCTCACTGTCCAAGTCCCGTTCAATCAAATGGACGCGCCAATCTGCCCTTCAAACTCTCAGATTGCCGGTTTAATGGGGCGCCCAAACCAGTGAGTTCCATGCTGGGTCCTGCTGCGGCACCGGTCAAAGCGGCGCCGGCCAAAGCAGCCGCGCCAGAGGGCTGCGTTAGCCGGTTTTACTTTACTAGTGTCCTGTGGGACTTTCAACGCTCTGTGGGCTAGAAAAGTCCATCCGAGAATGCAGCTAGGACTCACCCTCTGCGCCGTCAGTGAGAGCTGCAATCCTGAGTCACTTCTACGACGCCATCTTGCCGGGTCTCCCAACTGTTGCAAACTTTTATGATTATTTATGAACTCTCATACAGTGAGCTCTAGTACTTACATTGGTGAATGAGTGATGCCACTTTATGTTTATTCAGGTGACCATGGCATGGGGAGAAGCTTTCATCAGTAAATTCTGTCCCACAATTAGCTTGTCGTCTTTCTGTGCCTGTAGGCCAGTGGTTTCCAAGGCTCATAGACATGGGGATGGCATTTTGGAAATGCCACCAAGTTGTTTAGAAAACTATGCATCACGTCATGGCCATCAGCTTACGTTCTGAGTCAGGACCCACTCTGCTATCTTATCTTCCTCAGACACATACAGTATAAAAGATTTTTCTAAGTCCAGAAACCCCAGTCTCAAGGCAGACATCAGCTTTTCTTTCAATTGTGAGAAGGCTCCCTGCCACTCTGAGATCCACTCAAATGCCTTTCAGACCCCATAGCTGCCTTGAATTTGTAGGTACCGGCAGGTTACTGTTAACCTGCTTTCTCTCTATTACTTGGCTTCATTGTCCCTGCGAGATAGTAAATTCTAGATAGTGAGACTGTTGTTGGCAAATGTGGGCCTTCCTTTTAGAGACTTGGTATTTACAGTTCTCCAGGTATTTGAGTAACAAGTCAATTCCCCTGGCACACTCAGCTGCCACTGGGTGTCACAGAAAAAGGTCAATCACATGCTGAATCAGCACACAACTTAAGGCCCTTAACACAGGACTTCTGGAGGTCCTGAGCCAATGCTTCTCTGAAGATGGTTGGAGAGTTCCTGAACCCCTGTGTAAGCCAGTCTAGGTGTGCTGTGTTTTTACATATGACTCTGGATCCTCCCACTGGAAATCAGGTATTGGCTTTCAGGGGATAACCTGATACTGAAGAAAGCATGTTTTAATTTTAAGCCAGTAAATCAGCTCAGTTTAGCTGGCAACAGTTCTGGAAACATATAGGGATTAAATATGTTGGAGTGCAAGGTCACAGTTGCCTGTTTGACCAAGCAGATATTTGTCACCAGAGTATAGTCTTTGGTCTCTTTCATGGAAAAAGAAAAAAGAGGTGTGTTCCATAAAGACTGGCAAGGAACTTTGATGCCATAAATATTCAGGTGTGTGAGATGGACTTGGATGCCTTCAAGAACTTCCCTTGGTGCTGACCTGGACACCTTCAAGATCTACAATTGGTACTGGCTTCTGCCTGTCTTAAAGTGGTAGTGTTTTTGACTTTACTTTGATGACCACCTAGACCAGTTTACAGGCAACCCTGGGGGGTTGTCTTCTGTTCAGACCAGTGGCCATTACTTTGCTAGTGCAGTGGCTGGTTCTCATTCTGATTCAGTCAGAAAGCATCTCCACTCTTCCTTCCATTAGAGCCATAATAATTGCTACCTGAGGCAGTAATTGAGCTGCAGGGAACCCTTATCAGTGAACATAATAGTAGCCCTTAGTTTGATCAGCAAGTCTTTATCCAAGAAGAGTAGGGAAATTCTGGCTTGTACAAGAACTGATCATAACCTTGTGGGCTTCCACAGAGCACGTCAATAGTAGGCAAAAATTCTGATTTTTAGCAACTACAGTTGCCCCAAGTATGTCTACTGCCTTTCTGTACAAAGGAGTCACAGATTGAGTTACCAACAAATGCTCCACCCTGTTGTTGATTAAGAAATTAATGTTCTTGCTCTCCACCTTCATCCTGACCATGAGCTCTTTGGGGGATTTGACCTCAGTCTCCTTCAGTTTATTGGCTATTCTTTCAGACTAAAGAGTACAGCTCTATCTTTGCCCGAGTCTTTCTGCTTAGATTTACCTTGGTTTCCTGTCAACTGTGGACACGTATTGTTCGAGCGCCCCACTTCTTTACAATAAGCTCATTTGTTGTGCTGTAGGCAAGGTCAGTCATACTGGGTATCATTTCCAGGACCTCCCTTTCCCTGCTCTTTTGAAGGGGTTCCTCTAATAGCTGTGGTTAACAGGTTAGCATTTCATCCGTCGTGTCACTCCTTCTCTCAGCAGCCTACTGTATCTCTATTTACAAATATTGATGAGCTATTTTCAGTAACTGCATGGTGCTCATGTCTGCAAACCAAACCTATTTCTGTAACTTTTCTTGATGTCATTGGTCCTCTGACTAATTTATCTGGTTTAACATGTTCTGATTCTTTAGGTGCTCAGAATAAAAAGGAGCATACATAAGGTAGCCTTATATAATCTTTCTTAAAACTGTGCTGGACCTTCATCTTTTCACTGCATAAGTTGGGTTATCTTGTGTATATTTCTGACCATCTGTTCTCCTTTCCTTATTCCTCAAGTAAGACTTCTCTGTATCCAGTCAGCCTCTCAATGCTTTCAGTGGTATTTGGATCCCACTGAGGGTCAGTTCCTAGTAACTGGGCCCTCACATATTTCTGAGGATTCTGATTATAAACTGGATCATGCTCCACCTCTAATTTCTCATAAAATGATACGTGATGAATCAGTGACAATAAGCCCAAGTGGGATTATGGGTTATGATGATGGGTGGAATCAGGCCACCTGAAGCTTGTGTGCAGTCAGTATAGAATGGGTTTGTATTCCTGTTTTAAAAAAGAGTTGAAGTAAAAAATATGTATGTGAAAAAACAGTTTTTCACAACATGTCTGTTCTCATCTATGACCATTTATAAGTGCTCTCTCAGGGACATTAACATTTTAGCCTTTGACCACAAACAAGCCACCAGGAGAGAGAATCCCACTGAGAAGTTGGCTGCTATGAAAGAGATGTTAAGGGAGGCTCCACTTTCTTTTCTTTTTATTATGGGTAGTCTAAGGATATTCAGACTTTGTGAAGGCAATGAGATCTCTGGCTTTGGAGGTAAAAGCCATACCTCTGGGTAAGGAGAGTGTCATATTGGAGGGAGTATTCTGGTGCTGAGTCTGCCAAAACTTTAGGAGCCTGCATTCCTTGGCTGGAGGAGCAAAATTTTTCCCTAACTGCCTGTTTGTTTACTAACACTGCTGCTGCGTGGTCCGTTAATCATTGTGAGGTGTGGGTTAAACTAACTATAACCAAGGGTGTGTGCATGGAAATTGGTCAAGGCAAGATATCTTGGCTTGCCTGTAAACTTGTGCCAAAGTTTGAAAGGAAGGAACCTGTCTATGCTTCCTTATGTGAGCCAATATGCTTTCAATGCTAGCCAGGCTATATCTCACAGCATTCTGAGTCTCTCTAGAGTCACTGTCGTGCCATAATATCCACTAAATTTCTCTTTAATTTTTTTTTCATGATTCCCAGTGAAGTGGATTTACTTTGGGTCTTACCTGTCTACCTCTGTTAGAATAAGAACAGCTTCTGAAAAACGGAGAGGGGCTGCTCACTGACTCTGCACAATGTTACAACTTGGGAATCTGCAATCCACCCTCAGTCCACAGCCTTTTATGGTGCAACACACTATCTCTGCATTTTTGCTTCAGACTGATACGTCCACTTCTGTTTCAGAAGCTTCTTGGTATTGGAGAGTTTGTTATTCCCTCAACATTTTCTAGATTGTGGGTCAACTTTTTTAGCCTTATGCAGATTGCCCCTGATTCTAGCTGGCTCCTTGATTTGCTCAGCATAAGGAGTCCACTGCAATGGACTTAGAGTTCCTGCACATTATACCCAGTGAGCTTAATTAGGTTTTTTCACACACGCTCACATGCATACACATCTCACCATCCAAGTTCTGAGGAAACAAGATTACTGAAACCAGTTACAATGAGACAAAAATCAAGTTTGAAGTGCCAAAGTAAATTGGCATGTCATGGTTGATCAGGTCAGGCTTCCACACAAAGGGAGGGCAAGTCAAGCTTCCCAGAATTAATGCTACTGAGTTTCCGACAACCGGACTACAAGCACTGGTTTCTTCTCAGTGTATATTCTTTGAGCAAATCTGCTCTGGAATCCTGCCTGGCTGTGCCCTGGTAAAGAATTTCACCTGGGTTAATACCTACGTGGGAGTGCTCTTAGGATCCATGTCACCGAAGCAGGCTGGAGTCCCCTTTGGGAATGCCTTTCCTCTATGATTAATAAACTCCTATTTAATAACCAAATTAACAAGACAAAATTGTTTTTGTTTGCTTAATATAGGAAGGGAGGACTATGCTGTTTAGACACATTCTTTGAGCAATGCACACAATGTGAAATTAGAGGACTGGAAGATATCAGGTGTTGTACAGAAGCATGCAGTATTTGTACAAACACAGACATTCAGGCCAAACTTGCAGCCAAAGAGGTATATTTATTGAAGTTCATTGTTGAATTACTAATGTATTGAAGTGCTGGTACAGTTTTATTATTGTTATTGGTAACAGTTCTTCACTGAGATTAGCCATTGTATATTACTTACATTTAAACCTAGCTTTTCTGACTACATATATACAATAATTACAAAGCCAATATTATCTAAATCTTTTTAAAGTTTTCATTTTCATTTACAAAGAACGTAAAATGCATCTATATTATATTTTTAAAAGTGATATATACAAATTGGCCACCATTTATTTATTTTTATTTTTATTTTTATTTTTAAAAAATTTTTATTGCATTATAGGTTTTGGGGTACATGTACAGAAAGTGCAAGATAGTTGCAAATGTACACACATGTCAGTGTGTTTTGCTGCCTTTCTCCCCTTCACCCATATTTGGCATTCATATGCAGGCTATCCCTCCCCAGCCCACACCGCTGTCCCTCCCCCATTCCCCCCAATAGACCCCAGTGTGTAGCAGACACCCTATCTGTGCCCATGTGTTCTCATTTTTCTCACCCACCTACGAGATTTCTTTTTCTGTTCTTGTGTCAGTTTGCTGAAAATGATGTTCTCCAGATTCATCCATGTCCTTACAAAGGACAGAAACTCATCATTTTTGATTGTTGCATAATATTCCATGGTGTATATGTGCCACATTTTCCCAGTCCATGCTATCATCGTTGGGCATTTGGGTTGGTTCCAGTTCTTTGCTATTGTAAACAGTGTTGCAATGAACATTTGCGTGCATGTACTGTAAGTAGAATAATTTATATTCCTTTGCATATATACCCAGTAATGGGATTGCTGGGTCAGATGGTATTTCTATATTGAGGTCCTTGAGGAATCACCACACTGTCTTCCACAACGGTTGAACTAATTTACACTCCCACCAACAGTGTAAGAGTGTTTCTCTTTCTCCACATCCTCTCCAGCATCTGCTGTCTCCAGATTTTTTAATGATCGCCATTCAAACTGGCGTGAGATGGTATCTCAATGTGGTTTTCATTTGCATCTCTCTAATAACCAGTGATGATGAGCATTTTTTTCATATGTTTGTTGGCCTCATGTATGTCTTCTTTTGTAAAGTGTCTGTTTATATTCTTTGCACATTTTTGAATGGGCTTGTTTATTTTTTTCCTGTAAATCTGTTTGAGTTCTTTGTAAATTCTGGATATCAGCCCTATGTCAGATGTGTAAACTGCGAAGATGTTTTCCCATTCTGATGGTTGCCTATTCACTCTAGTGACTGTTTCTTTTGCCATGAAGAAGCTGTGGAGTTTGATTAGGTCCCATTTGTCTATTTTGGCTTTTGTTGCCAATGCTTTTGGTGTTTTGGTCATGAAGTCCTTGCCTACTCCTATGTCCTGAGTGGTTTTGCCTAGATTTTATTCTAGGGTTTTATGGTGCCAGGTCTTATGTTTAAGTGTTTAATCCATCTGGATTTAATTTTAGTGTAAGGTGTCAGAAAGGGGTCCAGTTTCTGCTTTCTGCACATGGCTAGCCAGTTTTCCCAACACCATCTATTAAATAGGGAATCCTTTTCCCATTGCTTGTTTTTGTTTGGTTTATCAAAGATAATATGGTTGTAGATATGCTGTGTTTCCTCCGATGCTTCTGTTCTGTTCATTGGTCTATATCTCTGTTCTGGTACCAGTACCATGCTGTTTTGATTACTGTAGCCTTGTAGTATAGTTTGAAGTCTGGTAGTGTAATGCCTCCTGCTGTGTTCTTTTTGCTTAGAATTGATTTGGCTATGCGGGCTCTTTTTTGGTTCCATATAAAATTCATGGTGGTTTTTTTCCAGTTCTCTGAAGAAATTTAATGGTAGTTTGATGGGGATAGCATTGATTGTGTAAATTACTTTGGGCAGTATAGCCATTTTCATGATATTGATTCTTCCTAACCACGAACATGGAATGTTTCTCCATCTGTTTGTGTTCTCTCTTATTTCATTGAGCAGTGGTTTATAGTTTTTCTTGAAGAGGTCCCTTATATTCCTTGTGAGTTGTATTCCTAGGTATTTTATTTTATTTGTAGCAATTGTGAATGGCAGTTTGTTTTTGATTTGGTTCTCTTTAAGTCTGTTATTGGTGTAAAGGAATGCTTGTGATTTTTGCACATTGATTTTATATCCTGAGATTTGCTGAAGTTGCTTATCAGTTTCAGGAGATTTTGGGCTGAGGTGATGGGATATTCTAAGTATACTATCAGGTCGTCTGCAAATAGAGACAATTTGGCTTCCACCTTTTCTATTTGAATATGCTTTTTTCCTTTTTCTTGCCTGATTGCTCTGGCTATAACTTCCAGTACTATGTTGAAAGGAGTGGTGAGAGAGGGCATCCTTGTCTAGTGCTGGATTTCAAAGGGAATGCTTCCAGTTTTTGCCCATTAAGTATGATATTGGCTGTTGGTTTGTTATTAATAGCTTTTATTACTTTGAAATATGTTCCATCGTTACCAAGTTTATTGAGGGTTTTTATCATAAAGAACTGTTGAATTTTGTGAAATGCCTTCTCTGTGTCAATTGAGATAGTCATGTGGTTTCTGTTTTTGCTTCTGTTTATGTGGTGAATTACATTTATTGACTTGCGTATGTTGAACCAGGCTTGCATCTCCGGGATGAATCCTACTTGATCATGATAGATAAGTTTTTTAATATGCTGTTACAATCGGTTTGCCAATATTTTATTGAAGATTTTTGCATCTATGTTCATCATGGATATTGGCCTGAAGTTTTCTTTTCTTGTTCAGTCTCTGCCGGGTTTTGGTATCAGGATGATGTTGGTCTCATAAAATGATTTGGGAAGGGTTCCCTCTTTTTGAATTACTTGGAATAGTTTTAGAAGAAATGCTATCAGGTCCTCTTTGTGTGTCTGGTAGAATTCAGCTGTGAACCCATCTGGACCTGGGCTTTTTTTGTGTGGTAGGCTCTTAACTGCTGCCTCAACTTCAGACCTTTTTATTGGTCTATTCATAGTTTTGGCTTCCTCCTGGTTTAGGATTGGGAGGACACAGGCGTCCAGGAATTTGCCCATTTCTTCCTGGTTTACTAGTTTATGTGCATAGAGTTGTTTGTAGTATTCTCTGATGATGGTTTGAATTTCTGTGGAATCTGTGGTGATTTCCCCATTTTCGTTTTTTATTGCATCTATTTGGTTGTTCTCTCTTTTCTTTCTTATTAGTCTGGCTAGTGGTCTGTCTATTTTGTTGATTTTTTTGAAAAATCTGCTCTTGGATTTATTGAGTTTTTGAAGAGCTTTTCTTGTCTCTATCTCCTTCAGTTCTGCTCTGATCTTAGTTATTTCTTGTCTTCAGCTGTTTTGAGCTTTTTTGATCTTGCTCCTATAGCTCTTTCAATCTTGACAATAGGGTGTCAATATTGGATCTCTCCACTCTTCTCTTGGGGGCACCTATTGCTCTATATTTTCCTCTACAGCCTGCTTTAAATGTGTCCCAGAGAATCTAGTACATTGTGTCTTCATTCGCATTGTTTTCAAAGAACTTCTTTATTTCTGCCTTCATTTTCTTGTTTATCCAATCAACATCCAAGAGCCAGTTGTTCATTTTCCATGAAGCTGTGTGGTTCTGAGTTATTTTCTGAATTCTGAGTTTCAACTTGATTGCACTATGGTTTGAGAGAGTGTTTGTTATGATTTCCATTGTTTTGCATTTGCTGAGGAGTGCTTTACCTACAATGATGTGGTCAATTTTGGAGTAGGTGTGATGCGGTGCTGAGAAGAATGTATATTCTGTGGATTTGGGGTGGAGAGTTCTGTAAATGTCTATCAGGTTTGCTTGTTCCAGGTCTGGGTTCAAGTCCTGAATATTCTTGTTAATTTTCTGTCTGCTTGATCTGTCTGATATTGACAGTGGAGTGTTAAAGTCTCCCACTATCATAGTGTGGGAGTCTAAGTCTCTTTGTATGTCATTAAGAACTTGCCTTATATATCTGGGTGCTCCTACATTGGGTCCGTATATATTTAGAGTCGTTAGCTCTTCTTGTTGTATCGATCCTATTATCATTATGTAATGACCTTCTTTGTCCCTTTTGATCTTTGTTGCTTTAAAGTCAATTTTATCCGAGACGAGAATTGCAACTCCTGCTTTTTTTTTGCTCTCCATTTGCTTGGTAAATCTTCCTCCATCCCTTTATTTTGAGCCTTTGTGTATCCTTGCGTGTAAGATGGGTTTTCTGGATACAGCACACTGATTGGTTTTTGTATTTTATCCAATTTGCCAGTCTGTGTCTTTTGATTGGTGCATTTAGCCCATTTACCTTTAGGGTTAATATTGTTATGTGTGAATTTGATACTGCCATTTTGATGCTAGCAGGCTGTTTCGCCTATTGGTTCATGTAGATTCTTCATTTTGTTGATGCTCTTTAGCATTTGGTATGCTTTTAGGATGGCTGGTACTGGTTGTTTCTTTCTATGTGTAGTACCTTTTTCGGGAGCTCTTTTAAAGCAGGCCTAGTGGTGACAAAATTTCTGAGTACTTCGTTTTTCATAAAGGATTTTCTTTTTCCTTCACTTATAAAGCTCAGTTTCTCAGGATATGCAATTCTGGGTTGAAAGTATTTTTCTGTAAGGATGTTGAACATTGGCCCCCACTCTCTTCTGGCTTGTAGAGTCTCTGCTGAGAGATCTGCTGTGAATCTCATGGGCTTTTTTTTGTGGGTGACCCGACGTTTCTCTCTGGCTGCCCTTAGTATTTTATCCTTCATTTCAACCCTGGTGAATCTGACGATTATGTGCCTTGGGGTTGCTATTCTTGTGGAGTATCTTTGTGGTGTTTTCTGTATTTCCTGGAGTTGAGTATTGACCTGTCTTTATAGGTTGGAAAAATTTTCCTGGGTAATATCCTGAATAGTGTTTTTCAGCTTGGATTCATTCTCTTCATCACATTCTGGTACACCTATCAAATGTAGGTTGGGTCTCTTCACATACTCCCACATTTCTTGGAGATTTTGTTCATTCCTTGTTGTGCTTTTTTCTTTAATCTTGGTTTCTCATTTTATTTCATTGAGTTGATCTTCAACTTTTGATATTCTTTCTTCTGCTTGGTCAAATCGGCTGTTGAAGCTTGTGCATGCTTCGTGAAGTTCTTGTGTTGTGTGTTTCAGCTCCTTCAATTCATTCATATTCATCTCTAAGTTGTCCATTCTTGTTATCAATTCCTCAAATCTTTTTTTAAATCTTTTTTCAATGTTCTTAGTTTCTTTGCACTGATTTAGAACATGTTCTTTTAGCTCAATGAAGTTTCTCATTATCCACTTTCTAAAGTCTGATTTTGTCATTTTGTCACACTCATTCTCCGTCCAGCTTTGTTCCGTTGCTGGTGAGGAGTTTTGGTCCTTTGTACTAGGTGAGGTGTTTTGGTTTTTGGTGTTTTCCTTTTTTGTGTGTGCTGGTTTCTTTCCATCTTTATGGATTTATCTGCCTGTTGTCTTAGTAGTTGCTGATTTTTCAATTTGGTCTCGGTGTGGATGCTGAGATTGTTGATGATGAAGTATTTCTGTTACTTAGTTTTTCTTCTAATGGTCTAGCCCCTCTGCTGTAAGTGCTGAGGTCCACTCCAGGCCCTGCTTTTCTGGGGTATACCTGTAGCAGCTGCAGAACAGTGAGCGATAATACCAGTTTCTTCTTCTGCTGTCTTTGTTCCAGAATGATGGCCGCCAAATATCAGTCTGATTAGTCCTTTTTTTGGGGTGCCTCTTTGGATATACAGGGGTCAGGGAGCTGCTTGAGGAGATGGTCTGTTTTTTATAGGAGCTCCAGTGCTGAGCTTTGAGCTTCATTGTTCATTCAGTGTTGTTGGGAGGTTGTTTATGTCTGCTGCAACAGAACTCATAAAACACCACCCTTTTTTTTCCCCCTTAGATGCTCTGTCTCAGGGAGTTGGGGCTTTCTTTATGATTATCTGTTGCACTGTCCTGCCCCACTATGAGGCAGTCTATTCACTATTTGCCTGCCCTGGCTCTGCCCTGCTAGTGTGGGTCCACTCTGTTGCTGCTGGGCTCCATTCTGCTTTGGAGCACTACCCCCTCCAGGTGGAGTCTCTCTGTTATGGCAGGTTTCCTCAGCAACAGCAGGCTGCATCAGCCCTGGGGGATACTTCAGTAGGGGCTCATTGCATCAGTAGTGGTGGATTCCCCTCCCCCACCGGGCTGCACCATCCTAGAAGCCGGCAGCAAAACTCTCAACCCCAAGCACCTCCAATCACCACCCTGCTTGTCCCCGTGAGGGTGGAACCCACGGAGCCTGATCACCCAGTTCCCTGCCTCAGAGTCCATCCTCTCTCTCTTCCTCTCCCCAAGCTGAAATGATGACTCTCTCACTGGCGCCCCAGTAGCCTGCCAATAGGGCACTGGGATCCGTGCAATCTCCTGTGCTGCTGCCCACTGCATGGCTCAGATCATGCTTCCCAGGAATCTCCTGGTCTGGCTCATTGTCCAAGTCCTGTTCAATCAGATGGACATGCCAATCTACCCTTCCAACTCTCAGATTGCCAGTTTAACAGGGCACCCATACCAGTGAGTTCCATGCTGGGTCCCACTGCAGCGCTGGCTGAAGCAGCCGCATGAGCCAGCTGCACTAGCCAGCTGTACTAGCATCCCGTGTCTCTGCCACACCTGGGACTTTCACGGCTCTGTGGGCAAAAAAGTCCATCCAAGAATGTGGCTAGGACTCACCCTCTGCACCTTCACTGAGAGCTGCAATCCTGAGTCACTTCTATGATGCCATTTTGCGAGAGCAGTATCTTGGCCACCATTTATTAAGCAGATCCTCTGATGTTGATTTCAGGGCATTGGCAGTAGCTAAACAAAAAAAAAACAGTACTTTTGGAGTGATTGTTTTACAAAGATCATTATGGATTATTTAAACATGTGCACACACACACACACACACATGCATGTAGATATATGTATATTTGTATAGAATAAGATTATTGTATCTCTATCAAATACAATCATTTATTTTATTTATTTGTTTATTTTATAAGTTATGAAGTACAGATCATGCAGATTTATTAAAAACTTACACATGTGCCATTGTACTGGTTTTGTGCATCAGTGGCCCCTTCATCTCTGTGAGGTATTTCTCCTAATGCTATGCCTCTTCAATGCCCACACTCCCTCTTGTTTCTCCCTTATTCTTCACACAAAGACCCCGATGGAGAATGTTCCCTTTCCTACGTCCATGTCTTCTCATTGTTCAACACAGACTTTTGAGTGAGAACATGCTGTGTTTGGTTTTCTAATCTTGTGCAAGATTGCTGATAATAATGGCTTTATCCATGTCTTTGCAGATAACATGAACTTATTTTTTTTAATTAATAATTGCAAAATATTCCATGATGTATATGTGCTATATTTTCTTTATCTTGTCTATCATTGATGGGCATTTGGATTGGTAAGAAGTCTTTGCTATTGTAAACAGTACAGCAAAAAAAAAGTATGTGAGGACATATTATTATAATAGAAAGATTTATAATCCCTTGGGTATATTTCAAGTAATGAGATTGTTGGGTCAAAAAGTATTTCTATTTCTATATCTCTAAGAAAATGCCACACTTTATTCCACAATGGATAAATTAATTTTCACTCCCACCAATAGTGTAAAAGGCTTCTATTGCTCTGCATCCTCTGCATCATCTGTTGTCATGATTTTTTAATGATCACCATTCTAACTGATGTGAGGTGGTGTGTCAATGTAGGTTTTATTTGCTTCTCTTTAATGAGCAGATATAATGAGCATATTTCCACATGCTTTTTGGTCACATAAATGTCTTTTTTTGAAAACACTTCAAATCCTTTTTCCACTTCTTGATAAAGTTTTGCTTTTGTAAATCTACTTTAGTTCTTTGTAGATTCTGAATATTAGCCCTTTGTCAGATGAGTAGAATGCAATATTTTCTTTTCATGTTGTTGGTTGCTGGTGTACGCTATTAATATATTTTTTTTCTGTGTGAAAACTCGTAATGAGATCTCACTCTTCTATTTTGGCTTGGTATCTATCTATCTATCTATCTATCTATCTATCTATCTATCTATCTATCTATCTATCTATCTATATCTATCTATCTATCTATCTATCGATCTATCTATCTATCTATATTTTGGTGTTTCAGTAATGAAGTCCTTTTCCATGCCTATGTCCTGAATGGTATTGCCTCTGTTTTTCTACAGTTTTTTAATGCTTTAGGCCTAATGTTTAAATATTTAATCTGTACAGAGTTAATTTCTGTATAATGTGTAAGAAAGGAATCCAGTTTCAGCTTTCTGTATATGACCAGCCAGTTTTTAGAACCCCATTTATAAAATAGGGGCTTTTTTCTCATTGTTTCTCATCTCATGGAACTCATAATAGCTCAGAGCTAGTGTCCAGAAGTTTCTGAAAATTTTGATAATTTTCATTTTTCTTATACAGTGTCACCCTGAAAAAAAATTCTGAGTTTTTCTCCAGATAGGATAAGTTCTCATTGCATAAATTTATAGTCATGTAGTCGGGTCATTCCACAGAAATCCTTTTCCTTCTTATTCAAGAAGTTCTGGGTATTTAAACAGATCCTAATCAGAAAATTAATTGAGGTGCTATACTTTACTCTATTACTCAGATTTTATTATTCACAATAGGCTTTTGTTTACTTTATTGGAAAGTTTTCTGTTTATGTAACATCAGCATAAGGGCATTTTTTTCTAATCGATTTCACTTCCAGGACCATGGTGATTCGATAGCCAATACCACAGGTCTCCTGGAGTCAAAGTATTCTAATTGTCACTTTTTCATAGCTTTTCCCCTGTTGTGTTTGATGGTTGAGTACTGCATCTTGGCCGCTACACTTCAGGATCCAATTTCTCTCATGGTATTGAACTTTTGTAGTTGATAGGCTATATATCTCGCCATTAAATCAGAAATAAAGAAAATTACTAGAGTACTAATTAAAGATGCAGGTAGTTTATTAGATTTTACACACTCGGTGTCCCCAGTTTAATTGTTGTCTTTATTCGTGTCTCTATACCAGTTGCAGGGTCCAAATTTTTTCAGTCAGTTCCCTTACTATAACAGTAGAGACGTGGCAAAGCTGAGCATCTATCTGTCTTTGCAGGTCAGTCATTCCTACCATAAAAGCCTTTGATTTTGGCTCTATTTCTACAGATGATAAGACTTTCACAGAAAAATTAGCAGATTTGGGGTTTGGCATCTAATTCTAAAACTGATAAACAGATTTGCTGAGTTAATTTTTTTTCTAGAAGCTGGGAGACAGAATTCCTGAGTTTATGCTTATCTCCCGTCATTTTTTCACTGAACTTTGTCGCTAGTAAGCAGCTTCATTGCGTTCTTTGGATTGTAGCATATGTTTTGCTGTATTATGGGTAGAGTTTCTAACTCTTCGCCTCTCACAATTTCTTGAATTTCTCTCAGGGTGGTTGGAAAATTGTAAGAGAAATATTATGAAAGTTATGCTATTTTAGTCTCCAATCTTTTGTAAGGCCAAATTGTCTCATACTGTTGCTGGGCTGCAGTGAAATTGTGGATTATCAGCTCACTGCAACATCTGCCTCCAGGTCTAATTAATTCTCCTGCCTCAGCCTCCCAAGCAGCTGGAATTACAGGTGCCCAACACCATGCCCAGATATTTTCTTTGTGTGTGTTTAGTAGAGATGAGGTTTCACTATTTTTGTCAGGCTGGTCTCAAATTTCTAACTTAGTGATTTACTCACCTCAGCCTCCCAAAGTTACAGGTGTGAGCCACAGTGCTTGGCCCAAGGCTAAAAGGGTTTAATGAGACTCGTTAAGGCAGCCAGTTTGTACGTTATAGAATTAGGTCTTAGAGTACAGATTAGGTATAATAACAGTTTCTCTGGCGAAGTATGTAAACACCCATATTTGTTCTCTATATTCTAAGTGTTTACTCATGTAAACTTTGTGCTGAATGGTCATCCCATGGGGAGGTCAAAGAGGATTAACCATCAATAGTGTTTATTTGGGGCCCAAAAGCCAAAACCTTTTATATTTTATAATCACTATTTTACCTATATTAAAAGAGATTAACAATAAACTAAGAAATCAAGTAACACTAAAGATCAGATATAAAAAGTTCATAGTTACTCTTATAGCATTTATTGTCTCAGACATAGTCATCCTGGCAACTGCCAGTATTGTAGTGGCATCTATTACTGAGTCACTACAAACAAAACAGCAAATGTAAGGCAACTTGAGACTAAAATTTTAAAGTATCCTCATCCTATAGATCTACAGTCCCAAGAAATAGCTATATGGAAAAGTGTTTAAATTATCTCCCCCCCCCAACAAAAAAAATTAAAATAATAAATAAATAAATAATCTTCCCTAGTAAAAACCTTGTTTCTGGGAGTCACTCTATGACTAGAAATGAATGTTTGCTATTTGTATTAATAAAGGTCTCCTGTTATTTGTTAATACTAAGATGCAAAGCTGAAATAAGAGCAAGGACCACTGCACTTGAGAGACCTATGGCTGAACACAATCATGGCCTCAAGGAAACAGAGGGTAATGTTAATAACACAGAAGGTGTAAATGTGGTGATTTACTTGAGGTGGCTGATGAAATATTAAAGCAAATATTAGGGAAGATATAATATTAGTCACAAACTTTTTGAAAGGCTGAATGGCTTCAATATGACTGAGTGAAAATAGCCAGTTCTTACATTAAAGCATTAGGTCATGGAGTAAAGATAAGGGACAATAAAAGCTTTCTTAGTTAATTCTTTTTACCACACATTTCTTTCTCTCCACTCTGTTTACTCATGCAAATAGGCTTTGTGCTGGATGGGTTCTCAGTAGGTGGTCAAAGAGAATTTTCCATTAATGTTGTTTTTTTCCCGGGCCTGGGAACCAAAATCTTTAATCATTTTTAAAACCACAATTTTAACCATATTAGCCATATTAACTGTTCACAAATGTGTTAACATAGAATCCCTGTTATTAAATATATACTAAGAAAATGTGAGGAGAAATGAGGAGTGAGGTTGGTTAACCACAATTAGACCCTGAAAGCAGTTGACGATTCCATGGCCCAACTCTTTTACTGTATTTTGGCCTGTGAGAAAGTATTTTAATTATCCCTCCCTGAGTCAGCGTTTGTAGTACAGACCTCAACAGGTGGTGACAAACATCTCAGGTGATAATCTTTTTGTGGTTAATGCCATAACAATTGAAGAATCAGGAATATCAAATATACTTATTTTGTATAACTCTATAAGCTTTTTCTACCAGAGACTATCAGTGTTCTTCATATTATCGGAAATCATTTACTTGGCATCATTATATCACATTATATTAAGTAGCTCAACTCCAGAAACTGCAAATCCAATGAAGAAAGTTTCTTTTCAATATTTTGTTTCTCTAAAACCACTTCTGGTACCAACTTCTGTATTCCTCAGGGTTCTGTCAGTGGGGCAAAATGAATATATAGAGGTGAGATTATTAAGTCTTAACTTACAAAATATCCATATCCCACAATAGGCTGTCTGCAAGTGAAGCAGAAAAGAGAATTAGTGTGAGTCCCAAAACGGAACACCTTGGAGTCCTACATGTGAGGATAGAGAGTATCTGTCACAGGAGAAAAATATAGGCTAAGAGTCTAAGCCCCTCTCACATTTTTTCACATGGTTTTCTGCCTATTTTAAACTCATAGAGAGTTGAATAGATTATGTTTACTCAGCTTAAGAGTGGATCTGCCATCCATAGAACACTGACTCAAATGTTAATCTCTTTTCTGCAACACCCACACAGAAATATCCAGAATTAATAATATTTATTTCTCAAAATAACAATCTCATCTCCTGGTCATTAATCTGAATGTTTTTATTGTTGCTTTAACTATAAGCCAGTGACAGACAGAATACCGGGGGCTAGACTCATGTACAAGAATGGAAACTAATAGTGGTTTTTTTTTTAATTTCACCCATTTATGCTGAAGAATCTAATTAGAAATCACTTTATTATTATTTTTTTTTGAAGCACATACGTTTTCTGTATTCAGCCAGACTCGAAGACTTGTTAGAATATCAGCTGTGGAGAAGAGTTACTCACCCAAAAGCTTTCTTTCTGCTAAAACCTGGCAAGATGTCAGGACTATCATTGTGGCACAGGGTCTGTTTTGGGTAATGGACTCTGATGAGAGCAGGGGAGATGACAGGCTGGCCAGCTAGAGAGTGGAACTACCCACTTTAGGGTGTCCTCTCTTCAGAAATCATAGTAGATATTGGTACCATCAAATGTGAAGAGAAACTACCCACTCAAATGTCTTCTCCTCCTATATACCTACTTCTTCTCCTAGGTATATAGGAGACCTATTTACCTAATAAGATGATAAGCTAAATGGAGATGCTACCTATTCTATGGTCTTTGTTCTGCTAAATGACAATCACTAATCAACACCTTTCCTGCAGGAAAAAAAATCTACCCACTCTAGATCTTCTCTCTGCTGAGAGCTGGATATCCAGGACATTCATCTGGTTGTGGAAAAGGGTTACTAAATGAGGTCTTTTTAGAGTTCTGTTACTAAGTCACTTTATGTTGTTCAGTCTCCACCTGAACAGTTATCTCATTCTTTCTGAATGCAAAAAATAATTTGAGGTTTACTAAATATTTGAACTGAAAGATTTGTTACCAAAACAGGAGTAAAATATGTCTTTCCTATCACATTGTGGAAGACAAAAATAAGATGAGAGCTGTGGCTTTTCAAGGTTCACAGACATAGGGGCTCCAAACACCAGGGCTGTAATACTCTTGTTAGTGTTTTTCTGTTTCTGGCACCTTCAAGCTTCTGGGTGCCACTACACATCCCAGTATCAGCTGAGAATCTTCCTGCAGTATTTCTGGTCCAGGTTCTGTTAGTTACTCAATGAGATGAAACTCCAGCTGGAACCAGAAATCTTCTGCTTTGCTTCAGCTGACATGCCTGATCATGTATATTAGCTGGACCCCAGAGATACTCATACATGCCTCCACTTTCTATGCCATGTTTTCTCATGGCAGTTCTTCAGTTTAGGCCTGTAATCCAATCTGAGTGCATTCTGTCAGACAGAGTAGATAGAATAAGCTTAACAAGACTGAGAAAAACTCAGGCAAAAGGACAACTGGCCACAGATATTTTCAACTGGCAAGATTATGTCCCCACAGTTCTTTGATAGAAGAAGCATAGCTAGTTGTGTTTAGATGTCTTACTTCTATTGGATCTTGAAATGCTTATAATTTAGTGTCCAACAATGTGGTATTCTTAACTCTGTTGCCATTTACTCAGTGTTGTTGGCAAAATATTAAAGATATGAACTGTTGGAAAAGATATAGATTGTTATCTCAAACTGTTTGGAAGACCGAGAGTTTTTGTTGGGGCCGGTTGAAGGCAGCTTCCCTGAAAACATTAGCATAGAACAAGATTAGACAACAATCAAAAGGCCTTAACACACATGCATATGTTTTCAGTTTAACTGTTTCTTTATGTCCATTTTGTTCTGGGTGATCCATCTGGAAGGATCAAAGAAGAATAACTCATTAATTGTATTTACTCTAGGGCCCAAAACCAAAATATTTCATCAGTTTTAGTCAGACCTTTTACCATGTTTATTATCCAAACGAGTGTTATCTTAGAACCTCTATTGTAATGTCTGCACACTAAACGTGCTGATGAGAGAGGGAATCTAGTTTTATGGGTTGCATTTTGCTCCCTGATGGCAGCCCACAGCCATTTTCTAAGCAACTTGAAACACTGTAATGGTGGGCGAGTGCATTCATTTATAAACCCTTGAGTCAGAATCCACAGGTTAGATTTCTGTAGTGATGGCAAACACGTCTCAGTTAGTAGTCTCAACATGATTGAAGGCACAAGTGGTGCTCCATTTGAAGAAAGGGGTCATGATAGCTGTCAAAGCTATCATGCTCTAACACAGAGTAAACTAATGTAATCACCACTGCAAAGAATGAAAAAAGGAAACAGAGGATTCCCCAGAATAAAAAGTAAAGAAGACCACAGTCAAGTAAAGAATTCAGTAAGTCATTGGTTTCTACTGAGGAATACAAATTATGGTGAGACATTGTTTCAGGCTAGGGTTTCCTCATAAGACAACAGTTATTAGCACAGCAATGGCAGCATATAAAGGGCTGGAAATGTTTCTTAAGGCTAGTGAGAGTTTAGTCTTACAAAATGAATTAAGAAATGTAATACAAACTATTTTCTCTCATAATTCTTGGTCACCAACAGAGAGCACCTTAGATCTAGATAGCTAAGTGAAAGTGGGAAGTAATCTAAAACAGAATTATGTCAAAGAAAAACAGGTTACTGTAACTTCTCTAACATCATGGGCATTAGTAAGAGTGGTCCCTGTCCTATTATATGTACAAGGGTCCAATAAGGGGAAGAAGAAAAAGCCATAATCTCCCTTACTGCCTTCAGTTTCTTCCTCAACCCAGCTATCCTAAGGTAAAGATACGAAGATAACAGAGGTTTTTCCTGAGCCTGGTCCTACAGTGAGTTAAAAAAAAAGAGAGAGAAAAGACATTCTGCAGGTATGATTTTTTTTTTGTTTTAAACAAGCAGCTTTGGAAGGTAAACTTCTTGCCTTGACCCGAAATTGAGGATCAGCATGGCAGTCAGACACATAAACCAATCTTTTTTTAGCACTTCTGAAGTGCTTAGAAAAAAACATTCATAAAAATGGATCTTCTAGCCAATCATAAAATAAATAACTGATGTTTTAGCAGACAACTTTCAAATAAAGCAATGGGACTAGTCAATGCTGGCTCAAATAACTTTGAAGCCCAGCCTCTTTTGGAGGGCAAAATATAATGAGTTGTGTGAACAACAAGCCAAAAGTAATCAGGTGACAGGGAAAGATATCACAGCTCCTATGTTCCAGGGGAAGAGTTTCCATGCTCACTACAAAAATTAGATTTTGGTCACCAGGCATATAGTCTAATTTTTTGTGCCCCTTGCACCTGGGACAAAATTTCTCAGAGAATAGCTCAACAGTCATCTTTTTGTAAATGTTCATAAGAGACCTTAGGAGCCAATTGTTGAATTTATTGATCATTTAACCCAGGCATATAAAAGACAAATTATTCACAATTAGTCTGCTGATATTTCATTGTTGCAATTGACTTGTGAAAACACCAGTGTGGATTACAGGCAATTATGTCAAAAGCAGCCACAGTGGGAGAACTTATAAAACCAAGCAAACTAGTAGAAACATAATGCCAAAATTTTGGCTATGACATTAAGGCATTCTAGAACAAGGAGGGAGGGAAACTGATTGTATTTTCCTCAGTTGAGTCAGGTTATATGAGAAGGGACTGCCCAAAGTATAGAGACAAAGGTAAATCAGAGAAAGAACCTGATTCTGGCTGGTCAGAGTGTCTCTCACCTCTAATCTCAGCACTTTGGGAGGGTGAGGTGGGTGAATCACAAGGTCAGAAATTCAAGACCTGCCTGGCCAATGTGCTAAAACCCATTTGTTCTAAAAGTTAAAAAAAAAAAATAGTTCGGCACGGCGGTATGTGCCTGTTATTCCAGCTACTCAGGAGGTTGAGGCAGGAGAATTTCTTGGACAATGACCTGGAAGGTGAAGTTTCAGTGAACCCAGTTTGAGCCTCTTTTCTTTAGCCTGGGTTACAGAGGGAGACTACATTTAAAACAGACAAACAGAGACCTGTTTCAGTATGTTTTCGATGTAAAAAGGGAAAGCATTGGCAAACCAATGTTCATTCAAATATAATAAAAATGGTAAACTCATAGGTAATCAAACAAGAAAATCTATGGGAGGCCAATTTTGAGCACTGTTTCAAATTGGGGCAATGCTAACAGCATTCCTCAGCCAGAGAGATAGCCCACACTTTTCTCTTTAAGAGCAGCCACCACTGAATTCACAGGGTTAGAATTACTCTGCCCACGTGAGTTAACATGAAAAGAAGAAGAGAACACCAAAGAATCATGACCAGAATCTGACAGCTTCTGCCTTTGGGAGCAGTGGGATTAAGCCAAGGAAGATCTACCCTATCCAGAATAGGAATTGAGGAGCTCACAGAGGTTATTGATAGTGATTATCAAAGTGAAGTGTTTGTGCTGATGGAATGTAAATGATTGTATATTCTTCCCCCTGGGACAAATATAGCTAAGTTACTGATCTTGCCATACTGCTTTCCTAATGCTGAAGAAAAAATAAGAGGCGAGGGAAGTTTTGAAATCACAGGGACCACAGGAGTTTATTGGAATCAAATGATCATGGATCAGAAACTGATGGTTACCTTGAAAATTGGAAGCAAAAATTTGACTGGCTTTATGGACACAGGGGGGAATATTTCAATTATCAGTGCTCAAAACTGGCTGATAACTTGGCCTCATGTAACTTAGGAACAAAGATTGTTGCCAATGGTGAAGCACATATAACAAATTAGAGCACACACTTCCTGATGTGCTGTTATCCAGAAAAAGAGTCATTGATACAACCTCTCATCATGAGCATCTCTGTTAAGCTTTGGAAGTGAGATCCAGTAGCCCAACAGTAGTCACTCTCTAGATCTCTTTCTAAAAAAGGCCACTGTTTTTATGTCTACCATACCATCATGTGACCATCTCAAGACTCTGTCTGGGTATAACAATGACCCCTGAAGGGGAATAAATTACTGATAGTCCATGAATTAGTAACCGAACAATTTCTGATGAGACATATTCAACTTAAGCAAGTCCGTGGAACTCACCCATTTTCATCATCCCTAAAAAACCTGGCAAGAGGAGACTTTGCATAACGCATGTGCTATTCACACTAAATTCTAACCAATGGGGCTTCTGTAGCTCAGAATCCTCACAGTGATTTTTTTAGGATGGGCCTATAATTTTCATTTACTTAAAATAGAATTTTCATACAATTTCTCTAGCAGAAGAGAACACGGAAAATTTCCATTTACCCTAACAGCTATTACTAATAAAAAGCTGGCTTCCCAATTTCATTGGAAAATATGTGCATTATTAAGGAATGCTGAACAGTTTTACAGTGTGTCAGTGTTTTTGAAATCAAGATTTACCTCCCAGTAGAAAAAAAAATTAAAATGTCAAGATATATTCGCTTTATGTATGCTATTTTACTGGTAGCTGCGAAATAGCTTGTACTTTTAAAGTTGTATTTTTCTGTCATGTAGAGAATGCACATTGAAGAAGTTCATTTATTGCACCCGAGATGGTACAAATATCCTCACTCTGGAAGGATCCTGAATAGATATTTACTTCCTGGTCAGTTAGACCTCAAATGGTAAATTAAACACCAGCAGCTTATGTACACTGATAAATGATTATACAAAATTTTTAGGGTATGTAAATTGGATTTGTTATGTCTTAGGGACTCCGACTTATAAAATGCATAATTTCTTTTTATTTTTAATTGTATTTTAAGTTCTGGGGTACATGTGCAGACCTTGCAGGATGATGGCACACATTCACACATGCCATGGATTTTTTCTATCTCCATCCCCCACTGTTACCTACATCCGATGTTTCTTTCAGTGTTGAACCTTCCCAACCTAACCACTTCTGACTGAACCTCCCCACCCTTCACTGCACCTACCCTATGTCCTCAACCCCTATAAGGTCCCAGTGTGTTATATTCACCTCTCTGTGCCTATATATTCTCATTGTTAAACATCCAATGATGTAAATCAGACAAACTTCATCTTAGCCTCTCCCTGCCTGCAGTTCTCTTTTTTGAATGCACAGTTGGGTCACGCTGTAACCAGAACTTTGTAACAATTGCAACCATATTCTGCCTGGCAAGTCTCCTAACTATTGTGAATATGCAACCCCCTGGATAACCAACAACTATGGGAACCTCCAGCCTTTTTGTTACCAGATTTTCCTTCTAACTTGCTTGTACTGCTGCTGTAAAATTCTGCTTCAGATCAACTACCCCCTCCACTCTCCTAGAATAGATATAAAATTAAATCAAAACCCCTGTCAGGGCTGAGATATTTTAGAATGTGAGACACCTCTCAGTTTCCAGCAATAAGTGACTCCTAATTGAAACTCAGAGTGTGATGCTTTTCTTCAAACTCGCTTGGATATTACACCCTATTTGGGATTGGATCGCTATCCATAGATGACCATATTCCTTCTAATGTCCCCAGGACTAATTAGGATTTATGCTGCAGGTGCCTTCTGAGATATTTCAGGGCCCCATAGGCCACTGTTTTCTGAAGGGTGCCAGATTACCACCAACGTACCCAATGAAATATTACTCCTGAATCCTCAGTCTCAGTTTGTGAAGGTAAGTGAGATCTGACTCTGTCTTTCTGGGAGGAAAATGACCCTGAAAGAAGTCCTCCCTCATGACTGTGTCATGGCTCCAGGATGTTGCAGGACAGACTTTTAGTTTTAGTCATTGATTTTGTCTGTTTCAATTTAGTTGCTGACCTTTTTGATTTGACTGCTGTGTTTTAACTCAATAATTCGTATGTCTTTATCTCGACCCTCCTCATCTCCTCAATGTATGCTGAAAACAATTTCTTTTTCAAGTTTTTCAGTTGTCTATGAGTGTGCCTCACAAAGGGTAGACTCAGAAGTCTGTAAAGTGCTATGGCCATATTGCAGATCCAGATGACCAGCAGGTAGAATGCTGAAGCCAGGGCCAGAGAAAATGAGTGAGAGGGTGGTAGAATTATGGGCAGATTCATACTGGTATGTCTCAACACCTTTCAGGACACCCTGGGGGGGACAGAGGTGATACCATCATTTGGCAGGTTGAGGCTCTCTCGGGCTGAAGCAGTGGAGTTTTTGAGGAGACTAAAGCCAATCTCAGGAAAGTGGTTCCTTATTTCATCTTGGCCACTAGAGGTTGTGGGCCCCAGAATATCACTAATTGAACAGACTTTATTATTCTTCCTGAGGCTGCAGAGGCTGAGGTTAGTCTGTGGTTGGCCTGACCCTTGAGGCCTTAAAAAAGAATTATTGAATGTCTAAATAAACTTACCAGTTTACTTAGTGACTTTCAATGAAGTATATTTCTCCAGTGTTGAAACTAGAAACAAAAATTAACAAGATCAAAGTAGTTGAGTGCCTAAGATGGTTGATCCTAAAAGACTATTAGGCAGCAGTTGATAATAAAAAAAAATAATATTTTATGAATGCTCAGAGGGTATCCATGGCCCACCTAGGCTTTTGTTAATCACTCCCACTTAACCTTTGCAGAAGTTCCAATGGCAGTTCCTAGCAGGATCCTTAATTTGCAAGTAAGAGGTTACACGAATCTGTCTAGAGTCACAAACATGGGTAGTGGGAGATCTACATATAAGCAGGCACAGGTAGCTTTAAGAGAGATAAAGATGTCATAGGTAGATGAAAATAAAAAGCCAAGGTGCACATTCTGTGAGGGCCAGACAAGAGAGGGGTCAGCCCCATATGTACCCAGGTCCACAGCTGATTAGCCTGCACGTTTTTTCTCTTTACAGAAGCCTCCTCACCAGAGGAAGATCATAGAGTGCAGTGAGCATGCTCAGAAATCACTGCTATGTAGCAGAAATATGAAGAAAGAAATACAGACAAAATACTAGGAATAAGCGCCACAATGACAGCTTGGTTTGTCTTTAGATGGCAGGGTTTTGTGTGTCTTGTTCTGAGACTGTACTTTTTATTCTCCAAACATAGATATAAATTTAAGTGATGAGTCAGGCTGCAGGGGCAAGGGTCCTGCTCACAAAAATCTGCTACACAACCCTGGTTCCTGACATGGGGTCTTTGCTGGTGGCTTCCCCCTCCAGGGGATCTGACATAATCTCTGTCTAGGACATGTCACCACTGTGCCCACTTTTTGCCTTGATTCCCACCTGAGTAGTGAGGGAAACTGAGTAGATAAGATGGTCCCACAGTCCATTAGTGAAAGTACCTGTCAGTCATTGAATTTCAGGTTATCATGTCTCCAGGAAAGTCCAGGCCCAAGCCTTGTTGTTCCCATGGTTACCAATGCACATAGTATGGCGGCTGTTTTCTGCATCCCTCACCCTATCATCTGCATTAGGTAATATTCCTCTTGCTATTTCTTCTCAATCCCCCCACTTTTTTACTTATTTTCTAATTTCTTAAACCTGAGGCTTCAGTGTGTGATGCTTTCCTCTGAGTGTCGATCTGCTTTCACTGTTCAACACCCACGTATGAGTGAGCATATGCAGTGTGGTGTCTGTTTGCTGAGAAACATGGTTTTCAGTTTTATCCATATTCCTGCAAAAAAGATAAACTCATTTTTTTAATCATTGCATAGTATTCAATGGTGTATATGTGTAACACTGTTTTTATGTAGTTCTATCACTGATGGGCATTTCGGTTGGTTTCAAGTTTCTGCTCTTGTAAACACAGCTACGATGAATATATGTGTGCATGTGTCTTTATAATAAAATAATTGATAAACTTTTGGGTATATTCCCAGTAATGGTATTGTTACATCAAATTGTATTCCTATTTCTGGATCTTTGTGGAATTGCCACACTTTCTTCTACAATGGTGGAACTAATTTACACTCCCACCGACAGTGTAAAGGCTTTTCTATGTCTTCATATTTTCTCCAGCATCTCTTTTCTCTTGACTTTTTTTTTAATTATTGACATTCTAACAGAACTGAGGTGGTAGCCCAACATGGTTTTCATTTTCATTTCTGCAATTACCAGTAATGGTGAGTTTCTTTTTACATGTTTTAACTGCATAAGTGTTTTATTTTAAAAAGTGTCTGAATATATTTTTGTTTCACTTATTTATGTGGCTGATTGCTTTTAACTTGTAAATTTGTTTAAGTTCTCTGTAGATGCTGGATGTAAGTTTCTTGTCAGATGGGTAGATTGCAAAAATATTTTCACATTTTCTTGGTTGCCAGTTCAAACTATTGATGTTTTCTTTTGCTGTGCAGAAGCTCTTATGTTTAATTAGATCTCATTTGTCTATTTTGTTGCCATTGCTTTTTATGTTTGAGCATTAAGTCCTTGACCATGCCGATGTACTGAATGGTATTGCCTAGGTTTTCTTCAAGGTTTTTTATGGTCTTAAGCCTCATGCTTAATCTTTAATCTATCTAAAGTTACTTTATTTATAATTTGTAAAGAAGAGATCCTGTTTTAGCTTTCTGGATATGGCTAACCAGTTCTTTTTTTATTTTATTTTATTTTATATATTCTTTTTTTTTGAGATGGAGTTTTGCTTCTGTTACTCAAGCTAAAGTGAAAGGGCTGCCAATCTTGGCTCACCACTAACTCTGTCTCCTGGGTTCAGGCAATTCTTTTGCTTCAGCCTCCTGAGTAGCTAGGACTAAAGAAACATACCACCATGCCCAGCTAACATTCTGTATTTTTAGTAGAGATGGGGTTTCACTATATTGACCAGGATGGTCTCAATCTCTTGACCTCATGATCCACCCACTAAGCCTCTCAAAATGCTGGGACCACAGGCATCAGATACCACACTCGGCCTATCCAGTTTTTTAACACCATTTATTAAATATGGAATTTGTCCACATTGCTTGTTTTTGTCTGGTTTGTCAAAGATCAGATGGTTCTAGCTGTGAGGCATTCTTTCTCATGTAACTGTCCTATTGCATTAGTCTATTCTCTGTTTTTATTCCAGCAGAATGTTGTATTAAGTACATAACCAATTATTTTTAAATGAACAAAAGAGAAAGTATGAATCAAATAAGATAATAATCATGGAAGACAAGAAAGTAAACATTAGCATAATTATTTTATACTTCTAATAATTTTATACTTTTTTAAATTTTTAAAATCTATTTATTGATAAATAATTCATGTAGCATAGAATTCACCTCTTTAAAGTGTACATGTCAACATTTTTAAAAATTCACAGAGTTGTAATATCATCACCATATTCCATTTCCAGAGCACTTTCAACAATCCAAAAGAAATCTCCATCCTCATTAGCAGTCACTCCTTATCATTAACCTTTCCTTACCACATGCAACTACTTGTATAGTTATAGAAAATCGTTGCCTATAGTAATCAATTGAATAATCTATTGCCTGAAATCACAGGCAATCATTAATCTACTGTCTCTAAACATATATAGATTTGCTTATTCTGGACATTTTATATAAATTCTAATCAAATATTATACAATCTTTTATGACTGGCTTCTTTTATTTAGCATAATATTTTCAGGATTCATCCATGATGTATCTTGTATTAATACTCCATTCTTTTTCTTTTGGAATAATATCCCATTTATGAATATATGATGTTTGGTGAATCCAGTTTATGGATAATTGGGGCCTTCCATTTTTGGGCCCAACATCCATGTAAAAGTTTTCTTGGCGCCTATGTGCTTTTCTTCCTCTTGAATATATACCTAGAAAGAGATTCTTTGTTTAATTTGTTGAGTAACTGGCAAATTCTTTTCCCAAATGGCTCCAAAAGTTTACATTCCTACCATCAGTGCATGAGGGTTCCAATTAATCTACATTGTCTTCACAGCTTGTCTCACTTTTTCATTATACACATCCTAGTGATTATGATGTATTGTCATTTTGATTTGCATTTTCTTTTTGACTATTTATTTTATTTTATTTTACATTTTTATTGCATTATAGGTTTTGGGGTACATGTGCAGAACGTGCAAGATAGTTGCATAGGTACACACATGGCAGTGTGTTTTGCTGCCTCCCTCCCCTTCACCCACACTTGGTATTCATCCCCAGGCTATCCCCCCCAGCTCCCCCCACTGTCCCTCCCCCATTTCCCCCAACAGTCCCCAGTGTATAGTATACCACCTCTCTGTGTCCATGTGTTCTCATTTTTCTCACCCACCTATGAGTGAGTATATGCAGTATTTCTTTTTCTGTTCTTGTGTCAGGTTGCTGAGAATGATGTTCTCCAGATTCATCCATGTCCTTACAAAGGACACAAACTCATCACTTTTGATTGCTGCATAATATTCATGAACAAAACACCAAAAGCATTGGAAACAAAAGCCAAAATAGACAAATGGGACCTAATCAAACTCCACAGCTTCTGCACGGCAAAAGAAACAGTCACTAGAGTGAATCAGCAACCATCAGAATGGGAAAAAATCTTTGCAGTCCACACATCTGACAAAGGGCTTATATCCAGAATTTACAAAGAACTCAAACAGATTTACAGAAAAAAAAAAACAAGCCCATTCAAAAATGGGCAAAGGATATGAACAGAAACTTTGCAAAAGAAGACATACATGAGGCCAACAAACATATGAAAAAGTGCTCATCATCATTGTTCATTAGAGAGATGCAAATCAAAACCACATTGAGATATCATCTAACACCAGTTAGAATGGCTATCATTAAAAAATCTTGAGACAGCAGATGCTGGAGAGGATGTGGAGAAATAGGAACACTCTTACACTGTTGGTGGGAGTGTAAATTAGTTCAACCATTGTGGAAGACAGTGTGGCGATTTCTCAGGGACCTAGAAATAGAAATTTCATTTGACCCAGCAATCCCATTACTGGGTATCTATCCAAAAGACCATAAATTATTCTACTATAAGGACACATGCACACAAATGTTCATTGCAGCACTGTTTACAATAGCAAACATCTGGAACCAACCCAAATGCCCATCGATAATTTTATACTTTTAATTACTTTAAACATGAGCTCTTGCATAAAAAGAAACAGATTAGTGAAAATGCATTATTAAAAGAATGACTCATTTGTATAATTTCTATGCTGCTCTTTTTTTAGTTGAAAATACTCAGAGGCCAAAAGTAAAATAATACAAATTTCTGGGAAAGGCATGACAATAGACTACATAGTACTCTATGTGTGTGTCTCTTCAACTCAACAATAGATCCAGTAAAAATAATTAATATAGTGCAATTATCTTAGAATTCCAGAGTTCATTTGAAGGTTTGAAGGTTTAAAGATTAAAAAGAAAATATTCATAGTGAAAAATAATTAAATATTATCAATTTTATGGCACAGATTAACAATAGCCACTTATTTGTTATTAACCATATCTGTGGCATGCTAATTGGGAAACATTCTGAAGCAGCTGGCAAGAGTCAGAAAAACAGAAAACACTCTGCCTTAAAACTCTCAAAAGGACTTATGCACTGAATGGTGCATTGAATTACAGAGGTCCTGACAAAGATAAAAATTATTGTTTTCTTCTTAAACTCTGTGTAGACTTGCCCTCTTCCAGTTCAAGCAACATTCAGAATATAACTTAAAAAGCCAGGACACATTATTTTTGTTTTCATTTTTTCTTATTAATTTAATTTAATTTTCTCATTTTTTCTCTTAAGAAGTCAGACATTTGAAGACAAAGAATATTTAAAATAAATACTTATAAATGAAAGTATAAATAAATTGTTGTGATAATGCCATGTACCACAGAACTGTGCAGGCTTAAGAAAGGCACAAAAATAAATTTGGTAGGACTGATTTCCTGTACAGAAAGAGCCTACATGATGACTAAAGAAAACCCCTTCCAGCAATGCAGAAAAATAAATTCTAATTTTCAAAGTAACAGCATTTTATTATTTAATTGCACTTGTTAACCATTAATAAAATCAAAGAATATAAAGTGAAAAAAAAAAAAAACTACAGCTCATTTCAGAAACAAACAACTATATCAAACACAAGGTTCTCCTAGAAAGCCCAAGTGGCAGGTTTACTAAAAATTGATTTTTGAAATTAGTATTCATAGGAATATTATAAAATAACCTAAAATGCCACAGAAAAATAATGGACAAAACAATTATTAATAAAGCATGTGAAATTATGTTAATGACTTAACAATCAGAGAGAGAAAAGTATAACAATAAAAATGAAAATTAGCTGTAGAAAATTAAAAGTAGGCCTGAGTAGAGGAAAGACCAAAATATCAGCAAACCTAAAAAACAATTAACTAAGGTTATTATGTCAGAAAAAATAAAGGATAAGAATTGACTATATGTAAAAACTGCCTTTAAACCTGTGGGAAACCATCAAGCAGCCACACTTACACATTTTGGAGGTTCAAAAGTATGAACAAGAAATCAGGAGGAGTATTTAAAAAGCAGTGGTCAAAAATGTCACAAATGCGGGGAAATAAATAAACATCCAAATGCTCAACAAACTTCAAATACAATAAACTCAAAGACACGCACTCAAACTTACATTATAATTTAGCCAATTAAAACAAAAACAAGAGGGAGGAGGCAAGATGGCATCGTAGAGGCGACTCAGGATTGCAGCTCTCAGTGAAGGCACAGAGGGTGAGTCCTAGCCGCATTCTCGGATGTTTTCTTTATGCCCACAGAGCGTTGAAAGTCCCAGGTGTGGGAGAGACACCAGACGCTAGCGCAGGCGGCTAATACAGTCTGCTACCACTGCCACTTCGGCCAGCGTGGCGGCAAGACCCGGTGTGAAACTCACTGGTCTGGGTGCCCTGTTAAACTGGCAATCTGAGATTTAGAAGGGCAGACTGGCATGTTCATCTGATTGAACAGGACTTGGACAATGAGTCAGACCAGGAGTTTCCTTGGAAGCATGATCTGAGCCAGGGTAGTGGGCAGCAGCATGGGAGATCACACGGATACCAATGCCCTATCGGCAGGCTACTGGGGCGCCAGTGAGAGTGTCAACTTTTCAGCTTGGGGAGAGGAAGAGAGAGAGAGAGAGGACAGACTCTGAGGCAGGGAGCTGGGTGATCAGGCTCAGTGGGTCCCACGCTCATGGGGACAAGCAGGGAAGAGACTGGAGGTCCTTGGGGCTGAGAATTTTACTGCCAGCATCTAGGATGGTGCAGCCCAGTGAGGGAGGGGAATCCATCATTGCTGATGCAGTCTACTCCCACTGAAGTACCGACCAGGACTGACGCAGCCTGCTCATGCCGAGGCAACCTGCCATAAAAGAGAGACTCCATACTCCACAGCAGAAGGGAGCCCAGCAGCAACAGGGCGGACCCGTGCTAGCAGGTCAGAGCCACAGCAGGCAAATAGTGAATAGACTGCCACCTAGTGGGGCAGGACAGTGCAACAGATACTCATGAAGAAAACACCAACTCCCTGAGACAGAGCATCTAATCAGGGGGAAAAAAGGGTGGTGTTTTATGAGTTCTATAGCAGCAGACATAAACAACCGCCCAACAACCCTGAATAAACAATGGAGCTCAAAGCTCAGCACTGGAGCTCCTATAAAACACAGACTGTCTCCTCAAGCAGCTCCCTGACCCCTGTATATCCAAGGAGTCACCCAAGAAAAGGACTAAGCAGACTGGCATTTGGCTGGCATTATTCTGGAACAGGACAGCAGAAGAAGAAACTGGTATCATCCCTCACTGTTCCGCAGCTGCTGCAGGTATACCCCAGACAATCAGGGCCTGGAGTGGACCCCAGCACTCATACAGCAGAGAGGATAGACCATTAGAGGGAAAACTAAGTAACAGAAATACATCATCATCAACAATCTCAGCATCCACAAAGAGACCCAATTGAAAAATCAGCAACTACTAAGAAGACAGGCAGATAAATCCATAAAGATGGGAAGAAACCAGCGCAAAAAGGAGAAAAGCACCCAAAACCAAAACACCTCACCTCCAAAAAAGGACCAAAACTTCTCACCAGCAAGGGAACAAAGCTGGACGGAGAATGAATGTGACAAAATGATGGAATCAGACTTCAGAAAGTGGATAATGAGAAACTTCAATGAGCTAAAGGAACATGTACTAAACCAGTGCAAAGAAACTAAGAACCTTGAAAAAAGATTTGAAAAAAGATTTGAGGAATTGATAACAAGAATGGACAACTTAGAGAGGAATATGAATGAATTGAAGGAGCTGAAAAACACAACACGAGAACTTCACGAAGCATGCACAAGTTTCAGCAGCCGAATTGACCAAGCAGAAGAAAGAATATCAGAAGTCGAAGATCAACTCATTGAAATAAAATGAGAAAGCAAGATTAAAGAAAAAAGTACAAAAAGGAATGAAGAAAATCTCCAAGAAATGTGGGACTATGTGAAGAGACCCAACCTATGTTTGATAGGTGTACCAGAATGTGATGAAGAGAATGAATCCAAGCTGGAAAACACTCTTCAGGATATTATCCAGGAAAATTTCCCCAACCAAGCAAGACAGGTCAATACTCAACTCCAGGAAATACAGAGAACACCACAAAGATACGCCGCAAGAAGAGCAACCCCAAGGCATATAATCTTCAGATTCACCAGGGTTGAAACAAAGGAGAAAATAATAAGGGCATCCAGAGAGAAAGGTCGGGTCACCACAAAGGGAAGCCCATCAGACTCACAGCTGATCTCTCGACAGAGACTCTACAAGTCAGAAGAGAGTGGGGGCCAGTATTCAACATCCTTAAAGAAAAGAACTTTCAATCCAGAATTTCATATCCAGCCAAACTGAGCTTCATAAGTGAAGGAAAAATAAAATTCTTCATGAACAAGCAAGGACTCGGAGATTTTGTCACCACTAGGCCTGCTTTACAAGAGCTCCTGAAAGAGGCACTACACATAGAAAGAAACAACCAGTTCCAGCCATCCTAAAAGCATACCAAATGCTAAAGACCATCAACAAGATAAAGAATGTACATGAACCAATGGGCAAAACAGCCAGCTAGCTTCAAAATGAAAGTATCAAATTCACACATAACAATATTAACCCTGAATGTAAATGGGCTAAATGCACCAATGAAAAGACACAGACTGGAAAATTGGATAAAAAATAAATGCATCAGTGTGCTGTATCCAGGAAACCCACCTCACATGCAAAGATACACAAAGGCTCAAAATAAAAGGATGGAGGAAGATTTACCAAGCAAATGAAGAGCAAAAAAAAGCAGGAGTTGAAATTCTCATCTCTAATAAAATAGACTTTAAAGCAACAAAGATCAAAAGGGACAAAGGAGGTCATTACATAATGGAAAAAGGATCGATACTACAAGAAGAGCTAAGAATTCAAAATATATATGGAACCAATGTAGGAGCACCCAGATATATAAGGCAAGATCATAATGACTTACAAAGAGACTTAGACTCCCACCCAATAATAGTGGGAGACTTTAACACTCCACTGTCAATAGCAGACAGATCAACCAGACAGAAAATTAACAAGGATATCCATGACTTGAACTCAGACCTGGAACAAGCAAACCTAATAGACATTTACAGAATTCTCCAACCCTAATCCACAGAATATACATTTTTCTCAGCACCACATCACACCTACTCCAAATTTGAAAACATAATTGGAAGTATAGCACTCCTCAGCAAATGCAAAACAACGGAAATCATAACAAACAGTCTCAGACCATAGTGCAATCAAGTTGGAAATCAGAATTCAGAAAATAACTCAGAACCGCACAGCTTCATGGAAACTGAACAACTGCCTCTTGAATGTTGATTGGATAAACAATGAAATGAAGGCAGAAATAAAGAAGTTCTTTGAAACCAACGAGAATGAAGACACAATGTACCAGAATCTCTGGGACACATTTAAAGCAGTCTGTAGAGGAAAATATATAGCAATAACTGCCCACATGAGAAGAGTGGAGAGATCCAAAATTGACACCCTATTGTCAAAATTGAAAGAGCTAGAGGAGCAAGATCAACAAAGCTCAAAACCTAGCCGAAGACAAGAAATAACTAAGATCACAACAGAACTGAAGGAGATAGAGACAAGAAAACCCTTCAAAAAAATCAATAAATCTAAGAGCTGGTTTTTTGACAAGATCAACAAAATAGACAGACCACTAGCCAGACTGATAAAAAAGGAAAAGAAAGAACAACCAAATAGATGCAATTAAAAACGATAAGGAAGAAATCACCACAGTTTCCACAGAAATTCAAACCATCATCAGAGAATACTACAAACAACTCTATGCACACAAACTAGTAAATCAGGAAGAAATGGATAAATTCCTGGACGCCTGTGTCCTCCCAAGCCTAAACGAGGAGGAAGCAGAAACTATGAATAGACCAATAACAAGGTGAGAAGTTGAGGCAGCAATTAAGAGCCTACCACACAAAAAAAGCCCAGGTCCAGACGGGTTCACAGCTGAATTCTACCAGACACACAAAGAGGATCTGTTACCATTCCTTCTGAAACTATTCCAAATAATCCAAAAAGAGGGAACCCTTCCCAAAGCATTTTATGAGACCAACATCATCCAGATACCAAATCCTGGCAGAGACTCAACAAGAAAAGAAAAGTTCAGGCCAATATCCATGATGAACATAGATGCAAAAATCTTCAAAAAATACTGGAAAATCGATTGCAACAGCACATTAAAAAACTTATCCATCATGATCAAGTAGGATTCATCCTGGGCATGCAAGGCTGGTTCAACATATGCAAGTCTATAAATGTAATTCACCACATAAACAGAAGCAAAAACAAAAACCACATGATTATCTTAATTGACGCAGAGAAGGCATTTGAGAAAATTCAACAGCCCTTTATGCTAAAAACCCTCAATAAACTTGGTATTGATGGAACATATCTCAAAGTAATAAAAGCTATTTATGACAAACCATCAGCCAATATCATACTTAATGGGCAAAAACTGGAAGCATTCCCTTTGAAATCCGGCACTAGACAAGGATGCCCTCTTTCACCACTTCTATTCAACATAGTACTGGAAGTTCTAGCCAGAGCAATCAGGCAAGAAAAAGAAATAAAGCGTATTCAAATAGGAAAGGTGGAAGCCAAATTGTCTCTATTTGCAGATGACAAGATAGTATACCTAGAAGACCCCATCACTTCAGCCCAAAAACTCCTGCAACTGATAAGCAACTTCAGCAAAGTCTCAGGATATAAAATCAATGTTCAAAAATCACAAGCATTTCTATGCACCAATAACAGACTTAAAGAGAACCAAATTAAGAATGAACTGCCATTCACAATTGCTACAAAGAAAATAGAATACCTAGAATACAACTCACTAGGAATGTAAGGGACCTCTTTTAGGAAAACTAAAAACAACTGCTCAATGAAATAAGAGAGGACACAAAAGATGGAGAAACATTCCATGTTCATGGTTAGGAAGAATCAATATTGTGAAAATGGCTATACTGCCCAAAGTAATTTACACATTCAATGCTATCCCCATCAAACTACCATTGAATTTCTTCACAGAACTGGAAAAAAAACACCATGAATTTCATATGGAACCAAAAAAGAGCCCGCATAGCCAAGTCAATTCTAAGCAAAAAGAACACAGCGGGAGGCATCACGCTACCAGACTTCAAAGTATACTACAAGGCTACAGAAATCAAAACAGCATGGTACTGGTATCAAAACAGAGATATAGACCAATAGAACAGAACAGAAGCATCGGAGGCAACACAACATATCTACAACCATATTATCTTTGATAAACCAGACAAACACAGGCAATGGGGAAAGGATTCCCTATTTAATAAATGGTGTTGAAAAAACTGGCTAGCCATGTGCAGAAAGCAGAAACTGGACCCCTTTCTGACACCTTACACTAAAACTAACTCCAGATGCATTAAAGATTTAAATGTAAGTCCTGACACCATAAAAACCCTAGAAGAAAATCTAGGCAAAACCATTCAGGACATAGGAGTAGGCAACGACTTCATGAACAAAACACCAAAAGCATTGACAACAAAAGCCAAAATAGACAAATGGGACCTATTCAAACTCCACAGCTTCTGCACAGCAAAAGAAACAGTCACTAGAGTGAATTGGCAACCAGCAGAATGGGAAAAAATCTTGGCAGTTTACACAACTGACAAAGGGCTGATATCCAGAATTTACAAAGAACTCAAACAGATTTACAGAAAAAAAACAAACAAGCCCATTTAAAAATGGGCAAAGGATATGAACAGACACTTTACAAAAGAAGACATACATGAGGCCAACAAACATATGAAAAAGTGCTCATCATCATTGGTCATTAGAAAGATACAAATCAAAACCACATTGAGATACCATCTCACACCAGCTAGAATGGTGATCATTAAAATATCTGGAGACAGCAGATGCTGGAGAGGATGTGGAGAAATAGGAACACTCTTACACTGTTGGTGGGAGTGTAAATTTGTTCAACCATTGTGGAAGACAGTGTGGCGATTTCTCAGGGACCTAGAAATAGAAATTCCACTTGACCCAGGAATCCCATTACTGGGTATCTATCCAAAAGACTATAAATCGTTCTACCATAAGGGCACATGCACACGAATGTTCATTGCAGCACTGTTTACAATAGCAAAGACCTGGAACCAACCCAAATGCCCATCTATGATAGACTGGACTGGGAAAATGTGGCACATATACACCATGGAATATTATGCAGCAATCAAAAATGATGAGTTTGTGTCCTTTGTAAGGACATGGATGAATCTGGAGAACATCATTCTCAGCAAACTGACACAAGAACAGAAAAAGTAATACCGCATATACTCACTCATATGTGGGTGAGAAAAATGAGAACACATGGACACAGAGAAGCGGTCTACTATACACTCGGGACTGTTCGGGGAAATGGAGGAGGGACAGCAGGGGGGCTGGGGTGGAGAGCCTGGGGATGAATACCAAGTGTGGGTGAAGGGGAGGAAGGCAGCAAAACAGACTGCCATGTGTGTACCTATGCAACTATCTTGCACGTTCTGCACATGTACCCCAAAACCTATAATGCAATAAATTTTTTTTTTAAAAAAAGAATCTTGACAGCAGCAAAAGAAATGACTAGTTATGTACAAACAACTCTCAAATATTATCAATAATTTTTTACCTGAAAACTCAGAGATCAGGAAGCAGTAGACTAGTACATTTCAAGTAGTTAAGAAAATCGTTTAAACAGAAAACTTGCGCAAAATGTTGTCTATCGAAAGTGAGGGAGAAATCATTATATACCCAGATGAAACATGGGGAGTTGTTCTAGCAGATGGCCCTTTAAGAAATGCTGTATAGAGCACTTTATGGTAAAACAAACAGACACTAAATAACAGTATAAATAAATACAAAGTAAAAAAAGACAAATATATAAACAATTATTATGCAACTATCCTGCACGTTCTGCACATGTACCCCAAAACCTAAAATGCAATAAAAATTTTAAAAAATAAAAAATTTTCTATGTGTAGCTCCACAATATATTCTAGAAATAAGTTGAAAAAATTATGCAGTTAATAAAAAGTTATCACTAAAATTTACATGTGTTTTTGACATACAATAATTAGAGATACAACTTTGAGTACTGAAAAAGTAAAATGACAATGACGTACATATAAAGTATGGGTTTTCATGCTGTTGTAGGTAAGGTAGTATGACTTTAAAAATGTTATAACTTTAGAACGTTCAATACAATTGTCATGGCAATGACAAAAGAGAGTAACAGGCATGTAGAAACCTTTGTGCACTATATAAGAGACATAGCTGTGGATTTAGCTATTCTTACCTAAAGCTACCTAGCCAGCTATTTTGGCATCATAAGACTAAGTCCAAGCTGTCCCACCAAACATTAAGTGTGAAGAGGCTAAGGCTCTTTGACTGCTTCTTCACACATCTTTGACTACACCAGTGTCCATGAAGTGGAAGAAGCTCATTTATACATAGCAGCTGGTGAAGCACTGGAGGCAGAAAGAAGTGGCTATGAAGAGACAAAACTGAAAAATCTTGGCACAGCAAGTGCCTCAACTCTGTCTTTTTCTTCATGGCTTCCCAGGGGTTTGAGGTTGAAGCTATTATTGACAAAAGACAACATAGAAATGGAAAAACAGAGTATTTGGTTCGGTGGGAAGGTTATGACAAACAGGATGAAACTTGGAAACCAGACCAGAACCTCACAAACTGTGGAAAATGTATTTGTGACTTTAACAGATGACAGATGCAAAAGCAGAAAAAATCGACATGGAACAGAAAGGACAACTTCTTCAAACGATGTCAGAAAATGAACTTCCAGAACTTCCACATCCAGCTTCTCTAAGAACTTTCCTAAAAGGCCATTGACTGGCAAACACCACAAATCCAAAAACCAGTTGTTTGCTGCCAGAGAGAGCATTGAAATAATCACTGCTGTACTTCTCACAGACCAAAAAATTTGGAGCAGAGAAATTAAACTATCACAGCACTTGTACCTTAGAGCTCATTTAATGGCCAGAGCACAGTTAGTGCCATTTTGAAACCTGAGAAACTAGATTCTGTTGCACCAGTTCAGGAGGACACGGTGGTGTTTAAGGTAGCAGCAGAGAAGCCCATCAGAATTTCATCAGATCCTGACACAGAACAGGATGGAATAGAAAACAGGACCCACACACAAGCAGCAGTGCCTCAGATGTCTGACTAAATTACTGCTTCCATGGCCACAGAGTCAGATAACAAAGAAGGTATAGTGGTACTGATAGACCCTTCAACAGCCAATGGAACATCAAACAGGCATATATCTGTTCCAAGAGCGAAAGGTGGAAAAAGACAGATTAGTGATGATAGAAAAGACCAGCCTTTTATTAAGAGGATGTATTTCACCATAAGGTTAAAAAAAGTGCCAACAGATACAGGGACATTGTAGTAAAGAAAGATGATGGATTCACCCAGATATTGGTCTCTACTTTATCAACAGAGAAAAGTGCACCAAATACAAAAGTTATTAAAAAAATTATGAATGCTCTGGAAAGGGCTGCTGTGAATGACAGCAAACTTGTGTTGTTCAGCGCAGCTGGAAGTGTCTTTTGCTCTGGTGTTGACTTTGGGCACATTGTGAAGAATTTAAGAAATGACAGAAACAGAATGAGCACTGAAAGTTTGGACACCATTAAGAGCTTTGTGAATATTTTCATTCATTTTAAAAAATTTATTGTCATATCTGTCAATGGCCCAGCCATTGGACTAGGTGCATCCATACTACCTCTTTGTGACTTGGTTTGGGCTAATGAAAAACCTTTGTTTCAAATCCCATATATGACCTTTGGACAGAGTCCAGATGGCTTGCTACTGTTACATTTCCAAAAAATCATGGGTGAAGCATCGACCAATAAAATGTTGATTGGTGGGTGAAAGCTGACAGCATGGGAGGTCTTTGCCCAAAGCCTGGTCTCTCAGGTGTCCTTTACTTCAACTTTCATCCAAGAGGTTATAATTAAAATTAAGAGGCTCGCCTCCTGTAATCCTGTTATACTGGAAATGTGTATGGCCCTTATTTGCGGTAATGTTAAGATGGAGTTGGAACAGGCCAATGAGAGAGAGAGAGAGTGTAAAATGCTGAAGAAAATTTGGAGCACAGAAGAAGGAATAGAATCCATGTTAAAGTATGTTCAAACAAAAATTGATGAGTTTTAATAACCAGTGTGTCTCCTTAGGACACAAGAATGGAGCTTAGCAGAGTATATAATTACCTGAAAATGCCCTACTTTATCTTCATAGCCCAACATAATTTCAATAATAGCTAAGACTTGGAGAGAGAATTGAAAACATCTAAGCTCTTTATTTAGTATTATTAAGAAATTGTTAAGCACTGTAAGTTTAAAAGAAACAATAAAACAGCTTATTAGCTCAAATATCATTATTGTATTCACACAAGAGCCAAAATTTCAAAGCAGACTGGTGAGCATTAAATTTTTCTTTCAAGCTTTAATTGTTATGAATTCTATTAGTAAGTTGATAAAGATGCTCTATTCGATTTAAGTAACAGAAAAATTTGTGATAATGTTTGTTTTTTTATTTTTACATCCTAGAATGAAGAGTCAGTTGAGGTAAGTGTCAGTATCTGCTCCCCTAGCCCAAATAACATCTGGAATATTGCCTTTGACTTTATAGTGGCACAAAAACCGCAGAGATACAAAATTCTAAATTAAAAAGACTCAGGTATGTGTCACAATGAGGATTTCCAACATACATTTCACTCATGATAATTCTTCCAAACTGAACATATGATTAGAATTTATGCTGAGATAATAATTAAGTTTTATACCTGTCTAGATATTACTCAGTTAATATAAATAAAACTTTACTTTTCTTTTTTTTTTTAATTTTTATTGCATTATAGGTTTTGGGGTACACGTGCAGAACGTGCAAGATAGTTGCATAGGTACACACATGGCAGTGTGTTTTGCTGCCTTCCTCCCCCTCACCCACACTTGGTATTCATCCCCAGGCTATCCCCCCAGCCCCCCCCCGCTGTCCCTCCCCCATTTCCCCCAACAGTCCCCAGTGTATAGTAGACCGCCTCTCTGTGTCCATGTGTTCTCATTTTTCTCACCCGCCTATGAGTGAGTATATGCGGTATTTCTTTTTCTGTTCTTGTGTCAGTTTGCTGAGAATGATGTTCTCCAGATTCATCCATGTCCCTACAAAGGACACAAACTCATCATTTCTGATTGCTGCATAATATTCCATGGTGTATATGTGCCACATTTTCCCAGTCCAGTCTATCATCTATGGGCATTTGGGTTGGTTCCAGGTCTTTGCTATTGTAAACAGTGCTGCAATGAACATTCGTGTGCATGTGTCCTTATAGTAGAACGATTCACCGTCTTTTGGATAGTAAAATTTCCTGTACATTATTAGTGAGTCATGTATTCATTTAGGAATAAATATCCAAGTTTTATGATGTGTAGCTACTTTTTTTTTCCAGAGCAAATCCAAGCTTATTTAGAAAACAAAGTGGTGATGAAAGAAAATCTATTTTGTAGACAGAGTAGGACACTACTGAAATTAAGAAGAGGAATGCGTTTGTCTTATATATGGTGGTTGTATATAAGGAGAGATGTGCTCTGCTGTAGGGTTTTGTGATCAAGGATTAATTTTTTAAATTACTTTTCAAGGATCAACATTATCTTTTTTTTCTGTAAAATTATCTTTATTTGTTTCATTTCTGTCTAATGCTATATAAGGTAAGTAAAGGAAACTCAATGACTCGAATCTTATCACTTTTATCTACTGCAAATAAGCTTATCATGCAGTGTTCTTTGCACACAGCTTTAATGTTGGGCTCTCACTTTAGGGTGTTTAGCAGTGTTCTTTTACAATCACCCAGAGAGATCTTACAGAAGAGGTCATAGCTCAGACACTATCAAAGAAAAACCATCATGTAAGAAGTAAATAATATCAGCCTTTCTTCACCTCTTTTCTTTTACATACATTAACCCACATATTTTACAGTTTTGCTTTTGTGCACAGCTGTGTAACTCCCTGTTTTTGAAGAGATAAAAAAGTTCACCTCAGAAAGTCACCCTGTATTAGGTTTGATGGATATTTAGGGGAAATTGATTCTTCTTTGTAGTTGCATTTTAGCTTTTGGGTTACATGTGAAGAACATGCAAAATTGCTGCATAGGTACACCCATGGCAGTGTGATTTGCTCCCTTCCTATTAGTGGGCAGAGGTATTTCCAGAAAAAAATTCTGGGTCTTGTAAAAATGGGTAATGCAACCCATGGATGGACTCCAGCTGGTAGTGATAACATGCATTTCCAAGTCTTTCAAAACTAATGCATTGCAGACATGCTGGAAACCAAAAAGAGAGTCACCTTTCCAGTTCTTGGACCCCATTATGGCCCAGTTATTAGTGTCAGGAATCCACTTGACAACAGATTTATGCTCTTTGCTATTGTATTTATTTTTTATCTTTCTTGCCATCCAGAAGTGAGGGAAGGAAGGAGGTGGAGATGGAGAAGTGTAATTCCCCCATTTGAGAATTTTGCATACCATTTTCTAGAAAAAGTTTCTACTCTCATTTTTAGCCTCACTGTCAGGGATTTCTCATGACACATATTGCTACCAGTACATGTAATAGAACTGAGTTGACGTTTTGTTTGTTTCTTTGTTGGTATTTTTTATTTTTAAAATGCAACAGTAATAGATTTTGTTTAACAACTTGAAGTACCAAGGGCATTAAGCAGGGAAGCCATATGCATGCTCTTATAATAAGTGGCATGTTATGACACTAGTCTTGTGTCCTCCTACAGCAGGAAACCAATTCCAAAACATTGATCCAGAATCAAAATAATTAGACAACTGTACAGATATATGTACCAGTTTTCTCATATGTTTCACAAAATTTTACCACCTTACCCTGACCCTGGTTATTTATTTGCAGGAAACAGTTGGTAAAGTTGAATTTTCCACACTCCCCTATTTCAGCTGCTAATAAGTAATGTAACTTAGTCTCTTCTGGTAGATGGCATATCTTATCTTGTTCTTCTACCATGTCAGAGTGGTTGGAGCCTGAACAGTTATTTGGCCAGGATTTTTAGGACAGTTTGCAAAGAAATTATTCAATTCAGCATATATATATCAGAGGACAATATCCCCAGAATTCATTTTCTGCCATCTTGCTGGCACAAAATATTGTATTTATACAAGGGGTCTTTTATTATTTGTTTCAGTTACCTATACCTCGGCCTTGCTTGTCTCACAAAGAATAGACAGAAATACCTGACAAATCCCCACTACTTATAAATAATAGAAAGAAAGAGGGTATGATGGTGCCAAGGACACAACTTCCTATACACTATACACTGGTCTGGCAGTTTGGTTTAAGTTCTGTGCCCACATAAGCAGTACAACACAGGAGACATTACCCAGTGCTGGTGCAGTTTTGGGTGCCTCTGAGAACTTTTGGAAAGGATTCATCTCAGTCCCATTTATACTTCACCAGTGATTATTTCACTGGTTCCATTATATAACTTCTGTCACAAACTGTCCAGATTTACCACCAGGATCATTATATCTTTTACTATTCTAGTCAGTTAGCATTGTTCAATAATGAAAGTTTCTGAGATTCAGAAGCTCTTATTTAGGTTAATTTTGCACATAAGTCTTATTAGGAAAAGGCTCAGCAGGCACAAGCTCCTGTGTTTTCCATGGCCACCAGTCCCCCATATTATTTCTACCATGCATAACAAGAATGTATTTTAAAAGCTTGGCCACATTTCCAGTTAACTAAAAGAACAAGTTTCTTTATTTCTGGGAGAGTTGTGAAAGTGGTTCATTTAACATATTATAAGAAGTTTAAAACCCTGAGCATGGTGATTGTCTCTAGATATTTCTCTGTACTAGAATGGCAACTCAGGAGTCCAGTCCTTTTCCACTAATTTCCATTATGACATATTTGCCTTTCCTCTAAAAGGGATCCAGGAGATTACAATGGCAAGAGGTGCAGAAGGAGTTACTTCTCCTCTTTTGGAGATGAACTTAGTTCATTTTATTATTATTTCAGTGGCCAAGATGACACATGTAAACTTGCCATACTTACTGGTGCATGGCAAATATTCATGGCAGATTTACTTATGCTCTGCCCTATAGCCTTTTTTAAACCGAGATAACCACACCATCCAACTTTATTAATGACTTTAGAAGCATCAAATTTTAAGGTAATTTGCTTGAGTGTCACCTTTTTTTCAGTTCTGGAAAGTGCTTTACTCATATTACTGGAAAGCGGTCCAGTCCTCAGACTTATTTTAAATATGGTGGGCATGTTAATCTCAGATGGGTCATAACAAACATGGGGTTAGTTGTTTCCTTGGTTGCACAGCCAGTACTTGGTAGCACTATAAAAACAAGATTTTTGAGGGTTCTCTTGCATTCATAATAACTGTAAAGCAAGAGAACTTTGGTAAGCATTTTTCCTACCTTAGTAGTCTTGCATACTAACCAGAAACAATTATCAGATGGGAGGTTTACTGGGATAGCAAAGATACAAGTTCATAGTACAAAAAAAAAATAGAAGTGTCCCACAGGGGTAGTCCTCATGCTTTGGCCATGCATAAACCGGTCGGCTTCTGAGTTGTGACTGGAGTAGGGCTCTGGTCAGTTTCTCTTAAGGTAATTTTACTTGCATTGCAGAGATCTGGCTTTACTCCCCAAGTGTCTGATGCTTCATGTTTTACATGGCTGTGATGGACCCATGCAAGAACTCTCTTGATCTTCAAGACAGTTGGAGTTATTATGATGAGAATTTGGTGTCCTTTCTGCCTTGGTCATGAGGGAGCTGCATTTGAGTCCTTAAATTAAACTTGGTCATTTGTTAAAAAGAGTGAACTGAGGACAATAATTGAACAGGGCATTTTTCATTCACCACTTCAGACACTTTCTTTGTTTTCTTTTTCTTAGATTGTAATTGCTAACATAATTCAGTTTCCCTTAATTCCTTGGGAGTCCCTCTGTGGCAGAGGGATGCCCACCATGGCCTGGGCAGTCCACCACTACAGAGGTAATTTTTCATTGCCGAGGCATCCCACCATTGCCGAGCCAGCCTGCCATTACAGAGAGTATCCGCTATTATAGAGATGGGCTGCCATTGCAGAGGCTGTTCTAACTACATTTGTATAAACAGGACAGCAAAGAAGTTCTCATGGCAGCTGAGAAGGGAGCACAGCAACTGAACAAAGCTTCTCTAGACAAACGGTGACTAGGCTGCCTTCTTGATGGGCAAGACAGCCCTGAAGAAAGGCAACACTGCAACAGAAAGTTATAAATAAATCCCTAACTTCCTGGGACAGAGCACCTCGGAAAAATATTGGGAGTATACAAATTCTGTTGCAGCAGACTTAAATTTGACTTGCCCAACAGCTCTAAAAGAATGGAACTCACAGATCAGCACTTGAGCTCCTTTAAAAGACAGACTGTCTCCTCATGCAGCTCCCTAATTTTCATATATACAAAGAGTCATCTCATATAAAAAGTGCTCAGACTGAAATCGGTTGTGTATTTTTCTAGGACAAAACAACAGAAGAAAAAACTGACATCAACCCTTACTCTTCTGCAGCAACTTCAGGTGATCCACAGGCAAGTAGTAACTGGAGTGAACCCCAGCAGTCCTACATCATAGGAGCCAGGCTATTAGAAAAGAAAACTAAAAACAGAAGAAAATAGTGTCATCATCAACAAATGGAAGGTCCACTCAGAGACCCAATCTGAAAGTCAACAACTAAAAAGATGCGAGGTGAATAAATTTACAATAGTGAAAAGAAACCAGAGCAAAAAGAATGAAAATGCTGAAAAGCAGAATGCCTCTCTTCCTACAGGGGATCACAACCCTTCACCAGCAAGGAACAAGGCTGGTTGCAGAATGAGCATAATAAACTGACAGAATTAGGCTGCAGAAAGTGGATAATAAGAAATTTTGTGATCTAAAATAACATGTTCTAACCCAATGAAAAGAAACTACAAACCTTCAAAGAAGATTTAGCAAAATGCTAAAGGAATAAAAATCTTAAAGAGGAATATTAGTGAATTGATGGAGCTGAAAAACACAACCGGAGAACTTCGTGAAGCATACACAACTTTCAGCAGTTTAATTGACCAGGCAGATGAAAGAACATCAGAGGTCAAAGATCAACTCAATGAACTAAAACTAGAAGGTAAGGTAAAAAAGAAAAGGGTAGAAAGGAAAGAACAAAGTCTCCAAATAATATAAAACTATGTGAGAAGACCTCATCTACATTAGATAGGTGTACCTGAATATGACGAGAATAAATCCAAGATGGAAAATACTTTTCAGAATATTATTCAGAAAAACGTTACCAACCTAGCAAGGCAGGCCAATGTTCAAAGCCAGGAAATACCAAGAACACCACAAAGATATTCCTCAAAAAAAGAAAGCCCAAGGCATATAATCGTCAGATTCACCATGGTTGCAATGAATAAAAAATGCTAAGTGCAGCCAGAGAGGAAGGTCAGATTACCCACAAAAGAAAGCCCATCAAACTCACAGCAGATCTCTCAGCAGATACTCTACAAGCCAGAAGAGAGTGGGGGCTAATATTCAGCATTCTTAAAGAATAGAAGTTTCAACCTAGAATTTTATATTTAGCCAAACTAAGCTTCATAAGTAAAAAAAAATAAAATTGTTTACAAATAAACAGGTACTCAGAGATTTCATCATCACCAGGCCAGCTTTATAGTAGGTCCTGAAAGTCACTAAACATAGAAAGAGAAAAACCAGAACTAGCAACTCCATAAGCATACAAAATGGTAAAGGGTATCACCACAATGAAGAAATTTCATCAACTAACCAGCAAAGAAGCCAGCTAGCATCAAAATGGAAAGATCAAATTTACCTATAAACATAATAACCCACAATAGAAATATTACCCTCAATATAAATGGGCTAACTGTGAATAGACCAATAAGAAGGTCTGAAGTTGAGGGAGCAAGTAAGAGCCTACCACATAAATAAAAGCCCATGTCTTCATAGGCTTACAGCTAAATGCTAACAGACATACAGAGAGGAGATGCTACCATCTTCTCTGAAACTATTCCAAACAATGTAAAAATAAAGAGAATCTCTCCCAAATCATTTTATGAGACCAACATCATCTTGATACCAAAACCACACAGAGACTCAGCAAGAAAAGTAAACTTCAGGCCAATATCCATAATAAACGTAGATGTAAAATTATTCAATAAAATGCTGGCAAACCAATAGCAACAGTACATCAGAAAGCTTATCCACCATGATCAACTATAATTCATCCTGGTGATGCAAGGCTGGTTCAACACAGACAAGTCTAAAAACATAATTCTCCACATAAACAGAACCAAAGATAACAACTCCATGATTATCTCAATTGATACAGAGAAGGCTTCTGACTAAATTCAGCAGCTATTTAGGCTAAAAAAACTCAATAAACTAGGGATTGATGGAGCATATCTCAAGATTATAAAAGCTGTTTGTGACAAACCAACAGCCAATAGCATACTGAATGAACAAAAACCAGAAGAATTCCCTTTGAAATCTGGAACTAGACAAAAATTCCCTCTCTCACCACTCCTATTCAATAGAGTACTGGAAGTTCTAGCCAGAGCAATCAGACAGAAAAAAAAAAATGAAATGTATTCAAATAGCAAAGAGGGAATTCAAATTGTCTCTATTGGAAGATGAAATAATTCTATATCTAGAGGACCCCATAATCTCCACCCAAAATCTCCTGAAACTGGTAAGCAACTTCAGCAAAGTCTCAGAATACAAAATTAATGTACAAAAATTACAAGCCTTCCTATACAGCAATAATCGATGTAAAGAGCACCAAATCAAAAGGGAAATGCCATTCACAATTGCTGCAAAGGGAATAAAATAATTGAGAATACAACTAACAAAGAACCTAAAGCACCTATTCATGGAGAACTACAAACCACTGCTTAACAAAATAAGAAAGAACACAAAAAAATGGAGAAATTTTCTATGTTCATGGTTAGAAAGAAACAATATCGTGAAAATAACCATACTGCCCAAAGTCATTTTCAGATTCAGTGCTATCCCCATCAAGCTGCCAATAATTTTCTTCACAGAACTGGAAAATATTACCTTAATTTTTATAAGTAATTATAAGGGAGCTCACAAGTTAAGTCAATTCTTTGCAAAAAGGACAAAGTGGAAGGCATCGCACTGGGGGACTTCAAACTATACTACAAGGCTACTGTCATCCAAACAGCATGACACTGGTATCAAAACAGAGATATAGACCAATGAAACAGAGCAGAGGCCTCTGAGGCAATGCAACCCATCTACAGTCACCTGATCTTTGACAAACCTAACCAAATAAAATCAATGGGAATAGGAGCCACTGTTTAATAAATGCTGTTCAGAAAACTGGCTAGCCATGTGTAGAAAGCAGAAACTGAACCACTTTCTGACACCTTACACTAAAATTAACTCCAGATGGATTAAAGACATAAACATAATACCTAACACTATAGAAAGCCTGGAAAAAAAAATCTAGGAAAAACCATTCAGGACATAGGCATAGGCAAGGACTTCGTGACCAAACCACCAAAAGCATTGGCAACAAAAGCCAAAATAGACAAATAAGACCTAGTCAAACTCCACTGCTTCTGCACAGCAAAAAAAAAAAAAAAAAAACTGTCATTAGTGTGAATCAGCAACTGACAGAATGGAGAAAATTTTTTGCAATCTATTCATCTGACAAATGGCTAATATCTAAAATTTACAAAGAACTAAAACAGATTTACAAGAAAAAAGCAAACAAACCCATTCAAAACTGGTCAAAGCATATAAACGGACACTTTATGCAAGATATAAATAAGGCCAACAAACATATGAAAAAATGCTCATTATCATTGGTCATTAGAGAAATGCAAATCAAAACTACATTGAGATACCATGTAATGCCAGTTAGAAAGGCAATGGTGGCAAAATCTGGAGACAACAGATGCTGGAGAGGATGTTGAGAAATAAGAATAGTTTTACATAGTTCTTGGGAGTGTAAATTATTTCAACCATTATGAAAGATAATGTGGCAATTCCTCAAGAACCTAGAATTAAAAATTCCATTTCACCCAGCAATCTCATTACTGGTTGTATATTTAAAGATTATAAATCATTTTACTATAGAAACACATGCACGTGAATGTTCATTGCAGCACTATTTACAACAGCAAAGACCTGGAACCAACTCAAATGCCTATTGATGATAGACTGGACAGAAAATTTATGGAACATATACACCATGGAATATTACACAGCTATCAAAAACGATGAGTTCATGTCCTTTGTAGAAACATGGATGAACCTAGAAAACATGTACTCAGAAAACTGGCACAAGAACAGAAAATCAAACACCACATGTTTTCACTCATAGGCTGTATTGAAGAGTAATAACACATGGACACAGGGAAGGGAGCCTCACACCCTGGGGTCTGGTAGGAAAAAATAGCAGAGGGGCAGTGGAGAGTTGGGTGTTGGGAAGAGATATCATGGGAAGAAATGCAAGATATAGGTGAAGGGGCGGAAGGCAGCAAATCACACTGCCATGTATGTACCTATGCAATATCTTGCATGTTTTCCACATGTACCCCAAAACCTGAAATGCAATTTTAAAAATGAAACAAAAAATGAAACACTTGCATGAGGTTTTGTCTCTGCCAAGAGCTAAACACTCATCAGGACACTCTTCCTGTGGAGCAGCACTACCCACTCTAGGGGCTTCTCTCTGTTGAGAACTAAATACTCATTAGGACACACTGCCTGTGAAAAGGAACTACCCAGTATGTTCTGTCAGCCAGTAAGGCATCCCTTTACCTCACTCACTGTTGTCTATATAACTCATTCTTTCAGAATACAGGAGAAGAATTTGGGATCTCTGAGTGGTGGGGCTGAAAAAGCTATAGAACAAAGAGTGCTGAAACACATCTTTTTCTCATCACATTGTGAGGGACTAAAAGGAGAGAGCAAAAACAGAAAGAAAAACTGTATGCCTTCAGATTGCACATGCTGAAGAGATTCCAAATTCAGGGCTGTGACAGCATCTTTGAAACTTTATAGTTTATGTCATCTTTAAGCTTTTGCTTACCACTGTATTTTGCAATATCAGTTGTGGAAGCTGCTAGCCATGTGCCTTGTCCAGCTGAAGGCTCTCACTGTGCTGCCATTTATTCATGCACTTGAAGCTGCCTGCCTTATTATAGCTTGTATGCCTGGCTGTGTCATGAACAAACTCCTTACTGACTCATTTAGCCCTTTTCACTCTTCACTGTGCTTGCCTTTATAAGGTGTGAAATTCAGGCTGGCAATTCAAGCTAAGTGCAGCCTACCAGAAAAAGTGGGTAGAGAAGGCTTAGCCATCCCAAGGAAAACTCAGGCAAGGTGTTACTGGCTACAGAGATGTATGTCTGGCAAAGTAAATTGCAAAGAATCCCAGGACAAGATGGTTAGTTAATTTTGTTTAAAGACAATATATTTTTTGAAAGTTGGAATTGTGATAATTTGGCCTTTCGTGTTTTGGAATATTTCTGCTCTTTCATGGAAATTATTATAGGTGAAGGCATTTTAAAAATCATAGTTGACAAATCAGTTCTTGCATGAAATCATATGATTTCTTTAGTACAGTTTTAAGGTAATATATTTCTAAAATGTACAGCTTAGGGCCTCAGATTAGCATTATTCTAGTGGATTACAAAGATGACATATACAGCAAGATTTCTGAATGTTGCATTTTGATATTTTGCAATCAGATAATTTATTGTTGTGAGAAGTTTTGCTGTACATGGTAAAATGTTAAGCAGCATTTCTGGTCTCCTGACTAGTGCCAAAGTAACCTCCTTTCTCTGTGGTGAAAACACAGACACTTGCTTGTGTTTTGTCAGAGAAAATAATTTTACATTTACATTTAGAGACTTCTGAAGAAGAAAGAAGAAACCACTTGAAAGTAAAGGTTGGTAGAAATTTAATAGGACAACTGATCTTTCAACTCTATGCTGTTCTATTTCCTGCCCTTTTCCATCTCCATGTTACAATTTGGGTAAATAATACTTTTAATTTTGCAGAATTTTGTTTAAAACTCAGGTGTAATAGATGTTGAAGAGCTAATACTGGAAGACCCATTTTAAAATAAAAAAAAAAATTGTGGGTCTTTCAAACTTCTACGAAATGTATCACATTTGTGATAAAACAGGAGTGCTAATTTCATTTAAATAAATACTAAAGATTGATATTGGAAATATCTATTATAAACTTATAAATGTTTGCTATGAAATTTATCTCATTTAGTTATGTATGTGTTGACTTTCTCAAATAATGTTAATTTTTTCTATTGACTGATTTTTCTCTTAGAAAGCATTCTTTTAATCTCAACAATTATCAACATCATTAATCTTTAGAAAAATGCAAATCAAAATCACTCTGAGATATCATATCAGGCCAGTCAAAATTTTGAATATTAAAAAGTAAAGAAATAACAGATTCTAGCAAGACTGTGGAGAAACAAGAAGATTTGTCATCTATTTTGAGAAAGTAAATTAATAGAAACATTATGAAGGACAGGGTAATAATTTCTCAAAAATCTAGACATGCCACTGACCCAGAAATGCAATCACTGGTTTACAACAACAAAATATAAATGATCATGTTATAAAGTTTTATGCATGTGTTATGTTTATTGCAGCATAATTCGCAATAGCAAACATATGGAATCAAATCAAATGCCCACTTTAGCCAGAAAACTGTATAGACTGAATGAAGAAAATATGCTACCTATGCATAATGGAATATTTTGCAGCTATAAAAGTTAATGACATTGAGTCTTTTAAAAGGAACATGGATAAAGCTAGAAACATTATTTTCAGAAAAGTAATAAAGAAACAGAAAACCACACCTTATTTCCTCACACATAAATAGCTGAACATTGAGAACTTATGACCCAAAGAAAGAAACCACACCCACAGGGACCTGTCATGGAGTGAAAGTGGGAGAACCTCAGGATAAATAGCTAATGCATATGGGTCTTATAATGTACAAAATACATTGATACTGCAGCAAACCAGTATGTTACACATTTACCTGTGAAATAAACTTGTATGTCTTGAACATGTACATGGAATGTATAATAAATTTTAAAATAAAATAGAAAGGTTTCAGTCTCCCAATAGGTTATACTAACTATACAATGTGCAACTCACATTATGTAATGAATTTTGTAAAGTCACTCCAAATCAGTAATAAATGTGATCAATCAACAAATTGTGATAACTGACTTCAAAAAGTCAAATAAGGAGTAAATCTTAGTCATTACTTTACTAAATGTCTATTTTACTTTTTTCACAAACAAATATAAAATATTTCACAAATTTGTGCATCTCTTTTGTATTCCAATTTTCTTTTCTTTTTCCTTTTTCCCGCTCCCTTTCCCTCCCTTCTTCTTTCTTCCCTTCCCTTTTTCCCATCCACTCCCCTCTCTTTCCTTTCCCTTCCTTTTGCTTCCCTTCCCTTGCTTTCCTTTCCTTTCATATTCTTTCTTTTCCTTTTCATCTTTTCTTTTTCCCTTAGATAGATAGTCACATTTTAAACAAAAAAAAAATTATTGCATTTTAGGTTTTGGGGTACATGTGCAGAACGTGCAAGATAGTTCCATAGGTACACACATGGCAGAGTGTTTTGCTGCCTTCCTCCCCTTCACCCACATTTGGCATTTATCCCCAGGCTATAACTCCCCAGTTCCCACCCACTGTCCCTCCCCCATTACCCCCAGTAGACCCCAGTGTGTAGTAGACCCCCTCCCTGTGTCCATGTTTTCTCATTTTTCTCACCCGCCTATGAGTGAGAATATGTGGTATTTCTTTTTCTGTTCTTGTGTCAGTTTGCTGAGAAGGATGTTCTCCAGATTCATCCATGTCCTTACAAAGGACACAAACTCATCATTTTTGATTGCTGCATAACATTCCATGGTGTATATGTGCCACATTTTTCCAGTCCAGTCTATTATCAATGGGCATTTTGGTTGGTTCCAGGTCTTTGCTATTGTAAACAGTGCTGCAATGAACATTCGTGTGCATGTGTCCTTATAGTAGAACGATTTATAGTGCTTTGGATATATACCCAGTAATGGGATTGCTGGGTCAAATGGAATTTCTATTTCTAGGTCCTTGAGGAATTGCCACACTGTATTCCACAATGGTTGAACTCATTTAGACTTCCACCAACAGTGTACGAGTGTTTCTATTTCTCCACATCCTCTCCAGCATCTGCTGTCTCCAGATTTTTTAATGATCACCATTCTAACTGGTGTGAGATGGCACCTCAATGTGCTTTTGATTTGCATCTCTCTAAGTACCAGCGATGATGAGCTTTTTTTTCATGTGTCTGTTGGCCTCATGTATGTCTTCTTTTGTAAAGTGTCTGTTCATATTCTTTGCCTATTTTTGAATGAACTTGTTTTTTTTTTTTTTTCCCTGTAAATCTGTTTGAGTTCTTTGTAAATTCTGGATATCAGCCCTTTGACAGATGTGTAAACTGAAAAGATTTTATCCAATTCTGATAGTTGCAGATTCACTCTAGTGACTGTTTCTTTTGCTGTGCAGAAGCTGTGGAGTTTGATTAGGTCCCATATGTCTATTTTGGCTTTTGTTGCCAATGCTTTTGGTGCTTTGGTCATGAAGTCCTTGCCTACTCCTATGTCCTGAGTGGTTTTGCCTAGATTTTCTTCTAGGGTTTTTATGGTGTCAGGACTTATGTTTAAGTCTTTAATTTATCAGGAGTTAATTTTTGTGTGAGGTGTCAGAGAGGGGTCCAGTTTCTGCTTTCTGCACATGGCTAGCCAGTTTTCTCAACACCATTTGTTAAACAGAAAATTCTTTCCCCATTGCTTGTTTTTTTCTGGTTTAAAAAATATTATATGATTGTAGATATGTTGTGTTGCCTCCGATGCCTCTGTTCTGTTCCATTGGCCAATATCTCTGTTTTGGTACCAGTACCATGCTGTTTTGATTACTGTAGCCTTGTAGTATAGTTTGAAGTCTGATAGCATGATGCCTCCTGCTGTGTTCTTTTTGCTTAGAATTGACTTGGCTACGCGGGCTCTCTTTTGGTTCCATATGAAGTTCATGGTGTTTTTTTCAAATTCTGTGAAGAAATTGCATGGTATTCTGATGGAGATAGCATTGATTGTGTAAATTACTTTGGGCAGTATAGCCATTTTCACGATATTGATTCTTCCTAACCATGAACATGGAATGTTTCTCCATCTGTTTGTGTCCTCTCTTATTTCGTTGAGCAGTGCTTTGTAGTTTTCCTTAAAGGGGTCCCTTACATTCCTTGTGAGTTGTATTCTTAGGTATTTTATTTTCATTGTAGCAATTGTGAATGGCAGTTCGTTCTTGATTTGTTTCTCTTTAAGTCTTCTATTGGTGTATAGAAATGCTTGTAATTTTTGCACATTGATCTTATATCCTGAGACTTTGTTGAAGTTACTTATCAGTTTCAGCAGTTTTTGGGCTGAGGTGATGGGGTTTTCTAGGTATACTACCATGTGGTCTGCAAATAGAGACAATTTGGCTTCCACCTTTCTTATTTGAATACCCTTTATTTCTTTTTCTTGCCTGATTGCTCTGGCTAGAACTTCCAGTACTATGTTGAATAAGAGCGGTGAGAGAGGGCATCGTTGTCTAGTGCCGGATTTCAAAGGAAATGCTTCCAGTTTTTTCCCATTAAGTATGATATTGGCTGTTGGTTTGTCATAAATAGCTTTTATTACTTTGAGATATGTTCCATCAATACCGAGTTCATTGAAGGTTTTTTGCATAAAGGACTGTTGAATTTTGTCAAATGCCTTCTCTGCATCAATTGAGATAATCAAGTGGTTTTGGTTTTTGCTTCTGTTTATGTGGTGAATTACATTGATAGACTTGCATATGTTGAACCAGCCTTTCATACCTGGGATAAATCCTACTTGATCATGTTGCATAAGATTTTTAATTTGCTATTGCAGTCAATTTGCCAGTATTTTATTGAATATTTTTGCATCTATGTTCATCACGGATATTTGCCTGAGGTTTTTTTTCTTGTTGAGTCTCTGCCAGGTTTTGGTATCAGGATGATGGTGGTCTCATGAAATGATTTGGGAAGGGTTCTGTCTTTTTGAATTATTTGGAATAGTCTCAGAAGGAATGATACCAGTTCCTCTTTGTGTGTCTGGTAGAATTCGGCTGTGAACCCATCTGGACCTGGGCTTTCTTTGTGTGGTAGGTTCTTAATTGCTGCCTAAACTTCAGACCTTGTTACTGTTGTATTCAGAGTTTTGGCTTCCTCCTGGTTTAGGCTTGGGAGAACACAGGCGTCCAGAAACTTATCCATTTCTTCCTGGTTTACTAGTTTATTTGCATAGAGTTGTTTGTAGTATTCACTCATGATGGTTTGAATTTCTGTGCTATCTGTGGAGATTTTCCCATTATCATTTTTTATTGCATCTATTTGGTTGTTCTCTCTTTTCTTTTTTATTGGTCTGGCTAGTGGTCTGTCTATTTTGTTGATCTTTTCAAAAACCAGCTCTTGGATTTATTGATTATTTGAAGGGTTTTTATGGTCCTTATCTCCTTCAGTTCTGCTCTGATCTTAGTTACTTCTTGTCTTTGGCTAGGCTTTGAGCTTTTTTGATCTTGCTTCTCTAGCTTTTTCAGTTTTGATGATAGGTTGTCAATTTTGGATCTCTCCTCTCTTCTTCTGTGGGCACTTATTGCTATATATGTTCCTCTAGAGACTGCTTTAAATGTGTCCCAGAGATTCGGATACATTGTGTCTTCATTCTCATTGGTTTCAAAGAACTTCTTTATTTGTGCCTTCATTTCTTATCCAATCAACATTCAAGAGCCAGGTGTTCAGTTTCCATGAAGGTGTGCCATTCTGAGTCAGTTTCTGATTTCTGAGTTCCAACTGAATACTTGATTGCACTATGGTCTGAGAGAGTGTTAGTTATGATTTCAGTTGTTTCGCATTTGCTGAGGAGTTCTTTACTTCCAATGATGTGGTCAATTTTGGAGTAGGTGTGATGTGGTGCTGAGAAGAATGAATATTCTGTGGATTTAGGGTGGAGAGTTCTGTAAATGTCTATCAGGTTTGCTTGTTTCAGGTGTGAGTTCAACTTCTGGATATCCTTGTTAATTTTCTGCCTGGTTGATCTGTCTGATATTGATAGTGGAGTGTTAAAGTCTCCCACTATTATTGTGTGGGAGTCTAAGTCTCTTTGTAAGTCATCAAGAACTTGTCTTATATATCTGGGTGCTCCTGCATTGGGTCCATATATATTTAGAATAGTTAGCTCTTCTTGTTGTATCTATTTTTTTACCATTATGTAACAACCTTCTTTGTCTCTTTTGATCTTTGTTGGTTTAAAGTCTATTTTATCAGAGATGAGAATTGCAACTCCTGCTTCTTTTTTACTCTCCAATTGCTTGGTAAGTCTTCCTCCATCCCTTTATTTTCAGCCTTTCCATATCCTTGAATGTGAGGTGGGTTTCCTGGATACAGCACACCGATGGGTTTTGTTTTTTATCCAATTTGCCAATCTGTGTGTTTTGATTGGTGCTTTTAACCCATTTACATTTAGTGTTAATATTGTTATGTGTGAATTTGATACTGCCATTTTGATGCTAGCTGGCTGTTTTGCCCATTGGATCATGAAGATTCTTCATTTTGTTGATTGTCTTTAGCATTTGGCATGCTTTTGAATGGCTAGTACTGGTTGTTTCTTTCTATGTGTAGTGCCTCTTTCAGGAGTCATTGTAAAGCAGGCCTAGTGGTGACAAGGTCTCTGAGTACTTTCTTGTTCATGAAGAATTTTATTTTTCCTTCACTTATGAAGCTCAGTTTCGTTGGATATAAAATTTTGGGTTGAAAGTTCTTTTTTTTTTTAAGGATGTTGAATATTGGCCCCCACTCTCTTCTGGCTTGTAGAGTCTCTGCTGAGAGATATGCGGCGAGTCTGATGGGCTTCCCTTTGTGGGTGACCCACCCTTTCTCTCTGGCTGCCCTTAGTATTTTCTTCTTCATTTCAAACCCGGTGAATCTGATGATTATGTGTCTTTGGGTTGCTCTTCTTGTGGAGTATCTTTGTGGTGTTCTCTGTATTTTCTGGCATTGAGTATTGACCTGTCTTGCTAGGTTTGGAAAATTTTCCTGGATAATATTCTGAAGAGTATTTTCTAGCTTGGATTCATTCTCTTCATCAAATTCTGGTACACCTATGAAATGTAGGTTGGGTCTCTTCACATAGTCTCACATTTCTTGGAGATTTTCTTCATTCCTTTTTGTGCTTTTTTCTCTAATCTTGGTTTCTTGTTTTATTTCATTGAGTTGATCTTCAACTTCTGATATTCTTTCTTCTGCTTGGTCAATTTGGCTGTTGAAACTTGTGCATGATTTGCGAATTTCTCATATTGTGTTTTTCAGCTCCTTCAATTCATTCATATTCCTCTCTAAGTTGTCCATTCTTGATATCATTTTCTCGAATCTTTTCTCAAATCTTTTTTCAAGGTTCTTAGTTTCTTTGCACTGATTTAGAACATGTTCTTTTAGCTCACTGAAGTTTCTCATTATTCACATTCTGATGTCTGATTCTGTCATTTAGTCACACTCATTCTCTGTCCAGCTTTGTTCCCTTGCTGGTGAGGAGTTTTGGTCCTTTGTAGAAGGTGACGTGTTTTCATTTCAGCTGTTTTCCTCCTTTTTGCGCTGGTTTCTTCCCATTTTTATAGATTTATCAACCTGTCATCTTAGTAGTTGCCGATTTTTCAATTGGGTCTCTGGGTGGATGCCCAGAATGTTGTTGATGAAGTATGTCTGTTACTTAGTTTTTTCTCTAATGGTCTAGCCCCTTCACTGTATGAGTGCTGAGGTCCACTCCAGGCCCTTCTTTTCTGGGGTACACCTGTGGCAGCTGCGGAACAGTGAGGGATGCTACCAGTTTCTTCTTCTGCTATATTTGTTCCAGAATGATGCCCACCAAATGTCAGTCTGATTAGTCTTTTTTGGGTGGTGACTCTTTGGATATACAGGGGTCAGAGAGCTGCTTGAGGAGATGGTCTGTGCTTTATAGGAGCTCCAGTGCTAAGCTGTGAGCTCTGTTGTTCATTCAGTGTTGTTCGGTGGATGTGTTTATGTCTGCTCCAACAGAACTCATAAAACCCCCTTTATTGTTCCTTTTAGATGCTCTGTCTCAGGGAGTTGGGACTTTCTTTATGAGTATCTGTTGTACTGTCCTGCCCAGCTAGAGGTAGTTTATTCACTACTTGCCTGCCAAGGCTCTGACCTGCTAGCACAGGTCTGCCCTGCTGCTGCAGGGCTCCATTCTGCTGTGGTGTGCTCCGCCCTGCTTATGGAGTCTCTCTGTTATGACGGGTTGCCTCGGCAATGGCAGCCTGCGTCAGCACTGGGCGGTACTTCAGTAGGCGCAGATTGCATCCATAGTGGTGAAGCCCCTCCCCCACTGGGCTTCACCATTCTAGATTCAACTGTGCCAGTTTGTTCATGAAGGATTTTATTTTTTCTTCACTTATGAAGCTCAGTTTGGGTGGATATGAAATTCTGGGTTGAACATTCTTTTCTTTGAGGATGTTGAATGTTGGCCCCCCCTCTCTTCTGGCTTGTAGAGTCTCTGCTGAGAGATCTGTGGTGAGTCTGATGGGCTTCCCTTTGTGAGTGACCCGACCTTTCTCTCTGGCTGCCCAGTCACACTGTTTTTCAGCCTGAAGTAGAGTGTTGCAATGCTTGTGTACTTCATATTTCTAACTTTCATGTTTAAGTGATTCTTGCTCCTCATGCTCTATATTAACTGAGATTGCAGGTGTGCATTTCTTCACCCAGCTAATCTTTTTTAATTTTAGCAGAGATGCAGTTACACCAAATTGGCCAGTATGGTCTCAAACTTTTTACCTAAAGTGATTCACTCACCTCCACCTCTGAAATTTTGAAATGAGAGAGATGTGAACCAAAATGCCTGTTTTTTCTATTAAACTTCTAAAAGAGAAAAATATCCTGTGAATTTCAATTTTATATTATATACCTTAATTAATTTTTAGTGTCTTATAATTGAAAAATATATAATTTAATGCATTGTTTTTTTAAAAAAATGAATTTATTTCAATTTATATATGAATTAAGAGTAAATTTTTTAAAATATTTTTAATTTATAAAATTATCTGCTTTTACACATTATTTAAACATTTCATCTGGAAAGCTTATAAACCTTTTTGATTATACACAGTGTTTTCTTCAGAAATTTATTTTGTAAAAAAAAGGAAGTTGTTTCAAGCTTTAATGAGATGTTTATGTCAAGTAAACTTAAAATGATATTTAATTTTACTGGATATTTTTTCGTTGTTTTTTGTTGTTGTTATTGTCATTTTTGAGATGGAGTCCCTCTCTGTGGCCCAGACTGGGGTCAGTAAAGTAATCTCAGGTCACTGAAATCTTTACCTCCCTGATTTTTGAACTTCTGCTGCCTCAGCCTTTCAAGTAACTGAGCAGTTGTGATTAGAGGTGCCAAGCAGCATGTCTGGCTAAGTTTTGGATTTTTAGTAAAAACAGTGTTTTGGGAGCCTTGGTCTCACCAAGTTCTGGGATTATAGGCATGAGGTATTGTTCCCAGCCTTGATTCCATTTTATTAAGTTCTCATATGAGCTCCACAAAGAAAATAGCTGTTTAGATCTTACACAGAAATAAAACTCAGCTTAGAAAGTAGTGTAAATAAAACAACTGACTGTAACATAAAATATATGTTTAACTTCACAGGAAAACCAAGGATTAGTAATATAATCAACAACAACATTCAATATAAATCTTTGATTAGTAAATGTGAAATTATATTTGCTTATGTCTTTCTTCTATGAGCACCTTTATTTTTTAATTACATAGCAGGGTTTTTAGCTTAATTGACTCTTTAAACTATAGATTTATACTTGTTCTGTAAAGTTTTTATATAGAAAGAAGTTTTCCTTGCACTTTTTTGTTCAAGATAAATTATTTAGCTATTGTATTTACACAATAAATATACATTTAAAAAATAATTTAGTTAATATTTTCTGTGATTAATACACATTTTTAAATATGAAAGAGAATATGTATAAAATTTCTAAATGTCCTATGAATTTTATGTTTAATGTCTAGAGATTTTTATGCCAATGCAATTTTACATACACACAGCAATTGTTTTTAAAAGAAATGAAATTGGGAGGATTTTTCAAGATGGCACCGTAGAAACAACTTAGAATTTCATCTCTCAGTGAAGGCACAGAGGGTGAGTCCTAGCCGCATTCTCAGATGAACCTTTGTTGCCCACAGAACAAGGAAAGTCCCAGGTGTAGGAGAGACACAGGATGCCAGCCCAGCCGGTGTTTTGGCTCACATGGCCAGTTCAGCTGGTGCTGCAGCACAGTGGCACCTGGAGAAAAATTCACTGGTCTGGGTGCCCTGTTAGACTGGCAATCTGAGATTTGAAGGGCATATTGACATGTCCATCTGACTAAATGGGACTTGGACAATGAGCCAGACCTGGAGATTCCTGGGAAGTGTGATATGAGCTGGTGCAGTGGGCAGTGGCATGGGAGATCACACGGCTCTGAGTGCCCTATCAGCATGCTACTGGGGCTCCAGTGAGAGAGTCAACCTTTCAAACTGGGGAGAAAAAGAGAGAGAGAGGATGGAATCTGAGGCAGGGAGCCAGGTGATCAAGCTTGGCGGGTCCCACCCTCACAAGGACAAGCAGGGAAGTGATTGGAGGTGCTCAGGGTTGAGAGTTTTGCTGTGGGCACAGCTGAATCTGAAATGGTGCAGCCCTGTGGGGGAGGGGTGTCCACCACTATTGACACAATCCGCCCCTACAGAGAGATTCCACCAGCAGGGTAGAGCACACAACAGCAGAACAGAACTCCGCAGCAGCAGGGTGGACCCACACTAGCAGGGCGGAGCCTCAGCAGGCAAATAGAAAATAGACAACCTCCTAGCCTGGAAGGACAGTGCAACAGACACTCATAAAGAAAGCCCCAACTCCCTGAGACAGAGCATCTGAGGGAAAAAAGGGGGGGGGGTTATAAGTTCTGCTGCAAAAGACAGAAACACAGGTGCCCAAAAACCCTGAATGAACAATGGAGCTCACAGCTTAGCACTGGAGCTCCTATAAAGTACAGACTGTCTCCTCGAGCAGAACCCTGACCCCTGTATATCCAAAGAGTCACCTCAAAAAATGACTAATCAGACTGCCATTTGGGGGGCATCATTCTGGGACAAAGAAAGCAGCAGAAGAATCTGGTAGCATCCATCACTGTTCTGCAGCTGCTACAAGAATATTCCAGACAAGCAGGGCCTGGAGTGGACTTCAGCACTCATACAGCAGAGGGGATAGACCATTAGAAGGAACACTAAGTAACAGAAATACTTCATCATCAACAATCTGGGCATCCACTCAGAGACCCAATTGAAAGATCAGCAAAACCTAAGATGACAGGTGGATATATCCATAAAGATGTGAAGAAAGCAGTGCATAAAAAAAGAAAACAACTGAAACCAAAACACCTCACATCCTACAAAAAAAAAAACAAAACTCCTCACCAGCAAGGGAACAAAGCTGGACAGAGAATGAGAGTGATAAAATGACTGAATCAACTTCAGAAGGTGTATAATGAGAAATGTCAGTGAGCTAAAAGAACATGTTCTAAATCAATTCAAAGAAACTAAGAACCTTGAAAGAAGATTTGAAAAAAGATACGAGGAAATGATAAGAAGAATGGACAACATAGAGAGGAATATGAATGAATTAAAGGAGCTGAATAACACAACAGGAGAACTTCGTGAAGCATGCACAAGTTTCAATAGCAGAATAGACCAAGCAGAAGTCAGACTATCAGAAGTAAAAGATAAACTCAATGAAATAAAACAAGAAACCAAGATTAGAGTAGAAAGCACAAAAAGGAATAAACAAAATCTCCAAGAAATGTGGGACTATGTGAAGAGACTCAACCTACATTTGATAGATGTACCAGAATGTGATGAAGAGAATGAATCCAAGCTGGAAAATACTCTTCAGGATATTATCCAGGAAAAGTTCCCCAACCTAGCAAGGCAGGTCAATACTCAACTTCAGGAAATACAGAGAACACCACAAAGATACTCTTCAAGAAGTGCAACCCCAAGGCACATAATCATCAGATTCACTGGGGCTGAAATGAAGGAGAAAATACTAAGGGCAGCCAGAGAGAAAGGTTGGGTCACCCACAAAGGGAAGCCCATCAGACTCACAGAAGATCTCTCAGCAGAGACTCTAAAAGCCAGAAAAGAGTGGGGGCCAATAGTCAACATCCTTAAAGAAAAGAACTTTCAACCCAGAATTTCATATCTACCCAAACTGAGCTTCATAAGTAAAAAAATAAAATAAAATCCTTCGTGAACAAGCAAGTACTCAAAGATGATGTCACCACTAGGCTTGCTTTACAAGAGCTCCTGAAAAAAGCACTACACATAGAAACAACCCATACCAGCCATCCCAAAAGCATACCAAATGCTAAAGAGCATCAACAAAATGAAGAATCTACATGAACCAATGGGCAAAACAGCCAGCTACCATCAAAATGGCATCAAAAAGACACAGACTGGCAAATTGGATAAAAAACAAAAACCCATCATTGGGCGGTATCGAGAAAACCCATCTCACACACAAAGATAAACAAAGGCTCAAAATAAAGGGATGAAGGAAGCTTTACCAAGCAAATAGAGATCAATAAAAAAAGCAGGATTTGCAATTCTTGTCTCTTTATTTTTTTTTATTTTTTTTTTTTTTATTGCATTATAGGTTTGGGGGTACATGTGCAGAACGAGCAAGATAGTTGCATAGGTACACACATGGCAGTGTGCTTTGCTGCTTTCCTCTCCTTCACCCACACTTGGTATTCATCCCCAGGCTATCCCCCCCAGCCCCCCCTGCTGTCCCTCCCCCATTCCCCCCAACAGTCCCCAGTGTATAGTAGACCGCCTCTCTGTGTCCACATGTTCTCATTTTTCTCACCCACCTATGAGCGAGTATATGCGGTATTTCTTTTTCTGTTCTTGTGTCAGTTTGCTGAGAATGATGTTCTCCAGATTCATCCATGTCCCTACAAAGGACACAAACTCATCATTTTTGATTGCTGCGTAATATTCCATGGTGTATATGTGCCACATTTTCCCAGTCCAGTCTATCATCGTTGGGCATTTGGGTTGGTTCCAGGTCTTTGCTATTGTAAACAGTGCTGCAATGAACATTCGTGTGCATGTGTCCTTATAGTAGAACGATTTATAATCCTTTGGATAGATACCCAGTAATGGGATTGCTGGGTCAAATGGAATTTCTATTTCTAGGTCCCTGAGGAATCGCCACACTGTCTTCCACAATGGTTGAACTAATTTACACTCCCACCAACAGTGTAAGAGTGTTCCTATTTCTCCACATCCTCTCCAGCATCTGCTGTCTCCAGATTTTTTAATGATCGCCATTCTAACTGGTGTGAGATGGTATCTCAATGTGGTTTTGATTTGCATCTCTCTAATGACCAATGACGATGAGCACTTTTTCATATGTTTGCTGGCCTCATGTATGTCTGCTTTCGTAAAGTTTCTGTTCATATCCTTTGCCCATTTTTGAATGGGCTTGTTTGTTTTTTTCCTGTAAATCTGTTTGAGTTCTTTGTAAATTCTGGATATCAGCCCTTTGTCGGATGCGTAAACTGCAAAGATTTTTTCCCATTCTGATGGTTGCCGATTCACTCTAGTGACTGTTTGTTTTGCTGTGCAGAAGCTGTGGAGTTTGATTAGGTCCCATTTGTCTATTTTGGCTTTTGTTGCCAATGCTTTGGGAGTTTTGTTCATGAAGTCCTTGCCTACTCCTATGTCCTGAATGGTTTTGCCTAGATTTTCTTCTAGGGTTTTTATGGTGTCGGGTCTTACGTTTAAGTCTTTAATCCATCTGGAGTTAATTTTAGTGTAAGGTGTCAGGAAGGGGTCCAATTTCTGCTTTCTGCACATGGCTAGCCAGTTTTCCCAACACCATTTATTAAATAGGGAATCCTTTCCCCATTGCCTGTTTTTGTCTGGTTTATCAAAGATAATATGGTTGTAGATGTGTTGTGTTGCCTCCGATGCCTCTGTTCTGTTCCATTGGTCTATATCTCTGTTTTGGTACCAGTACCATGCTGTTTTGATTACTGTAGCCTTGTAGTATAGTTTGAAGTCTGGTAGCGTGATGCCTCCCGCTGTGTTCTTTTTGCTCAGAATTGACTTGGCTATGCGGGCTCTTTTTTGGTTCCATATGAAATTCATGGTGGTTTTTTCCAGTTCTGTGAAGAAATTCAATGGTAGTTTGATGGGGATAGCATTGATTGTGTAAATTACTTTGGGCAGTATAGCCATTTTCACGATATTGATTCTTCCTAACCACGAACATGGAATGTTTCTCCATCTGTTTGTGTCCTCTCTTATTTCATTGAGCAGTTGTTTGTAGTTTTCCTTAAAGAGGTCCCTTACATTCCTAGTGAGTTGTATTCCTAGGTATTTTATTTTCTTTGTAGCAATTGTGAATGGCAGTTCATTCTTGATTTGGTTCTCTTTAAGTCTGTTATTGGTGTATAGGAATGCTTGTGATTTTTGCACATTGATTTTATATCCTGAGACTTTGCTGAAGTTGCTTATCAGTTGCAGGAGCTTTTGGGCTGAGGTGATGGGGTCTTCTAGGTATACTATCATGTCGTCTGCAAATAGAGACAATTTGGCTTCCACCTTTCCTATTTGAATACCCTTTATTTCTTTTTCTTGCCTGATTGCTCTGGCTAGAACTTCCAGTACTATGTTGAATAGAAGTGGTGAGAGAGGGCATCCTTGTCTAGTGCCAGATTTCAAAGGGAATGCTTCCAGTTTTTGCCCATTAAGTATGATATTGGCTGTTGGTTTGTCATAAATAGCTTTTATTACTTTGAGATATGTTCCATCAATACCAAGTTTATTGAGGGTTTTTAGCATAAAGGGCTGTTGAATTTTGTCAAATGCCTTCTCTGCATCAATTGAGATAATCATGTGGTTTTTGTTTTTGCTTCTGTTTATGTGGTGAATTACATTTATAGACTTGCGTATGTTGAACCAGCCTTACATCCCCGGGATAAATCCTACTTGATCATGATGGATAAGTTTTTTAATGTGCTGTTGCAATCGGTTTGCCAGTATTTTATTGAAGATTTTTGCATCTATGTTCATCATGGATATTGGCCTGAAGTTTTCTTTTCTTGTTGAGTCTCTGCCACGTTTTGGTATCAGGATGATGTTGGTCTCATAAAATGATTTGGGAAGGGTTCCCTCTTTTTGGATTATTTGGAATAGTTTCAGAAGGAATGGTACCAGATCCTCTTTGTGTGTCTGGTAGAATTCGGCTGTGAACCCATCTGGACCTGGGCTTTTTTTGTGTGGTAGGCTCTTAATTGCTGCCTCAACTTCAGACCTTGTTATTGGTCTATTCATAGTTTCGGCTTCCTCCTGGTTTAGGCTTGGGAGGACACAGGCATCCAGGAATTTATCCATTTCTTCCTGATTTACTGGTTTATGTGCATAGAGTTGTTTGTAGTATTCTCTGATGATGGTTTGAATTTCTGTGGAATCTGTGGTGATTTCCCCTTTATCGTTTTTTATTGCATCTATTTGGTTGTTCTCTCTCTTCTTTTTTATCAGTCTGGCTAGTGGTCTGTCTATTTTGTTGATCTTTTCGAAAAACCAGCTCTTAGATTTATTGATTTTTTGAAGGGTTTTTCTTGTCTCTATCTCCTTCAGTTCTGCTCTGATCTTAGTTATTTCTTGTCTTCGGCTAGGTTTTGAGCTTTTTTGATCTTGCTCCTCTAGCTCTTTCAATTTTGACGATAGGGTGTCAATTTTGGATCTCTCCACTCTTCTCATGTGGGCACTTATTGCTATATATTTTCCTCTACAGACTGCTTTAAATGTGTCCCAGAGATTCTGGTACGTTGTGTCTTCGTTCTCATTGGTTTCAAAGAACTTCTTTATTTCTGCCTTCATTTCATTGTTTATCCAATCAACATTCAAGAGCCAATTGTTCAGTTTCCATGAAGCTGTGCGGTTCTGAGTTATTTTCTGAATTCTGAGTTCCAACTTGATTGCACTATGGTCTGAGAGACTGTTTGTTATGATTTCAGTTGTTTTGCATTTGCTGAGGAGTGCTTTACTTCCAATTATGTGGTCAATTTTGGAGTAGGTGTGATGTGGTGCTGAGAAGAATGTATATTCTGTGGATTTGGGGTGGAGAGTTCTGTAAATGTCTATCAGGTTTGCTTGTTCCAGGTCTGAGTTCAAGTCCTGGATATCCTTGTTAATTTTCTGTCTGGTTGATCTGTCTGCTATTGACAGTGGAGTGTTAAAGTCTCCCACTATTATTGTGTGGGAGTCTAAGTCCCTTTGTAAGTCATTAAGAACTTGCCTTATATATCTGGGTGCTCCTACATTGGGTCCATATATATTTAGAATCGTTATCTCTTCTTGTTGTATCGATCCTTTTACCATTATGTAATGACCTTCTTTGTCCCTTTTGATCTTTGTTACTTTAAAGTCTATTTTATCAGAGATGAGAATTGCAACTCCTGCTTTTTTTTGCTCTCCATTTGCTTGGTAAATCTTCCTCCATCCCTTTATTTTGAGCCTTTGTGTATCTTTGCATGTGAGGTGGGTTTCCTGGATACAGCACACCGATGGGTTTTGGTTTTTTATCCAATTTGCCAGTCTGTGTCTTTTGATTGGTGCATTTAGCCCATTTACATTCAGGGTTAATATTGTTATGTGTGAATTTGATACTGCCATTTTGATGCTAGCTGGTTGTTTTGCCCGTTGGTTCATGTACATTCTTCATTTTGTTGATGGTCTTTAGCATTTGGTATGCTTTTAGGATGGCTGGAACTGGTTGTTTCTTTCTATGTGTAGTGCCTCTTTCAGGAGCTCTTGTAAAGCAGGCCTAGTGGTGACAAAATCTCTGAGTACTTGCTTGTTCGTGAAGGATTTTATTTTTCCTTCACTTATGAAGCTCAGTTTCGCTGGATATGAAATTCTGGGTTGAAAGCTCTTTTCTTTAAGGATGTTGAATATTGGCCCCCACTCTCTTCTGGCTTGTAGAGTCTCTGCTGAGAGATCTGCTGTGAGTCTGATGGGCTTCCCTTTGTGGGTGACCCTTTCTCTCTGGTTGCCCTTAGTATTTTCTCCTTCGTTTCAACCCTGGTGAATCTGACGATTATGTGCCTTGGGGTTGCTCTTCTTGCAGAGTATCTTTGTGGTGTTCTCTGTATTTCCTGGAGTTGAGTATTGACCTGTCTTGCTAGGTTGGGGAAATTTTCCTGGATAATATCCTGTAGAGTGTTTTCCAGCTTGGATTCATTCTCTTCGTCACATTCTGGTACACCTATCAAACGTAGGTTGGGTCTCTTCACATAGTCCCACATTTCTTGGAGATTTTGTTCATTCCTTTTTGTGCTTTTTTCTTTAATCTTGGTTTCTCGTTTTATTTCATTGAGTTGATCTTCAACTTCTGATATTCTTTCTTCTGCTTGGTCAATTCGGCTGTTGATACTTGTGCATGCTTCGCGAAGTTCTCGTGTTGAGTTTTTCAGCTCCTTCAATTCATTCATATTCCTCTCTAAGTTGTCCATTCTCGTTATCAATTCCTCGAATCTTTTTTCAAATCTTTTTTCAAGGTTCTTAGTTTCTTTGCACTGGTTTAGAACATGTTCCTTTAGCTCACTGAAGTTTCTCATTATCCACTTTCTGAAGTCTGATTCCGTCATTTCGTCACATTCATTCTCTGTCCAGCTTTGTTCCCTTGCTGGTGAGGAGTTTTGGTCCTTTTTTGGAGGTGAGGTGTTTTGGTTTCGGGTGCTTTCCTCCTTTTTGCGCTGGTTTCTTCCCATCTTTATGGATTTATCCGCCTGTTGTCTTAGTAGTGGCTGATTTTTCAATTGGGTCTCTGTGTGGACACTGAGATTGTTGATGATGAAGTATTTCTGTTACTTAGTTTTCCCTCTAATGATCTATCCTCTCTGCTGTATGAGTGCTGAGGTCCACTCCAGGCCCTGCTTGTCTGGGGTATACCTGCAGCAGCTGCAGAACAGTGAGGGATGATATCAGTTTCTTTTTCTGCTGCCCTTGTTCCAGAATGATGCCAGCCAAATGTCAGTCTGATTAGTCCTTTTCTGGGGTGACTCCTTGGATATACAGAGGTCAGGGAGCTGCTTGAGGAGACAGTCTGTGCTTTATAGGAGCTCCAGTGCTGAGCTGTGAGCTCCGTTGTTCATTCAGGGTTGTTGGGAGGTTATGTCTGCTGCAATAGAACTCATAAAACACCACTCTTTTTTTTTTTTTTTTTCCACCCTTAGATGCTCTGTCTCAGGGAGTTGGGGCTTTCTTTATGAGTATCTGTTGCACTGTCCTGCCCCACTAGGTGGCAGTCTATTCACTATTTGCCTGCCGGGGCTCTGACCTCCTAAGGCGGGTCCGCCCTGTTGCGGCCCGGCGGACTCTCTCTGTTATGGCAGGTTGCCTCGGCAACGGCAGGCTGCGTCAGTCCTGGGCGGTACTTAAGTGGGGGTGCACTTTGTCAGGAATGGTGGACGCCCCTCCCTGACCGGGCTGCACCGTCCTAAATGCCGGCAACAAAACTCTCAGCCCCAAGCGCCTCCAGTCGCCGCCCTGCTTGTCCCCGTGAGCGTGGGACCCGCCGAGCCTGATCACCCTGCTCCCTGCCTCAGAGTCCGTCCTCTCTCTCTCTCTTCCTCTCCCCAAGCTGAAAGGTCGACTCTCTCACTGGCGCCCCAGGAGCCTGCCGATAGGGCACTGGGATCCGTGTGATCTCCCGTGCCGCTGCCCACTACCCCGGCTCAGATCACGCTTCCCAGGAAACTCCTGGTCTGGCTCATTGTCCAAGTCCTGTTCAATCAGATGGACATGCCAATCTGCCCTTGCAAATCTCAGATTGCCGGTTTAACAGGGCACCCAGACCAGTGAGTTCCGCGCCGGGTCCCGCTGCGGCGCCGGCCGAAGAGGCGGCGGGAGCGGGTTGCGTTAGCCGGCTGCTAGCGTCCCGTGTCTCTCCCACACCTGGGACTTTCAACGCTCTGTGGGCATAAAAGGAACATCCGAGAATGCGGCTAGGACTCACCCTCTGCGCCTTCACCGAGAGCTGCAATCCTGAGTCACCTCTACGACGCCATCTTGCTTCCCTCCCCAATTCTTGTCTCTTTAAAGCAACAAAGATCAAAAGAGACAAAGATGGTCATTACATAATGGTAAAATGATTGATACAACAAGAAGAGCTAACGATCCTAAATATATATAGACCCAATGCAGGAGCACCCAGAAATATAAGGCAAGTTCTTAATGACTTACAAAGAGACTTAGACTCCCACACAATAATAGTGGGAGACTTCAACACTCCACTGTCAATAGCAGACAGATCAATTAGACAGAAAACTAACAAGGATATCCAGGACTTGAACTCAGGCCTGGAACAAGCAAACCTGATAGATATTTACAGAACTCCCCACCTTAAATCCACAGAATATACATTCTTCTCAGCACCACATCACATGAACTCCAAAATAGACAACATAATTGAAAGTAAAGCACTTCTCAGCAAATGCAAAACAACTGAAATCATAACAAACAGTCTCTCAGACCATAGTGCAAACAAGTTAGAACTCAGAATTCAGAAACTAACTGAGAACCGCACAGCTTCATGGGAACTGAACAACTGGCTCTTGAATGTTGATTGGATAAACAACGAAATGAAGGCAAAAATAAAAATGTTCTTCAAAACCAACAGATATAAAGACACAACATACAAGAATCTCTGGGACACATTTAAAGCAGTTTGTAGAGGAAAATACATAGCAATAAGTGCCCACATGAGAAGAGTGGAGAGATCCAAAATTGACACCCTATCATCAAAATTGAAAAAGCTAGAGGAGCAAGATCAAAAAAGCTCAAAACCTAGCCTAAGACAAGAAATAACTAAGATCAGAGTAGAACTGAAAAAGATAGAGACACAGAAAACCCTTCAAAAAATCAATAAATCCAACAGCTAGTTTTTTGAAAAATTCAACAAAATAGACAGACCACTAGCAAGACTGATAAAAAAGAAAAGAGAAAACAACCAAATATATGCAATAAAAAACAAAAATGGGGAAATCACCACAGATTCCACAGAAATTCAAACCATCATCTGAGAATACTACAAACAACTCTATGCACATAAACTAGTAAATAAAAAAAAAAAAGAATAAATTCCTGGACACCTGTATGTTCCCAAGCCTAAATCACGAGGAAGCCAAAACTATGAATAGACCAATAAAAGGTCTGAAGTTGAGGCAGAAATTAAAAGCCTACCACACAAAAAGCCCAGGTCCAGATGGGTTCACTGCAGAATTCTACCAGACACACAAAGAGGATCTGGTACCATTCCCTATGAAACTATTCCAAACAATTCTAAAAGGGAGAAAACCTCCTAAATGATTTTATGAGACCAACAGCATCCTGATGCCAAAACCAAGCAGAGACTCAACAAGAAAAGAAAACTTCAGGCCAATATCCATGATGAACATAGATGCAAAAATCTTCAATAAAATACTGGCAAACCGATTGCAACAGCACATTAAAAAACTTATCCATCATGATCAAGTAGGATTCATCCCAGGGATGCAAGGTTGTTTAAACATTTGCAAGTCTACAAATGTAATTAGCCACATAAACAGAAGCAAAAACAAAAACCACATGATTATCTCAATTGAAGCAGAGAAGTCATTTGACAAAATTCAACAGGCCTTTATGCTAAAAACCCTCAATAAACTTGGTATTGATGGAACATATCTCAAAGTATTAAAAGCTATTTATGACAAACCAACAGCTAATATTATACTTAATGGGCAAAAACTGGAAGCATTCCCTTTGAAATCTGGCACTAGACAAGAATGCCCTCTCTCACCACTCCTATTCAACATCGTACTGGAAGTTCTAGCCCGAGCAATCTGGCAAGAAAAAAAAATAAAGTGTATTCAAATAGGAAAGGCAGAAGCCAAATTGCCTCTATTTGTAGATGACATGAAAGTATACCTAGAAGATTCCATCACATCAGCCCAAAATCTCCTGAGATTGATAAGCAACATCAGCAAAGTCTCAGGTTATAAAATCAATGTGCAGAAATTACAAGTGTTTCTATACACCGATAACAGACTTAAAGAGAACCAAATCAAGAACGAACTGCCATTCACTATTGCTACAAAGAAAATAAAATACCTAGGAATACAACTCACAAGGAACATATGGGACCTCTTTAAAAAAACTGCAAACCAATGCTCAATGAAATAAAAGAGAAAACAAACAGATGGAGAAACATTCCACGTTCGTGGTTTGGAAGAATCAATATCATGAAAAAGGCTGTACTGCCAAATCAATTTACACAATCAATGATATCGCCATCAAACTACCATTGAATTTCTTCACAGCACAGGAAAAAAACACCGTAAACATTATATGGAAACAAGAGACCACGCATAGCCAAGTCAATTCTTTTTTGTTTGTTTGTTTTGTTTTGTTTTGTTTTTGTTTATGTCCTTTGTAAGGACATGGATGAAACTGGAGAACATCATTCTCAGCCAAGTCAAATCTAAGCAAAAGGAACACAGCGGGAGACATCACACTACCAGACTCCAAAATATACTACAAGGCTACAGTAATCAAAACAGCATGGTACTGGTTCCAAAACAGAGATATAGACCAATGGCACCAAACAGAGGCATCAGAGGCAAATCAACATATCTACAAACATATAATCTTTAATAAACCAGACAAAAACAAGCAATGGGGAAATGATTCCCTGTTTAAAAATGGTGTTGAAAAAACTGGCTAGCCATGCGAAGAAAGCAGAAACTGGACCCCTTCCTGACACCTTACACTAAAATTAACTCCAGATGGATTAAAGACTTAAACATAAGTCCTGGCACCATTAAAACCCTAGAAGAAAATCTAGGCAAAACCATTCAGGACATAGGAGTAGGCAAGAACTTCATGACCAAAATACCAAAAGCATTGGCAACAAAAGCCAAAATAGACAAATGGGACCTAATCAAACTTTACAGCTTTTGCATGGCAAAAGAAACAGTCACTAGAGCGAATGGGCAACCATCAGAGTGGGAAAAAATCTTTGCGTTTATGCATCTGACAAAGGGCTGATATCCAGAATTTACAAAGAACTCAAACAGATTTTGAATGGGCTTGTTTGTTTTTTTCCTGTAAAATAGGCAAAGAATATGAACAGACACTTTACAAAAGAAGACATACATGAGGCCAACAAACACATGAAAAAATGCTCATCATCACTGGTCATTAGAGAGATGCAAATCAAAACCACATTGAGATACCATCTCACGCCGGTTGGAATGGCGATCATTAAAAACTTGGAAGACAACAGATGCTGGAGAGGATGTGGAGAAAAAGGAACACTCTTACACTGTTGGTGGAAGTCTAAATGAGTTCAGCCATTGTGGAAGACAGTGTGGCGATTCCTCAAGGACCTGGAAATAGAAATTCCATTTGACCCAGCAATCCCATTACTGGGTATATATCCAAAGGAATATAAGTCGTTCTACTATAAGGACACATGCACTCGAATGTTCATTGCAGCACTGTTTACAATAGCAAAGACCTGGAACCAACAAAAATGCCCATCGATGATAGACTTGACTAAGAAAATGTGGCACAAATACACCGTGGAATATTATGCAGCAATAAAAAATGATGAGTTTGTGTCCTTTGTAAGGACATGGATGAATCTGGAGAACATCATTCTCAGCAAACTGACAAAAGAACAGAAAAGGAAATACCACATATTCTCACTCATAGGTGGGTGAGAAAATTGAGAACACATGGACACAGGGAGGGGGTCTGCTACACACTGGGGTCCATTGGGAGGAATGGAGGAGAAAAAGCATGGGGAAAGCTGGGAGAAATAGCCTGGGGATAAATGCCAAGTTTGGGTGAAGGGGAGGAAGGCAGCAAAACACACTGCCATGCGTGTACCTATGCAACTATCTTGCTCGTTCTGCACATGTACCCCAAAACCTAAAATGCAATAAAAATTTAAAATTACAAAGAAAAGAAATGAAATTATATAGTATTCCAGATTATTAGCTTTATTTTGCATTAATAACACATTTGTCAATATATAAAATTCTGCTTTTTTTATACAGAAGTTGCAAATCAATGTGCTACAGTTTATTTAACCTGCCTTTAAGATAGATTCATGTTTAATTTTCAGTCAGTTTACACAAGTTAAGAAGTGATATGTAGTTGTGAAAATGCTTTAAACACACCATTGTATCGACATTACCTCACAATAAAATTCAATTTAGGTAAAGCCATTATTACTTCTCTCTGAGAAATAAAACATATTTTAGTGTAGTTATAGATTTATAAAAATAAGCATGACGTAAACCGCAGTGGCCAATTAAAACAGAAAAATGGTAATGTTTTATTTGTATATAGTTCTGACCAGAGAAAATTAAATACACTCATTTTAAGTACAATGATTTTTAATCGTAAATTTATAATGCTTAAATCTGAATCTGCATTTTTCACATGAAAATTGTGTAATACAACATCTTTTAGGACTCTTTCCAAAAAAAACTGTTATAAATATAGAGTCATTATAATAAGAACATAGGGGTGTGTAAATAAAGGTAGACACAGTCACCCATGTGGTCAATATGAAAATTTACAGAACTGTTTCAAAGTGTCTGGGTTAATAAATAAGTTGTTAATATTAATTTCTCAGCTTGAATGAGAAAACTGTGGACAGAATTATTATTTTAATAGTACCAGCATTATTTTTCTTCTTATCTCAGCTTGTGAGGCACTTTTTCAGTGAGATGAAGAGAAGAAGAACCAAAAGAAGACGAAGAAGAAGAAGAAGAAGAAGAAGAAGAAGAAGAAGAAGAAGAAGAAGAAGAAGAAGAAGAAGAAGAAGAAGAAGAAGAAGGAGGAGGAGGAGGAGGAGGAGGAGGAGGAGGAGGAGGAGGAGAAGGAGAAGAAGAAGAAGAAGAAGAAGAAGAAGAAGAAGAAGAAGAAGAAGAAGAAGAAGAAGAAGAAGAAGAAGAAGAAGAAAAAGAAGAAGAAGAAACAGAGTAGAAAATTCTGAAAATCTTGATGTCAACACTCTGATGGGTTTCTGTGGCTAGATAATTGAAACAGAATCAATATTCTCAATACCTTAGGGGGCTTGAAGATTTACAAAGTTTTCTCCAGTACATTTGTTCCATGATTCTTGTAAGACTGGCATTCACCCTATTTGCTTTTAGTTGACTTGAAAGTGCACAGTAGTTTATTTGTTGTTTTAAGAAAATGAAAAGTGAGCACAATAAGTCTTAGAAAACAATGTTAAAAATGTGGAGGTTTCTTTTTATCTGAGCTTTCAATAAATTTCTTTTCTTTCTCAGCTATGCACTAAAAATTTTTACAAATGCAGTACAATGTAGTAATTTCTTTTTTTTAGGTAACACTAACAGTTATATCTCTCAAAAAATAAGATTATTAAGAAGTAGGCATACAAGAGTAAGGTTAGAGCAAAAGTTTAATAACCAAAAGAATAAAGACCTCCACAGTAGCAGAGAGGATGATCTGAGTAAACTGAAGACTATGGTGTTGCAGTCCAGGTGTGTGTGTGTGTGTGTGCAGTAAACATAAAAAATACGTTCTGACAGGTCTTAGAATCAATTAGTCATGTTGGCCTGAGACTATGGCCTGAAAGAATCAGAACCTGAAGTAATGATTCATGTAGGCTTCTAAGCTTTGTCCCTGATTTTGATCTGGAACCAATCAGGATCTGAAGTAAAAAGTTGGACTGGCACCTCGGCTCATGATCAACTCATGCAGGAGTAGTGGAAAACAAACTTCCCTAACACTGAACTGAGGAAGATAATGGCTTTTTATTCATGTGGGAGCTGCAGGAAATTACAGTCTTATTCACCAAACTTCCTGATAAGTAGATTTTTAAGCCTTTTATAGGCTTACCATGCTAAACAGGAAACTGAAGTGAAACTGTTTATATTGTTCATTGGCTAGATGTTCAAGCTTACAATCTTTTGGCTTTATATATTTACTAGTTCATATGAAGTGCAAGGAGGAGCATGAAGGAGAGTGGCCTTACAGAGACAAGACAAAGGCTGTAAGTTATTGACAGATATATTTCCAGAAGGAAGTCTGTATCATGTAAATGTGGGGATTGTGACCCAGGGATGAGCTCCAGTTTTTAGTGATCACATGCATTTTCAACTCTTTCAAGGCTTATAGATAGCAGAGACACTGGGAACCAAAAAGGAGTCACCTTCCTAGCCCTGGGACTTTGCTATGACCTGGTCAGCAGCATCAGGAAGTCCCCTAACAAAAGATTAATGATCCTTGCTATAATATGTCTTTTTCACCCTCCTTGACATATGGAAGGCAGCGGAGGAAAGAACTGGAGAGACAAAAAATGGAATCCCCCCATTTGAGAACCTTAGATACCATTATCTAGTGAAAGTCCTTACATTCACCTTCAGCCTTACTATCATTGTTTTTTCCTGACACGGATTGTTAGTGGTTTAGGTAAGAGGCCTGAGCTTATTTTTTGTTTGCTTTTGTTTTTGTTTTGATTTTTAACCACACAAATAAAATATATACATATAAATTAAAGGAGCAAAGGCATTAAGCAGGTGTGAGCAATAGGCATGCTCCTATTATTAGCAACACATTATGACAATAGTCTTGAGTCTTTCTATTGCAGGAAACCAATTCGCAAACAATAATCCAGAGTTGAAATCTTTGCATATCTTTACAGCTATATGCACCAATTATTTATTTACCGGCAACAGTTGATTAAGATGAATTTTTCACACTCCCTCTTTCAGCTGCTAATAATATAAACCCAGTCTCTTCTGGTAGATGGCATTTCTTATCTTGTTCTCCTGCTATGTCAGGGTGGTTGGAGCCTAGCCAGTTATGTTGGTCAGAATTTCTAGGACAGTGTGCAACCAAATTATTTAATTAAGCATATATATCAGAGTACAATAGCCTCACAAGCCATTCTCTGCCATGTTGCTGGCCCATAATATTGTATTATCTTATTCATGGGGCCATTTATTACTTTTTTTACTTACCTATACCTAGGCTTTGCTTGTCTCACAAATAATAGACAGGGAAATCTAACACATCCCTAGATCTTATGGGTAAAAAGAATGAAAAGTGGTATGAGGGTGCCAAGAACACAGCTGCCTATCCACTAATCTGACAGTTTAGTTTAGGATTTGTGCCTACATATCCAGTAAAAACAAGGATGCACTACCCAGTCCCAGTGGAATTCCAAGTGGGTTCCAGATCTTTTAGAAAGGATTGATCTTGGTCTTATTTAAACTCCACCAGTGATTGTTACAGCCTCAAACAGTCCAGAGTTACCACCAGGACCATCATAACATTATTTTTATTCTGGAAAAATAAGATTGTTCAAAATGGAAGGTTTTGAGATCCAGAAGCTGTCAGTAGGCACAGGCTCAGGTGCTTTCCATGGCCACCAGTCTTCCATATTATTTTTCTCCATACTTACAAAAACTGTACTTTTAAAGGCTTGGTCACATTCTCAGCTATCTGAAAAAAACAAGTTTATTTCTGGAGGAGTTCTGAAAGTGGTTCATTTCACATATCATAAGAAGGTTGAAACATTTGGTAAGTTGATTGTCTCTGGATACTTCCTGAATTAGAATGGAAACTCAGGAGTCCAGTCATTTTTTATTAATCTCCATTGCTACAAATTCCCCATTCTTCTATCAAGAAACCAGAGGATTACACTGGCAAGATGTGAAGGAGGATGTAGTCCTCCCCTTTTGGAGATGGACTGAGTTATTTTTATTTTTATTTATCAAGTGGCCCAGATGACACATGACAATTTACCACAATTACCGGTGCATGGCAACCTCTCATTGCAGATATACTGATTCTCTGCCCTATAGCCTATTTTTCAGCTGAGATAGCCACACCATCCCCATGCATTGATGGCTGTACAAGCATTAAATTGTAAGGTAATTTACTTGGGAGGCCCCTTCTTCTCAGTTTTGGAAAGTACTTTACTTGTAATGCCAAAAGGAGGTCCAGTCTTTCCCCTTCTCTTGAACACAGTTTTCATGTCAGGCTCAGATGGGTTAAAACATACAGCAGATTGGTTTTTCCCTAGTTGCACAGGTGGTACTCCATAGCACTTTATAAAAAAGTTTATTTGAGGGTTCTACTGCATTCATAATAACTGTAAAGCAAGAAAACTGCAGTAATCCTTTGTCCTACATTAGTAACCTTATCTATGAACTAAGAACAATTATCAGATAGAAGGTTTACATATACTGGGGCAGCAAAGATACAATTCCATAGTACAAAGAGAAGTACCTTTTTCACAGAGAAAGTCCTCATTGGGACAATCCCTTGAAAATGCCATCCAATTGTTTAGAAAATTATGCAACAGGTCACAGCCATGAGCCTACATTCTGAGTCAGGACACTCTCTGCTATTCTTTCTCTCTCAGACACAAAGGGCATAAAGGATTTTGTTAAGTTTAGCAGCCTCAGACCCAAGGCAGACATGAGCTTTTCTTTTATCTGTGGGAAGGCCCCCTGCCAATCTGAGCTCCATGCAAATGACTCTCCATTTCTCATAGTTGCCTTGAATTCTTAGGTATAAGCAGGTTACTGTTAACCTGCTTCCTTTCTATTCCTAGGTTTTACTGTTCCTGCTAGATAGTAAATTCTATATAGTGAGACTGTTGTAGGCACATCTCGACCTTTCTTTGAGAGACCTTGTATTTACAGGTCTCCAGGTGTTTAAATAACAAGTCAATTTCCCCAGAACATCCAGCTTCCACTGGGTGTCCCAGCAAAGGTTCATTCACATACTGAAGCAGCACGTACCCTACATTCCTTCACACAGAACATCTGGAGGTCCTGGGCCAATGCTTTTCTGAATATGGTTGGAGACTCTCTGAACCCCTGTGAAAGCCAAGTCCAGGTGTGCTGTGTTGTTGCACCTCATTCTGGATCTTTCCACTGGAAATCAAGCAGTTATATGCTTTCAGTGACTAACCAGATAGTGAAGAAAGCATGTTTAAATTTAATCAAGTAAAGAACCTTAGGTCAGCTAACAACAGTTCCAGGATATAAAAAATGGGCACGTTGGAGTGCAAAGTCACAGTTGCCTGTTCAAACAAGCAGATATTCTGCACTGGATTATAGTCCTTTGTCTCTGGCATGGGGAAAGTCAGGAGGGGCATGCTCCATGGAAACTAGAAAGGAACAATAATACCATAACCATTCAGGTGTCTGAGATGGACATGGATGCCTTCAACATCTTCCCAACGGTACTGGAAACTTCCTCTGTTTAACTGCTAGCAGCCACCACTGGGTTTTCTTTAATAACCACCCAGACTTTGTTTACAACCAATCCGAGGAGATTGTCTTCTGCCCAGGCCTGTGGCCGTCACTTTGCCCAAAACAGTGTTTGGTTCTCATTCTGGTGCAGTCAGAAAGAGTCTTCTCTCTTCTTCCTGTGAAAGTCATAATAAATCCTGCCTGAGACAGTTTGAGCTACAGGGAGCCTTATTCACTGAACATTATAGTAGCTCTCAGTTTGCTCAGCAAGACTTACCCAAATGGTGTAGGAAAAATTTGGCATGTATATGATGCATAATCTTGTGGCCCTCCTCAGATGAGGTTCGTGGTTGGCAAAAATTCTGTTTTTCTAAAACTTCAGTTTACTTAATTATGTCTACTCTCTTTCTGTACAAAGGGGTCACAAATTGAGTCACCACCAAGTGCTCCACGGGGGTGTTAATAAAAAAAAATTAATCTTATTGCTTCTCACCTTTATTTGGACCATGGGCTCTTTTGGAGCATCTAAACCCAGTCTCCTTCAGCTTATTAACCAATCTGACAGACTAAACAGGGCAGTTTCATCTTTGCCTGAGGCTTTCTGCTTGGGTTTACCTTGGTTCCCTGTCAACTGTGGACATCTGTTGTTCGAGTGCCCCACTTCTTCATAATAAGCACATTGATTTTGTTGTAGGTGAGGTTGGTCACACTGGGTATACTTTCCAGGGACCCCATGCCCTGCCCCATTGAAGGGGTTTCTCTTGTAGCTGTGGCTAACCGGTTAGCATTTCACCAGTTGTGTCACTCCTTCTCTCAGCACCTTACTGTATCTCTCTTTACAAATACTTGATGAGCTATTTCCAGTAAATGCATGGTGTTCATGTCTGCACACCCAAACTATTTCTGCAACTTTTCCTGATGTCGTTGGTGCTCTGACTCATTAGTCATGCTTACCATGTATCGATTCTCTGGGTGCACAAGATCAGAAGGAACATACACGTGGTAAGTCTTACATAGTGATTCATAGATCTGTGCTGAACTTTCAGCTTTTTTTCTGCATTAGTTGGATTATCTTGTGTATATTTGTAACCTTTTGTTCCCCTTTCCTTATTTTCTTAAGTAAGACTTCTCAGTATCCAGTCAGCCTCTGCATTGCCTCAGGGGTATTTGAATCCCACTGAGGGTCAGTTTCTAGTAGCTGGGCCCTCACATACTCCTGAGGATTCTGATTATCAACTAGAAAATATTCTTCTAGCCATCTAGATGTTTTCTGGAGCACCCTCCACCTCTCATCTCCATTAAAATGACACATGACCACCTGTGACAATCAGCCTAAGTGGGATTATGAGTTAGAATGACAGTCTGAATCAGGTCAATTAAAGTCTATGGTCTGTCAGTATAGGATTCTTTGTTATTCTTCCAGTTTTTGAGGATAGATAAAGGGAAAGGTATGCATGTAAAGAAACAATTTTCCACCATATGCCTGCCCTCACCTACTCCAATATATCATTACTCTCTCAGGGGTATTTGCACTCCAGCCTCTGACCACAAACAAGCCACAAAGGGAGCGGATACCCTGAGAAATGGGCTGCTATGGGAGAGGTGCCTACTGAGGCCACACTTTCTTTTCTTTCTCTTCTGGGTAGTCTAGGAGTGTTCAGGACTTGTGGAGGCATTGAGATTTCTGGCTTTGGAGGTATAGCCCATGCCTCTGGGAAAGGAGAGTGTAACACTGGAGGAAACACTGGTGCTAAGTCAGTCAAGAGCTTAGGATCCTTCATTCCTTGGCTGGTGGATCAAGATATTTTCCTAACTGCCTGTCCCTTTGCTATTAACACTGCTGTTGCTTGGCGTGTTAATCATTTTGGTTGTGGTGTGAGGTGGAGGTTAAGTTAACTGTAAACGAGTCTATGTATAAAAATTGGTCGAGGTGTCTTTGCTTGCCTGTAAGCCTCTGCCATACTTTGAAAACAAGGAACATTTCCAGATTCCATCCTGTGAGCCAATGTGCTTTTAATGCTGGCCAGACTACTTCACATAAAATTTTGAATTTCTCTAGTGTCATTGCGGTGCCATAATCGCCAAAAAATCCCTTCTAAAAATTCTTTAGCATGGTTTTCAGTGAAGGGAATTTACTTTTGGTCTTACCTCTCTCTCTCTGTCGGGACAAGAAGAGCCTCTCCAAAAGAGAGAGGAATGGCTCACCGAATCTGCCCAATATTACAACTTGGAAATCTGCACTCATCCCTCAGACTCCAGCCCCTTATGTTGCAACACACTCTCTTTGCACTCTTGCTTCAGACTGGTCAATTCATCCCTTGTTTCAGAAGCTGTTTGGCATTGGTGAGTTTGTTATTTCCCCAAGATTGTTGGGGAATATTTCACATTCCCTAGATTGTGAGCAAACCTCGTTTAGTCTTATGCAGATTGCCCCTGGTTTTAGCTAGCCCCTCAATTTGCTCAGAATGAATGGTCCACTCTAATAAACTTACAGTTTTTACAAGTTGTAACCAGTGAGCCCAGTTTTGGTCTTCCATACTCGCTCACATGCATATACCTTTCACCATCCACGTTCTAAGTAAACAAGATTACTAAAACCACTTACAAAGAGACAGAAATAAAAATCAAAGTGCCAAAATAAATTGGCATGTCTTGATTGATAAGGTCAGGCTCCCACACAAGGGGTGGGCAAGTCAAACTTTTCAGAATTAATCCCCCCGAGTTTCCAAAATCTGGACTACAAGCATTGGTTCTTTCTCAGTGTTCATTATTTGAGCAAATCTGCTGTGGGCTCCCACCAGGCTGGGCTCTGGTGAAGCATTCCTCTTGGCCTAATGGCTACCTGAAAGTGATCTCAGAATCCGTGTTATCTAAGCAAGCTGGAGTTCCCTCTGGGGTTTTTCCATAAGGAAGGGCAAAGCTTTTTGGGAGGCTTTTCTTGAAATATGCCAATAGAAACTCCTTTCCTGGTCAGGGGATCAAGTAAAGCAGGGAAGATGAGAAACAAACAACTCCAACTCCATACCTAGGAAGGACGTGGCTCTTTATTTGATGAAGATATTGGGGGGGACTAAAGACAGTCACCAATCTTCCCAAAAAGCAGCTTCTTTCTATTTTTACAGGCTTACAATGCTAAACGAAGACAGGTTACATTTGCCATTGGCTAGATGTTTTACCATAACAATGTTAACAATCTTTTGGCTTCAATAATTTACTAGTTCACCTATGGAACATGAGAGAAGGTTGAGGGTTGCTTACAGTGACAAGACAAATGCAGTAAATTATTGGTTGGCAGAAGTATTTTCAGGAGGTTTCCTGTGTCATGAAAATGTGTGGGATGTGACCCAGTGTTGGGCTCTGTCCAGAAATTACAAGATTTATTTGCAGCTTTTTCAAGATTTCTAGGTAGAAGATACTCTAGGAACTGGAAAAGGAGTCATATTCCCAGTGTTGGGGCCTCTTTATGGATGGTCAGTGGGGTCAGCAAGTCACCTGACCATGGATTCCTGTATTTCATTTCATTAACATTCTCCTTTTCATTTAGAGGGAAGAGGAGGAAAGAGGTAAAGACCAGTAAGTAGAAGCAGGTGAGGGGGTCTTCTCTTTTAAAATAGTGGCTCAGCCCACAGTCTGCAGTGGATGAGTGGGTCTCAAAACCTTATTTTTAGCAAGTTTTAATGTCTTAGGTTTTATGAAGGAAAAGATACAAAAGTGATAGGGAGAAATAGAAAACAAAAACACAGTTCAGAAAATAATGAATATTGGTCACATTCGTTTATGTACATAGATTAGTAGGCTGTTAAAAAAAGTGGCTTATGTATAAAATAGCGTGCTAATATTTCCTTTTGAAGTTTAAGGTTTTTGACTTAAGTACAAAGCACTTTTTAAAAAGCAAATCTGTTTTAAGTAACTTTAAATTAAAAAAAAATAAAAACAAAAGAGAAGAACATTGAAATCATTATTATGAAGAATTGTTGCCAATAAGGAAATTATTGTTCAGTCAATACTGTAGAAAATAATATTATTTTTTTAAAAAGAGTCAAGACTAGTACCTTAGAAAAGAATTTTTATAGTTTTTGAAACATAATTTTCTTTCTCCAGTTTCCAGTTTCTGCTGAAGATGAATTATGGTGTGACTGAATTTGATTTATTATACACAGCCTATTTTTTTCTTCAGTGCTCCTACAATCATAATTTTCTCTATAGGCTTTTGAATTGGCTTTGATCAAACATTTTTTATAAAACAAATCTCTGATAAATTATTTTCAAAACCAATTTCAGCAACAATTTTGTGCCATTTAATAACTATGAGTTGATTGAATCTTCTTTCCCCTTTGGGCTCCAAAATGAAAATGGAAATTCTGAGCATGTCAGAATGCAATAGCTTTACTCAAAATAGGTCAGAAATTTTTTACAGAAAGTGTGTGCAAAGAATGTTGGAAGAGGACTTGCTTCCAAGATGGCGTCATAGAGGTGACACAGGATTGCAGCTCTCAGTGAAGGTGTAGAGGGTGACTTCTAGCTGCATTCTCAGATGGAGCTTTTTTGCCCACAGAATGTTGAAAGTCCCAGGTGTGGGAGAGACATGGGATGCAAGCACAGTTGGCTCACGTGGCCAGTTCAGCCGGGCTGGCGCCACACCACAGTGTCACCCAGCAGAAAACTCACTGGTCTGGGTGCCCTGTTAAACTGGCAATCTGAGATTTGGAAGGGAAGATTGGCATGTCCATCTGATTGAACTGGACTTGGACAATGAGCCAGACCAGGAGATTCCTGGGAAACGTGATCTGAGCTGGTGCAGTGGGCAGCAGCACAGGAGATTGTACAGATTCCAGTGCCCTATCGGCAGGCTACCGGGTCACCAGTGAGAGAGTCAACCGCTCAGCTTGGGGAGAAAAAGAGAGAGAGAGAGGATAGACTCTGAGGCGGAGAGCTGGGTGATTGGGCTCGGCGGGTCTCATTCTCATGGGAAAAAGCAGGGCGTCAATTGAGGTGCTTGGGGCTGAGAGTTTTGCTGCAGTTATCTAAGATGGTGAAGCCCAGTGCTTGAGTGGCGTCCACCACTACTGATGCAATCCACCCCTACTGAAGTACTGCCCAGGGCTGATGCAGCCTGCCATTGCTGAGGAAACCTGCCATAACAGAGAGATTCCATCAACAGGGTGGGGTGCACCACAGCAGAACAGAGCCCCACCACAGGATGCCAGACCCTCACTAGCAGCACAGAGCCCCAGCAGGCAAATAGTGAATAGACTGCCTCCTACCTGGGCAGGACAGTGCAACAGATACTCATAAATAAAGCCCCAACTCCCTGAGACAGAGCATCTGAGGGGGAAAAAGGGGGGAGGGGTTTATGAGTTCCGTTGCAGCAGACATAAACACATCCTTGCAACAACCCTGAATGTACAATGAATCTCACAGCTCAGCACCGGAGCTCCTATAAAGAACAGACCATCTCCTCAAACAGCTCCCTGACCCCTGTATATCCAAAGAGTCACCCCCCAGAAAAACTAATCAGACTGACATTTGGCGGGCATCATACTGGAACAAAGATAGCAGAAGAAGCAACTGGTAGCATCCCTCACTGTTCCAAAGCTGCTACAGGTATATCCCAGACAAGAAGAGCCTGGAATGGACCTCAAGACTCATACAACAGAGGGGCTAGACCATTAAAAGGAAAACTAAGTAAGAGAAATACTTCATCATCAACAATCTGGGCATCCACTCAGAGACCCAATTGAAAAATCAGCAACTACTAAGATGACAGGTGGATAAATCCATAAAGATGGAAAGAAACCAGCAGAAAAAGGAGGAAAACACCAGAAACCAAAACACCTCACCTCCTACAAAGGACAAAAACTCCTCACCAGAAAGGGAGCAAGGCTGCACAAAGAATGAATGTGACAAAATGACGGAATCAGACTTCAGAAAGTGGATAATGAGAAACTTCAGTGAGCTAAAAGATCATGTTCTAAATCAGTGCAAAGAAACTAAGAACCTTGAAAAAATATTCGAGGAAATGATAACAAGAATGGACAACTTAGAGAGAAATATGAATGAATTGAAGGAGCTGAAAAACAAAACAGGAGAACTTCGTGAAGCATGCCAAGTTTCAACACCCGAATTGACCAAGCAGAGGAAAGAATATCAGACGTCAAAGATCAACTCAATGAAATAAAATGAGAAACCAAGATTAAAGAAAAAAGCGCAAAAAGGAATAAACAAAACCTCCAGGAAATGTGAGACTATTTGAAGAGACCCAACCTGTGTTGGATACGTGTACCAGAATGTGATGAAGAAAATGAATCCAAGCTGGAAAATACTCTTCAGGATATTATCCAGGAAAATTTCCCCAACCTAACAAGACAGGTCAATACTCAACTCCAGGAAATACAGAAAACCCCACAGAGATACTCCACAAGAAGAGCAACCCCAAGGCACATAATCATCAGATTCACCAGGGTTGAAGTGAAAAAGAAATTACTAAGGGCAGCTAGAGATGAAGGTCGGGTCACCCACAAAGGGAAGCCCATCAGACTCACAGCAGATCTCTCAGCAGAGACTCTACAAGCCAGAAGAGAGTGGGGGCCAATATTCAACATTCTTAAAGAAAAGAACTTTCAACCTAGAATTTCATATCCAGCCAAACTGAGCTTCATAAGTGAAGGAAAAATAAAATACTTCATGAACAAGCAAGTACTCAGAGATTTTGTCACCACTAGGCCTGCTTTACAAGAGCTCCTGGAAGAGGTACTACACATAGAAAGAAACAACCAGTACCAGCCATCCAAAAAGCATATCAAATGCTAAAGAGCATCAACAAAATGAAGAATCCACATAAACCAATAAGTAAAACAGCCAGCTAGCATCAAAATGGCAATATCAAATTCACACATAACAATATTAACCCAAAATGTAAATGGGCTAAATGCACCAATCAAAAGACACAGACTGGCAAATTGGATAAAAAACCCAAACTCATCGGTGTGCTGTATCCGGGAAACCCACTTCACACAGAAAAATACACAAAGGCTCAAACTAAAGGGATGGAGGAAGATTTATCAAGCAAATGGAGAGCAACAAAATAGCAGGTGTTGCAAATTTCATCTCTGATAAAATGGACTATAAAGCAACAAAGATCAAAAGGGACAAAGAAGGTCATTACATAATTGTAAAAGGATTGATACAACAACAAGAGCTAATGATTCTAAATATATATGGACACAATGCAGGAGCACCCAGATATATAAGGCAAGTTCTTGATGACTTACAAAGAGACAGACTCCCACACAATAATAGTGGGAGACTTTAACACTCCACTGTCAATGGCAGACAGATCAACCAGACAGAATATTAACAAGGATATCCAGGACTTGAACTCAGACCTAGAACAAGCAACCTGATAGATATTTACAGAACTCTCCACCCCAAAGCCAGAGAATATACATTATTCTCAGCATCACATTACACCTACTCAAAAATTGACCACATAATTGAAAGTAAGGCACCCCTCAGCAAATCCAAAACAACTGAATGTATAACAGTCTCTCAGACCATAGTGCAACCAAGTTGGAACTCTGAAATCAGAAACTAACTCAAAACTGCACAGCTTCATGGAAACTGAACAACTGGCACTTGAATATTGATTGGATAAACAAGGAAATGAAGGCAGAAATAAAGAAGTTCTTCAAAACCAACGAGAATGAAGACACAATATACCAGAATCTCTGGGACACATTTAAAGCAGTCTGTAGAGGAAAATACATAGCAAAAACTGCCCACATGAGAAGAGTGGAGAGATTCAAAATTGACACCCTATCATAAAAATTGAAAAACCTAGAGGAGCAAGATCAAAAAAGCTCAAAACCTAGCCGAAGACAAGAAATAACTAAGATCAGAGCAGAAATGAAGGAGATACGGACAAGAAAATCCATTCAAAAAATCAATAAATCCAAGAGCTGTTTTTTTGAAAATATCAACAAAATAGACAGACCAATCGCCAGACTGATAAAAAAGAAAAGAGAGAACAACCAAATAGATGTAATAAAAAATGATAATGAGGAAATCACCACAGATTCCACAGAAATTCAAACCATCATCAGAGAATACTACAAACAACTCTATGCACATAAACTAGTAAATCAGGAAGAAATGGACAAATTCCTGGGCACCTGTGTCCTCACAATCCTAAACAAGGAGGAAGCCAAAACTATGAATAGACCAATAACAAGGTCTGAAGTTGAGGCAGCAATTAAGAGCCTACCACACACAAAAAAAGCCCAGGTCCAGATGACTTCACAGCTGAATTCTACCAAACACACAAACAAAATCTGGTACCATTCCTTCTAAAACTATTCCAAATAATTCAAAAAGAGGGAACCCTTCCCAAATCATTTCATGAGACCAACATCATCCTGATACCAAAACCCAGCAGAGACTCAACAAGAAAAGAAAACTTCAGGCCAATACCCATGATGAATATGGATGCAAAAATCTTCAATAAAATATTGGCAAACCGATTGCAACAGCACATTAAAAAACTTATCTATCATGATCCAGTAGGATTCATCCCGGTCATGCAAGGCTGGTTCAACATATGCTAGTCTACCAATGTAATTCACCACATAAACAGAAGCAAAAACAAAAACCACATGATTATCTCAATTGATGCAGAGAAGGCATTTGACAAAATTCAACAGCCCTTTATGCTAACACCCCTCAATAAATTTGGTATTGATGGAACATATCTCAAAGTAATAAAAGCTATTTATGACAAAGCAACAGCCAATATCATACTTAATGGGCAAAAACTGGAAGCATTCCCTTTGAAATCTGGCACTACTCAAGGATGCCCTCTCTCACCACTCCTATTCAACATTTTACTGGAAATTCTAGCCAGAGAAATCAGGCAAGTAAAAGAAATAAAGGGTATTTAAATGGGAAAGGTGGAAGCCAAATTGTCTCTATTTCCAGACGACATGATTGTAAATCTAGAAGACCTCATCACCTCAGGTCAATAACTCCTGAAACTGATAAGCAACTTCAGCAAAGTCTCAGGATATATAATCAATGTACAAAAATCACAAGCATTCCTATACATCAACAACAGACTTAAAGAGAACCAAATCAAGAATGAACTGCCATTTACAATTTCTACAAGGAAAATAAAATGCCTAGGAATACAACTCACAAGGAACATAAGGGGCCTCTTTAAGGAAAACTACAAACCACTGCTCAATAACATAAGAAAGTACACAAACAGATGGAGAAACATTCCATGTTCGTGGTTAGGAAGAATCAATATCGTGACAATGGCTATACTGCTCAAAGTAATTTACACAATCAATGCTATCCCCATCAAACTACCATTGAATTTCTTCACAGAACTGGAAAATACCATCATGAACTTCATATGGCACCAAAAGAGAGCCCACATAGCCAAGTCAATTCTAAGCGAAAAGAACACAGCGGGAGGCATCACACTACCAGACTTCAAACTATACTACAAGGCTACAGTAATCAAAACAGCATGGTACTGGTAGCAAAACAGAGATATACACCAATGGAACAGAACAGAGGCATTGGAGGCAACACAACCTATCTACAACCATATAATTTTTGATAAATGAGACAAAAACAAGCAATGGGAAAAAGGATTTCCTGTTTAATAAATGGTGTTGGGAAAACTGGATAGCCATGTGCAGAAAGCAGAAACTGGACCCCTTTCTGACACCTTACACTAAAATTAACTCCTGATGAATTAAAGACTTAAACATAAGACCTGACACCATAAAAACCCTAGAAGAAAATCTAAGCAAAACCTTTCAGGACATAGGAGTAGGTAAGGACTTCATGACCAAAGCACCAAAAGCATTGGCATCAAAAGCCAAAATAGACAAATGGGACCTAGTCTACCTCCACAGCTTCTGCACAGCAAAAGAAACAGTCACTAGAGTGAATTGGCAACCATCAGAATGGGAAAAAATCTTTGCAGTTTATGCATCTAACAAAGGGCTGATATCCAGAATTTACAAAGAAATCAAGCAGATTTACAGGGGAAAAACAAACAAGCCCATTCAAAAATGGGCAAAAGACATAAACAGACACTTTACAAAAGAAGACATACATGAGGCCAACAAACACATGAAAAAATGCTCATCATCACTGGTCATTAGAGAGATGCAAATCAAAACCACATTGAGATACCATCTCACGCCGGTTAGAATGGCAATCATTAAAAAATCTGGAGACAGCAGATGCTGGAGAGAATATGGAGAAATAGGAACACTGTTACACTGCTTTTGGGAGTGTAAATTAGATCAACCATTGTGAAATACAGTGTGGCGATTCCTCAAGGACCTAGAAATAGAAATTCCATTTGACCCAGCAATCCCATTACTGGGTATATATCCAAAGGACTATTAATCATTCTACTATAAGGACACATGCACACGAATGTTCATTGCAGCACTGTTTACAATAGCAAAGACCTGGAAGCAACCCAAATGCCCATTGATGATAGACTGGACTGGGAAAATGTGGCACATATACACCATGGAATATTATGCAGCAATCCTAAATGATGAGTTTGTGTCCTTTGTAAAGACATGGATGAATCTGGAGAACATCATTCTCAGCAAACTGACACAAGAACAGAAAGTGAAATACCGCATATTCTCACTCATAGGTGGGTGAGAAAAATAAGAACACATGGACAGAGGGAGGGGGTCTACTACACACTGGGGTCTATTGGGGGAATGGGGGAGGGACAGCAGGGGGTCTGGGGAGTGATAGCCTGGGGATGAATGTCAAGTGTTGGTGAAGGGGAGGAAGGCAGCAAAACACACTGCCATGTGTGTACCTATGAAACTATTTTGCACATTCTGCACATGTACCCCAAAACCTATAATGCAATAAAAATAAAAAAAAATTATATTAAGAAAAAAAAGAAGTTTTGAACTCTCTCTGCACAAGTATGTATTTTTTTCTTCCTCTCCCAATCAGTTGATATTTTCATTATAACAACAAAGAAAGGAAGGTAGGCAGACACTTAAAATCAAACAAATTGAAGCTACACCAGTGGGAGGAAAAAAAAACACTAAAGAAGATAGAGACAAAGCAGTAAACTAAGATTCCGGGAGTATCTAAATATGTCAATTAACAGCACATTCTTAATGTAAAAGAGAGCTTATTGTACAAATTATAGACAGGTGAGCTTGCTGCCAATTCCAGGTAAGAGCTGAAGAATAAAACAGTACTTAGAAAAAGGGAATAGCACATGAGGAATATAATCAACCAGTGCAAGTGTAGCCAGACCACCATATTTCCTTTTATGAGCACACACATGGTAAAAGCTTCAGGTCAAAATGTTTGGAATTCAGTTTCCATACATAGACAGGCCATACTATCAGATCCGTAGATATCAAGTTAATTGCATGACCAATGATTTGTCCATTTATTAACTGAGAAGGGGTATTCACATTCAAGTGATTCCAAATTAGGTAGATGCTGTGGCTCACACCTGTAATTTCAGCAATTTGAGAGGACAAAGCAGGCAGATCCCCTGAAGTCAGGAGGCTGAGACTAAACTGTTCAAAATGGTGAAACTACATTACTTTAAAAAAAAAAAAAAAAACTTAAGAAACTATAGCCGATGATGCAGAAAAGCATCTGTAATCCCTGTTACTCAGGAGGGTGAAGCAGGAGAATTATAGAACGTGAGAGTTGGAGGGTGCAGTGAGCTGAGATCTTGCCAGTGCCTTTCAGTCTGGGTGACAAAGAGAAACTTTATCTGAAAAAAAAGAAAAAGAAATAATTTCAGCCTTGATTTGGAATCATTTCAACCTTGTCAAAAAGAAAGCTTTCAACCTAATTCAACAAAATATTCTACTGTATAAATATTGACACTCCCAATTATTATTAAACTGCACTTCCATATATTTCTTTTTTTTTGCTTTTTTTTTTTTTTTTTTGAGATGGAGTTTTGCTCTTGTTACCCAGGCTAGAGTTCAATGGCATGATCTTGGCTCATGGCAACCTATGCCTCCTGGGTTCAGGCAATTCTCCTGCCTCAGCCTTTTGAGTAGCTGGGATTACAGGCACTCGCCACCATGCCCAGCTAATTTTTTATATCTTTAGTAGAGATGGGCTTTCACCATGTTGACCAGGATGGTCTCAATCTCTTGACCTCCTGATCCACTCGCCTCGGCCTCCCAAAGTGCTAGGATTACAGGCTTGAGCCAGCAAGCCTGGCCTTCTATATATTTCTAAAGTTTCATGTGTCATTTATGCTATGCAGTGATTTAACATCACTCAGTCTTTTTTCTAAGTAATAATAAAAATATTTAGACATTGCTATGCTGTGTTGCCCATGCTGCAGTGTACTAGGTTAACGTTGGCTCACTGCAACCTCTGTCTCTTTGTCTCTAAGAATCTTAATACTCACCTCAGCCTTCAAGTAGCTAAAACTAAAAACACACACCACCTACTTTAGCTTATGTTTTGTATTGCTTCAAGACATGGATTTTTACCCTTCCTCCCAGACTTGTCTTGAGCATCTGGGTTTAAATGACATGTCTACTTGTGCCTCTCAAAGTGCTGGAACTAGAGGCATTAGCCAGAGGCCTCACCCTTTTACATAAAATTTGGTAACTTCTACAGGAATAAACATTAAAGAAAATGTGCATTCAGCACTAAAGCTTTCAAAGAATAAAATATCCACTCTTTTTTATAAGGGTGCTGTCTTAAAGATTTAGCTTGACACAAAGTAAGCAAGCTCCTATGAGTTTAAAATAAATGCGCCATCCTTCCATTTGTTTTTCACAGAGCAAGAATTTAGTAAATGCTCTGTCACATTTCAAGCAGCATACTGAGAACTGGATATAAAAATGGAGACTGGTATAGTTGTCAACTCTAAAGTTCTCAAAATGTCATGGATGAACCATCCCAATAAAATATAATGAATTCATAAGTGAGGTAAATAAAAATTACACACAAAAATGAGGCCCAAATGGGTCTCTCAGTGGCAGTCAGGAATGGCATCTCAGGGGTGACATTTAAGGTGCATCTTGCAGAACAGCATAATTTTATCAGGAAAAGAAAAGGCTTGCCATTCCAGTTAATAAAACACAGGCGTGGTGCTATATATGAGGATGACAATTGTTTTCAAAGCCTTTATGTACTTGTGGTCAAACAGAAATCTAGTCAGTCATCTATTTGAAGATGAAGGTGTTAGTCTATGAACAATCAAATCATCTCAAAGATCTGTGCTTCCAACATTCAAATTTAGAGCTGATGAAAGCCCAATTCTAAGAAATGCTACACAAAATTTTATATGGGGTTGCCCGTAACATTAAACAACAAGGTCTTAGTGAAAATACCAAAGGAAGAGTGAACACTAGGAGAGAAGCCTTCCTACTTTTAATATATGGTAGCAGCAGTTTGGAATGTTTGTTAAAAATACTGCTGTAAATCCATTCAAGTCTAAGACATGCTCTTGGAATAAGAGTACAATTTTCTGAAGAATAAGATCCAATCCCACTTGCTGGCATGGATTCTGCCACTGCTCATTCTCATTGACTCTTGTATAATTACTTTACCATTCACCAGAAAACATGGCCACATAGACGACCCTTTTGTCCTTAGGTTGTCTTTTACCTAAAGAATATTGGCCCTTGCTCATTTCCTTGGCATCATCCAGTGGCAGCACATTGCCTTTGGTTTCCAGTTTCCACCTAAAATGTCATCCTGCAATTCTGCACTTTTGGGCAATTCTAATTCTTCCACCTATCAGGCTCTCCAGACTTAGTCATTTATTACTGAGACTCCCACACAACCCTTGCTTTCTCCTTAGCTTTCAGCCCTCTTTCTTCTTCTTTGCTTCCATTCACAACCCAAGAGAGATCCAGAATTTCTAATTTAAGAGGCTGTCATTGTAAATTCAAATTAATTAGTCTCTACAGAGCTCCACACTTTAAATATCTCCATCTTTCCACCACCAGAGAAAACATCAGAGAGAGAGAGACACTTACAATTCCTCCCCAGGTCTGGGAAAAAAACTCATTTACAACGAAATGGTTTGGTATCTCAATTCCAGGCTCTCCAAGCCACAGCTGAACTCTCAATATAGGTTATCACTTCTCTTTGCCTTAAAGAGTTATTGTTACCTTACTCACATGAGGTACTGTACATCATGAAGTTGCTCCTAAAATACATAGTCTAACCCTCTTATCTGAGAAGATGAAGCTTATATAGGGTTTGTTTATGAGAGCTTCAAATGTACTGTTTAACTCTGCAATTCCTGCCTTTCCATTGGTCTAAGAGAAAGGAAATGTGTGTATCCATTTCAGGGTCTACTCTTCTTTCCATTTGATCTCTTGACCCTGGTTCTGATTGCTCTTTTGCAGCCTTGTTTTATTCGTTGTACCATTTTATTCCTAGATTATTAGCCAACTTACTAATAACTGCAGAAATTAGACACCCAGAAAATAGGTGTGTATCACCTCATGGTGCTTACTCATTCTCTCAAGTGTGCTCTTTTATTGAAGAATAAGAACTATAGATTTTACTTGACAAAATTACTCAAAATTGTATTGGAAGATAGCTAATTTCTTCTCATACTTTCTATTTGCTTTTATTTTAACTTCTGATTTCTCAGCAACTTAGAATACTTCAGCTGCAAATCAATCACAAAAGGGTAAAAATGTCAAATATTATACTATATGAACAGTAACAAATTTTCTCTGCAAAGCTAGGATCAACATTAATTTTGTGTTAAAATACATTTAAATAAGTCTCACCCTTAATATGCTGAGAATAGACATTTTCAAACTGATCATCAATAAGCTAGAACCTCTCACCTATTAAAATATCACATGTCAAATTTAGATACAGAAGCATTGCCAGGTGTGTAAGAGGCCAGGACTCTGGTTCAAAAGTCAACAGTATACTTAAGAGAAATCATAGGTGCTTACAGTTTATTTAGGTAGAAATACACACACAAACACATACACAATCAAGATGAATGAACAAATGAATTGACAGAAAAAAATAAAGCAATTGTAATACAAATGCAGCAGTTGTATATAGGTGGTAGGTCTGCAAGTGTTCCCTAATTTTTTCAACTTTTCTATATGATTGGTTGAAGATTTTATTAAAACCTGTTGAACAAGGAGAAATCCAAGGGTACAGTTTAAGTCAGAATATGCTTGAGTGTCTTCCTTTTGTTTGCCTAAGGGCTAAGACAGACAGCCTCTTACTGTACTTTGTTTAAAGTTGACTTCAGATACAAAACAATACATTTTGAGAAATCAAACATCATGTAGTTCAACACCTCCACTTTATAAATAAAGAACAAATGCCAATATAGATAAATAAGTACTACATGACAGCATAACTACAATTGAAATGAGACCTACAGACTCTTTCATTAGTCCAATGGCTGTAAAACCAATGATGGATCAAAATCAACCACACAGCAAAGTGCAAATCTGAATGCAGAGTACAATCTGTACCCTATATAACACCCACCAAAAAAGCAGGCAGAGGGGGAAAATGGCTGACAGGAGTAGATAATAAAATCAAAAGTGTTTTTCTGCATTATGCATGACTTTACACATATTTTCCCATCTACTTTTCTGCATTTTACAAATGGTGTTCAACACAAGACTCTCCAGCCATGTGGAGTCATTAACACTTGTAAAGTGACCAGTCTGAATTGAGATGTGGTTTAAATGTAAAACACACATGAAATTCCAAAGACTTAGTGCAATAATATAAATGCAAAATATCTCATCAGTATTTTTATATTAAATATATGTTGAAGTTATACTTTGAATGTATTAGCTTAAATACATTATTAAGGAAAATTTTAGCTGTTTCTGTTACTGTTTCTATGTGGCTACTAGAAAACTTGAAGTGATGTATGTGGCTCACATATTGGACAGCACTACTCAATAAATAACAAGTAATATGTTTCTAATAGAATTAAATGTACATTTAATTAAAGACAGTGTCACATAATGCATTTTATAAATTACAAATGTATCTTTACAAGTTACTGTTACTGTTAAAGAGTAAGAAAGAATGAGAAATTCATTTAGCACATCATTTTAAACAGCTGTTATGCCTATCTACTCAACACAAAACTGAAGGACAGTATGGTATTGTAGAAGAGCTGTATATTATTAAAGCCTCTGGATAACAGATAGAAGAATATTGGCTGAGCTATCAGTTTTGATACAGAATGTTTCCAAATGTATCTTACTCTGAGGATCTCAATTTTCTCAAGTATAGAATAAAACAATTGTCCAATGACTTCTCTAGGCATTTGCAAAGCAAATAGTCTATTATCATTCAAATTGGTAAATGTAAAATTAAAAATATACATAAGGAAGAATCTCCCAGTTCGCAGAGTTAAAACACACACAAAAAAAAATACAAGAAAGAGATAACCCTTTGAATTCTGGGATGCTTTGATGAATGTAGCACCGGCATTTATGAGGTGAGAAGATAATGTTCAAGAGCACTACCTGGCCCCCCAAGATTATTCCAGAAGAAGTAAAATTCCTTGCTGCTTGCAGGTGGAATTTTTTCAGTTCAAGGAGCCAACACATCATATGGTAAATTGGGTAACTACCTTCATTCAAAATGAAAACAGAACAGAAATTACGAAAGAAGACTACTACTTAGAGATTATATCATAAATGTTGAAGTTGTCTGAGTTTCCATGTTACAGCTCTCTACAGCTTGACAATTTTCTTCAAATTAGTTTTTGAAAATGCATAAATAAACTAAAAACTAATGCATACAGTTATGTTTTAGAGCTTTCCACCACCGATAACTGTTTACACAATCTTGGATATTATTACATAATCATTTTATGCAACAGATTTTTTCTTTCCTTTTTCTTTCTCTCTTTACTTTTTTTTTTTATTTAGAGATAGAAAAGCACAGTGGTCTACTTATGGTTTTCTTCAGCCTTAAACTTCTCGCTCAAGCAATCCTCTCACTTCAGTATTCCAAGTACTTGAGACTGGAAATACACACCACCAACAAGCACTTGCAGCAGATTTGAATTTTTGGTTTTTTTTTTATTCGAGACAGAAATTTCTATGGTTTCCAGGCTGATCTCAAACTCATGACCTCAAGCAATACTCCAGCCTGGGCTTCCCAAAAGGCAAGGATGACATTCATGAGCTTCTGTGCCTAGTCTTGAGTTCTAAGAATAAATGTGAAGAAAGACCTTCTCAAGCAACCTATAAAATGTGGAAAGAATACAAATAAATATTGATCAAACTAACTATGTAAAACTTAAATATTTACATGTGGTACAAAATAAAACAAATAATTCACTGCAATCATATGGATATACAACTGTTGAAAAAAGTATTTAAAAATTATCAGTAGATTGAGAATAAAACGGGGTTTTTGAGGTATTTTTATTTTATTTTTAAGGAGCCCCAGTAGCATTTCTTGTCTAGTAGAAAAGCCCAAGCTTTCAGAGCAGGGGAGGCAAAGATTCATATGCAAATGCCAGCCATTAGAATCCAGATTTAACCACACATGGCAATTCCTAGCCTCTCTTCTTTTACCTTGTTTCCACGTGTGCCTGGAAACAGGGATGCCCCCACATATTAACACATGTGTAGAACATCTGGCAATCTGCATCTGCATATTAAAACTCAAGGTAGGGAGGGACAGTTTTTTCAAGGGTTAAATTACTGATGTGCCTGGTAAATTAGTCGCAAATTCCTCCAGCCTTCTCATATAACTGGCTGGTTTTCACATCACTTCGGGTTTCTTCTATGATCCTTAGAGTCCCTTTACATTATCATTCTACAGAAAACATTCCTTCTTCTTTCTTGCCTATTAAATGCTCTACTTTTTAAAACCACTCCACATGTGTCTGTGTCATTTTATCTAATTAGAATTAGACAAGATATTTTGTGTTCTCACACTCACCAGAGCCATATTATTTTGGTGTATGGGCCAGGAATCCAAGTTACAGCCTTTGTCAGGGTGCCGAATAGGAAGGCAAGATTGAAACCTGTTCAATCATTCCACAGTATACTTATGTTCTATATTAAAACAAATAAAATAAAGTAATGTGCATCCATCAGTCTAGTACATATGGTTAACAGTGACTTTTATACTAATGTTATCGAGTAGGGGCTTGTGTTGCTGAGAACATGGAGAATGACTCCTTAATGTGGATTATTAAGCTTTAGACTAATGGACATTTTGGCATAATTTAAAGGCCTCTCGAGCGTAATTTATTCTCCAATAGCACATTCTGCATGTTTGCAGAGAATCCTTAACTATTCTCTTTTAAAATCTTCTCTACCCATAGGCTCTTACTACTTCTTTGTAAGAAATGTGAAGATATCTTTAGTCTAGAAACAAAGTGTTTCCCTTTTCCTTGTGGCATGGTTACATGCTACCACTTTTCTGGTGAGTCCATTGCATTTCTAAGCAAACCTCTCCACCTACTAGACATGGAAATTATCTATGGGACACTTTGTTCTTTTTTCAGAGCAACACCATAGCTTCATTTTACAATGTTAGAAAGTAGGCTCTAGGCAACTTCTGAGATTGAAAGTTTCTTCTTTTAGCAAATAGAGAAAGATGTTTTCTGTAGCAAAATGTGGTCTCAATATTGTCCCACAAACAGAAAATCAGCCATTCAGTTTTTATGTTTTTTTTTTTTGTTTTGCTTCAGCTGTAGTTTATTGACATACAGGTAGGCTCTATAGCAACAGGCCTGGAGGCGCTGCAGTAGTGGGGGAAAATGGAAGGTGGAGTGCTTGCCACAGGACAGCTGAGTGGAGGGTGGGGACACGTGTGAACTGGGGAGGCCCAGGGGGTTGGGGAAGCAAGTAAGGGTCAGGGCCAGAGTTGGCTTAAATGGAACAACTGCTTTGTGTGCTAAGGCCCCCTAACTCTCGCTGGCTGTTTCCTGCCCCCAGGCCAGGGTTGGGTGTCCTCTGGGCATCCATTTTCTAAAGGAACTGAACGGAGTACACACAGGAAAGGAAGCTGGCACCCTCTTGCCATCTGGCTCCTAGGGCCTCCAGTCTGGCATTCCTCCTTCTTCCCTTGACTGGGTGGGGCCACATGATGGCAGCCAGGCTCTGGGCTGTCCCACCAGAGCAGGCTGTAAACACAGCCATGTTTCAGCGAGGCGTTCATCTTCTTCTCTGGTGTCCCAGCCCACCAGTGCCACATTATAGCCCAGAGTGAGCTCTAAAAGCGTTGCTGGCCTAATGGATGGGTTGGGGGAAGGGGGTGGGACAGGGGCTGGAAGAAGGGCTCTGGGGTCTATCACGGAACAGGAACAACACGCATGGTGTTGGTGAAGCCGGAGCCAGGGCGCCACCCAGTCAGCACAATGACCACATCTCCCTTCTTGAAGAAGCCTCGGGCCTTGCCAACATTCATGGCCAAGTTCACCCGGAGGTCCACGTCCTCAGCCCAGGCCTCCTGGATGGGGTCCTTACACAGCACAGGGAAGATGCCACGGTACAGGTGAGCCTGACGAGCTGTCTGGGCATTCCATGTCACAGCAATGATGGGGGCACGTGGGCGGTATCTGGCCACCTGGTGAGCAGACCTGCCAGACTTGGTGAGGACGATTATGGCCCCACTGCAGCACTTGAAGGAGGCCTCCACGGCACCACGGCGGTGGCTTCTGTGGGGTCGCTGGTAATGGGCGCCAGGCGGCGGAGTTCCTCAAATAATTGCAAGTGGTAGATGGCGGCCTCTGCCTCACGGGCAATCAGATGCTGCATGCGCACAGCCTCTAGAGGATAGTCCCCTTTGGCTGTCTCTCCAGACAGCATGATACAGTCAGCTCCATCCAGGACTGCATTGGCCACATCACTGTAAAAAAAAATCTATTATGTATTGCAGTAAGACAGTGTTTAATTAGTTAAGGTAATTTTAAGTCCAGAAGTTAATGGGAACCATTTCTCTATGGGAAACTGCTTTAGCACTGCCCATAGCACAATATAAAATTTCATCTAGCACAAATTCTTCCTTAAAGGCACTTTGCCCAATTGTATAGTTTCTACGCAACACAGAACTTAACTATGCTTAATTCTTTTTTTTTTTTTTTTTTTTTTTTTTTTTTTTTTTTTTTTTAAATTTTTATTGCATTATAGGTTTTGGGGTACATGTGCAGAACGTGCAAGATAGTTGCATAGGTACACACATGGCAGTGTGTTTTGCTGCCTTCCTCCCCCTCACCCACACTTGGTATTCATCCCCAGGCTATCCCCCCCAGCCCCCCCCGCTGTCCCTCCCCCATTTCCCCCAACAGTCCCCAGGGTATAGTAGACCGCCTCTCTGTGTCCATGTGTTCTCATTTTTCTCACCCGCCTATGAGTGAGTATATGCGGTATTTCTTTTTCTGTTCTTGTGTCAGTTTGCTGAGAATGATGTTCTCCAGATTCATCCATGTCCCTACAAAGGACACAAACTCATCATTTCTGATTGCTGCATAATATTCCATGGTGTATATGTGCCACATTTTCCCAGTCCAGTCTATCATCGATGGGCATTTGGGTTGGTTCCAGGTCTTTGCTATTGTAAACAGTGCTGCAATGAACATTCGTGTGCATGTGTCCTTATAGTAGAAAGATTCACAGTCTTTTGGATAGATACCCAGTAATGGGATTGCTGGGTCAAATGGAATTTCTATTTCTAGGTCCCTGAGGAATCGCCACACTGTCTTCCACAATGGTTGAACTAATTTACACTCCCACCAACAGTGTAAGAGTGTTCCTATTTCTCCACATCCTCTCCAGCATCTGCTATCTCCAGATTTTTTAATGATCGCCATTCTAACTGGTGTGAGATGATATCTCAATGTGGTTTTGATTTGCATCTCTCTAATGACCAATGATGATGAGCACTTTTTCATATGTTTGTTGGCCTCATGTATGTCTTCTTTTGTAAAGTGTCTGTTCATATCCTTTGCCCATTTTTGAATGGGCTTGTTTGTTTTTTTTCTGTAAATCTGTTTGAGTTCTTTGTAAATTCTGGATATCAGCCCTTTGTCAGATGTGTAAACTGCAAAGATTTTTTCCCATTCTGATGGTTGTCGATTCACTCTAGTGACTGTTTCTTTTGCCGTGCAGAAGCTGTGGAGTTTGATTAGGTCCCATTTGTCTATTTTGGCTTTTGTTGCCAATGCTTTTGGTGTTTTGTTCATGAAGTCCTTGCCTACTCCTATGTCCTGAACGGTTTTGCCTAGATTTTCTTCTAGGGTTTTTATGGTGTCAGGTCTTACATTTAAGTCTTTAATCCATCTGGAGTTAATTTTAGTGTAAGGTGTCAGGAAGGGGTCCAGTTTCTGCTTTCTGCATATGGCTAGCCAGTTTTCCCAACACCATTTATTAAATAGGGAATCCTTTCCCCATTGCCTGTTTTTGTCTGGTTTATCAAAGATGATATGGTTGTAGATATGTTGTGTTGCCTCCGATGTTTCTGTTCTGTTCCATTGGTCTATATCTCTGTTTTGGTACCAGTACCATGCTGTTTTGATTACTGTAGCCTTGTAGTATAGTTTGAAGTCTGGTAGCGTGATGCCTCCCGCTGTGTTCTTTTTGCTTAGAATTGACTTGGCTATGCGGGCTCTTTTTTGGTTCCATATGAAATTCATGGTGGTTTTTTCCAGTTCTATGAAGAAATTCAATGGTAGTTTGATGGGGATAGCATTGAATGTGTAAATTACTTTGGGCAGTATAGCCATTTTCACAATATTGATTCTTCCTAACCACGAACATGGAACGTTTCTCCATCTGTTTGTGTCCTCTCTCATTTCGTTGAGCAGGTGTTTGTAGTTTTCCTTAAAGAGGTCCCTTACATTCCTAGTGAGTTGTATTCCTAGGTATTTTATTTTCTTTGTAGCGATTGTGAATGGCAGTTCGTTCTTAATTTGGTTCTCTTTAAGTCTGTTGTTGGTGTATAGGAATGCTTGTGATTTTTGCACATTGATTTTATATCCTGAGACTTTGCTGAAGTTGCTTATCAGTTGCAGGAGCTTTTGGGCTGAGGTGATGGGGTCTTCTAGGTATACTATCATGTCGTCTGCAAATAGAGACAATTTGGCTTCCACCTTTCCTATTTGAATACCCTTTATTTCTTTTTCTTGCCTTATTGCTCTGGCTAGAACTTCCAGTACTATGTTGAATAGAAGTGGTGAGAGAGGGCATCCTTGTCTAGTGCCGGATTTCAAAGGGAATGCTTCCAGTTTTTGCCCATTAAGTATGATATTGGCTGTTGGTTTGTCATAAATAGCTTTTATTACTTTGAGATATGTTCCATCAATACCAAGTTTATTGAGGGTTTTTAGCATAAAGGGCTGTTGAATTTTGTCAAATGCCTTCTCTGCGTCAATTGAGATAATCATGTGGTTTTTGTTTTTGCTTCTGTTTATGTGGTGAATTACATTTATAGACTTGCGTATGTTGAACCAGCCTTGCATGCCCGGGATGAATCCTACTTGATCATGATGGATAAGTTTTTTAATGTGCTGTTGCAATCGATTTGCCAGTATTTTATTGAAGATTTTTGCATCTATGTTCATCATGGATATTGGCCTGAAGTTTTCTTTTCTTGTTGAGTCTCTGCCAGGTTTTGGTATCAGGATGATGTTGGTCTCATAAAATGATTTGGGAAGGGTTCCCTCTTTTTGGATTATTTGGAATAGTTTCAGAAGGAATGGTACCAGATCCTCTTTGTGTGTCTGGTAGAATTCAGCTGTGAACCCATCTGGACCTGGGCTTTTTTTGTGTGGTAGGCTCTTAATTGCTGCCTCAACTTCTGACCTTGTTATTGGTCTATTCATAGTTTCAGCTTCCTCCTGGTTTAGGCTTGGGAGGACACAGGCATCCAGGAATTTATCCATTTCTTCCTGATTTACTAGTTTGTGTGCATAGAGTTGTTTGTAGTATTCTCTGATGATGGTTTGAATTTCTGTGGAATCTGTGGTGATTTCCCCTTTATCGTTTTTTATTGCATCTATTTGGTTGTTCTCTCTTTTCTTTTTTATCAGTCTGGCTAGTGGTCTGTCTATTTTGTTGATCTTTTCAAAAAACCAGCTCTTAGATTTGTTGATTTTTTGAAGGGTTTTTCTTGTCTCTATCTCCTTCAGTTCTGCTCTGATCTTAGTTATTTCTTGTCTTCGGCTAGGTTTTGAGCTTTTTTGATCTTGCTCCTCTAGCTCTTTCAATTTTGACGATAGGGTGTCAATTTTGGATCTCTCCACTTTTCTCATGTGGGCACTTATTGCTATATATTTTCCTCTACAGACTGCTTTAAATGTGTCCCAGAGATTCTGGTACGTTGTGTCTTCGTTCTCGTTGGTTTCAAAGAACTTCTTTATTTCTGCCTTCATTTCATTGTTTATCCAATCAACATTCAAGAGCCAGTTGTTCAGTTTCCATGAAGCTGTGCGGTTCTGAGTTATTTTCTGAATTCTGAGTTCCAACTTGATTGCACTATGGTCTGAGAGACTGTTTGTTATGATTTCCGTTGTTTTGCATTTGCTGAGGAGTGCTTTACTTCCAATTATGTGGTCAATTTTGGAGTAGGTGTGATGTGGTGCTGAGAAGAATGTATATTCTGTGGATTTGGGGTGGAGAGTTCTGTAAATGTCTATCAGGTTTGCTTGTTCCAGGTCTGAGTTCAAGTCCTGGATATCCTTGTTAATTTTCTGTCTGGTTGATCTGTCTGCTATTGACAGTGGAGTGTTAAAGTCTCCCACTATTATTGTGTGGGAGTCTAAGTCTCTTTGTAAGTCATTAAGAACTTGCCTTATATATCTGGGTGCTCCTACATTGGGTCCATATATATTTAGAATCGTTAGCTCTTCTTGTTGTATTGATCCTTTTACCATTATGTAGTGACCTTCTTTGTCCCTTTTGATCTTTGTTGCTTTAAAGTCTATTTTATCAGAGATGAGAATTGCAACTCCTGCTTTTTTTTGCTCTCCATTTGCTTGGTAAATCTTCCTCCATCCTTTTATTTTGAGCCTTTGTGTATCTTTGTGTGTGAGGTGGGTTTCCTGAATACAGCACACTGATGGGTTTTGGTTTTTTATCCAATTTGCCAGTCTGTGTCTTTTGATTGGTGCATTTAGCCCATTTACATTCAGGGTTAATATTGTTATGTGTGAATTTGATACTGCCATTTTGATGCTATCTGGCTGTTTTGCCCATTGGTTCATGTACATTCTTCATTTTGTTGATGGTCTTTAGCATTTGGTATGCTTTTAGGATGGCTGGAACTGGTTGTTTCTTTCTATGTGTAGTGCCTCTTTCAGGAGCTCTTGTAAAGCAGGCCTAGTGGTAACAAAATCTCTGAGTACTTGCTTGTTCGTGAAGGATTTTATTTTTCCTTCACTTATGAAGCTCAGTTTGGCTGGATATGAAATTCTGGGTTGAAAGCTCTTTTCTTTAAGGATGTTGAATATTGGCCCCCACTCTCTTCTGGCTTGTAGAGTCTCTGCCGAGAGATCTGCTGTGAGTCTGATGGGCTTCCCTTTGTGGGTGACCTGACCTTTCTCTCTGGCTGCCCTAAGTATTTTCTCCTTCGTTTCAACCCTGGTGAATCTGATGATTATGTGCCTTGGGGTTGCTCTTCTTGCGGAGTATCTTTGTGGTGTTCTCTGTATTTCCTGGAGTTCAGTATTGACCTGTCTTGCTAGGTTGGGGAAATTTTCCTGGATAATATCCTGAAGAGTGTTTTCCAGCTTAGATTCATTCTCTTGATCACATTCTGGTACACCTATCAAACGTAGGTTTGGTCTCTTCACATAGTCCCACATTTCTTGGAGATTTTGTTCATTCCTTTTTGTGCTTTTTTCTTTAATCTTGGTTTCACGTTTTATTTCATTGAGTTGATCTTCAATTTCTGATATTCTTTCTTCTGCTTGGTCAATTCGGCTGTTGAAACTTGTGCATGCTTCACGAAGTTCTCGTGTTGTGTTTTTCAGCTCCTTCAATTCATTCATATTCCTCTCTAAGTTTTCCATTCTTGTTATCAATTCCTCGAATTTTTTTTCAAATCTTTTTTCAAGGTTCTTAGTTTCTTTGCACTGATTTAGAACATGTTCTTTTAGCTCAATGAAGTTTCTCATTATCCACTTTCTGAAGTCTGATTCCGTCATTTCGTCACACTCATTCTCCTTCCAGCTTTGTTCCCTTGCTGGTGAGGAGTTTTGGTCCTCTGTAGGAGGTGAGGTGTTTTGGTTTCGGGTGTTTTCCTCCTTTTTGCGCTGGTTTCTTCCCATCTTTATGGATTTATCCGCCTGTCGTCTTTGTAGTTGCTGATTTTTCAATTGGGTCTCTGTGTGGATGCTGAGATTGTTGATGATGAAGTATTTTTGTTACTTAGTTTTCCTTCTAGTGGTCTAGCCCCTCTGCTGTATGAGTTCTGAGGTCCACTCCAGGCCCTGTTTGTCTGGAGTATACCTGTAGCAGCTGTGGAAGAGTGAGGGATGATACCAGTTTCTTCTTCTGCTGTCTTTGTTCCAGAATGATGCCCGCCAAATGTCAGTCTGATTAGTCCTTTTTTTGCGGTGACTCTTTGGATATACAGGGGTCAGGGAGCTGCTTAAGGAGATGGTTTGTGCTTTATAGTAGCTCCAGTGCTGAGCTGTGAGCTCCGTTGTTCATTCAGTGTTGTTGGGAGGTTGTTTATGTCTGCTGTAATAGAACTCATAAAACACCACCCTTTTATTTCCCCCCCTTATATGCACTGTTTCAGGGAGTTGGGGCTTTCTTTATGAGTATCTGTTGCACTGTCCTGCCCCACTAGGTGGCAGTCTATTCACTATTTGCCTGCCGGGGCTCTGACCCACTAGCGCGGTTCTGCCCTGTTGCTGCTGGACTCCCTTCTGCTGTGGAGAGCTCCCGTCTCCTGGGAGTCTCTCTGTTATGGCAGGTTGCCTCGGCAATGGCAGGCTGCTTCGGCCCTGGGCGGTGCTTCAATAGGGGCGGATTGTGTCAGCGGTGGTGGACGCCCCTCCCTCACCGGGCTGCACCGTCCTAGATGCCGGCAGCAAAACTCTCAGCGCCAAGCGTCTCCAGTCATTGCCCTGCTTGTCCCTGTGAGGGTGGGACTCGCTGAGCCCGATTACCCAGCTCCCTGCCTCAGAGTCCGTCCTCTCTCTCTCTCCCTCCCTCTCCGCAAGCTTAAAGTTCGACTCTCTCACTGGCGCCCCAGGAGCCTGCCGATAGGGCACTGGGAACCGTGCGATCTCCCGTGCCGCTGCCCACTTCACCGGCTCATATCACGCTTCCCAGGAAACTCCCAGGAAACTCCTGGTCTGGCTCACTGTCCAAGTCCCGTTCAATCAGATGGACGCGCCAATCTGCCCTTCAAACTCTCAGATTGCTGGTTTAACAGGGCGCCCAGACCAGTGAGTTCCGTGCCGGGTCCTGCTGCGGCGCCGGCCGAAGCGGCGCCGGCCGAAGCGGCCGCGCCAAAGGGCTGCGTTAGCCGGTTTTACTTTACTAGCGTCCTGTGGGACTTTCAACGCTCTGTGGGCTAGAAAAGTCCATCCGAGAATGCGGCTAGGACTCACCCTCTGCGCCGTCACTGAGAGCTGCAATCCTGAGTCGCTTCTACGACGCCATCTTGCCGGGTCTCCCCACTATGCTTAATTCTTAATTAAGAAGAATTGAAAGCATAACTAATACCAAAAATTTAGTTTCTTTGGTGCCATGGCTTAGAGGGTTATTCCTCCTGTTATGGCTGGAACATTTAAATGAGTGTTGGAATTCAAAAGCAAATAAAAGAATGTATTTATCTCCATTCTGTCTCACATACTGGAAGAAAAAAGACCATAAGAATCCTTCCATTCAGGCTTCTCTTTCTGATTGGTAACAGATTGTCTTTAACTCCACTGCTGGAGTCTTTTTTGTTTGTTTGTTTGTTTTGCTTTTTAAGAAGTCTCACTCTGTCCCCCAGGGTGTAGTTCAGGGATGTAATCATGGCTCACTGCAACTCTGCCTACTAGATAAAAGCATTTCTCTCAACTTCAGCTTCCTGAGTAGCTGGAATCACAGGCATGCTTCCATATGTCTGGGAAGTTTTGATATTTTTATTAGATGGGATATTTTACCATGTTGATAAGTCTTGTCCTTAGCTCCTGACCTTGTGGTAGGCCTGTCTCACACTCTCAGATCTGGAATTTCAGGCATGAGCCACTGCACCCATCCAAGTGTTTTTTTATAGCACATAAACTCCATGGACCTGGAAACATCTAGAAAAATATTTCTTACTTTACTTTGTACAAGGGCGTGATCTTATTATTAGACCTTTTCAAGTGTTGCAAAGTTATCAAGCTCATTCAGCAATCATGTCAGGCAGCCTCCAAGAGAATAATTGTTCAGATTAGAAAAGGAAGTTTCAGAAGAACCATGAGTCTTCCCTTATTTTAGTTTTTTTTCAAGTTTCCTCATTACTGCACAACCTTAGGAAGATAAAGGGAGACTCATGACAATTACTTTGCAATCCTGATAGGTATATAAGTTTTTCACAATTTATCTCAGATACTTGACCTCTTGTGAAGAAATGTTATTCTGTTTCAAAGCCAAACCACAACTGCAGCAAAACAGGCAGCTCTGCAAGCAAAAAACAAAACAAAACAAAACAAAACAAAAAATTGGAAATATGTAATATGTTTTATATAGCAGGCTAAACAGGATAAGAGGAAATAAAGAAGGCAAACAGGCAATACATCTTAACCACCCTATTTGGAATTGCTTTCTATGGTGTTTTTTCTACTTTCATTTTTTTTCAAATGGCTTCTATGGCTTTTGTAATCTATCTCCAACCAGGGAAAGTTTATTTATTCAAATCTTAAAAAGCTGGGCTTAGGTTTGAGGCAGAGAAACAAAACCCAGAATTCTGATAAGCAGGCAGAAGGGTAAAAATTTATTCCTAAAAGGGCTTTTGTCTTCTCTCTTTCTGTGCAAACATGAATAAAGCATCTCAAACTCCTGACCTTGTGACCAGACCTCCTTGGCCACCCAAGGTGCTGGGATTGCAGGCATGAGCCACCCTAACTGGCCAACAGCTACACTTTATATGCATGTTGTTATGCAATTAGCATTTTATATTTTATTCTTGAATTAAGAATATAATTTTCAAATGCAATAATTTTAGATTATTAAAGTAGAAGTATTGGCAATGCATTGCTTTTTACTTTTTAATTATTTTTAAAATAATTTAACAGTTTCTATTTTTATTCTGCATATTATTAGAATTATTATCACTGGGAATTACTTATAATTTACTGCCATTGAAGCACTTTAACCCACATGATTTTGTTCCACAATCCCAGGAGGAGGGCAGGCCCCCAGTGGTACAAGAGTTGCTTCAGACAGTCTGTCACACATACAGCTATATTATACCTGTCTACGAATGAAAAGCTTATCCATAGATACAGTTCACTTAATGAAAAAGTCTTACTACTAAACTTGGCCAAAAGACAAGTGTGCATGTGATAACTGATGTAACAATTATGATGTGCTGTGTGGAGAATAAAACATTATAATTACACTAGAGGACTAGCTAATGTTTGTGCTACTTTCTTCACCCTTGAGAAAAATTTTCCTGTTGAAGTTACACAATTCCTTTTTAACACAAGACACAAGTGAACTTTATCAGAGAACATACTAAGTAGGCCTGTACTGTGTCAGAAGGTAAATCAAGACATCTTTTTATTCAGCCATATACTTACTTAATTTCTTCTCTATCACTGAACTTTGCTTAGTGATTTACCTTCAAGAATTTTGTTGTTGTTGTTGTTCCAAAAATCCTTGCTGCAATTTTGCTACTTGATAGATAAAATGGTGTTTTTTTGGGAGATGAAGTTCATATGCTGGGCAGTTTATGACTATCTGATGATATGGAGGCTAACCAAAGCCTAGACATAGTGTGGGTGAGATTGGGAAGAATATCAAAAGACATGCTGAGTTGGGAGGTGACTATCATATAAAAGGAGGTTTTAAAAATATTAGATTTATTTTCCTAGCAAAACCCAATAGAAGACAATATGAAAGTATTATAGTAAGATAAGATTTTAAAAGTCGAACATCCTAACTTAAGGGTCAATTTTGCCATCTTGAAACAGTTTATGAAAAATACAATAGAAGATGGTTGAAGAACAAAGCAGTTGTTAAGAGTGACAGCAGGAGCAGTGAGAAGCAGCTGCAGAGCATTTCTGGACAGAGGGATCACAGATAATGCTTTGTAGTCTGAGGAAAGCATGGGCTCCAGTAACACAGAAGTTGCTCCATATGGTCCGCCACATATCCAGCTAGGTTGAAGTCATGAAAAAAAGGTTTTTCCATAGACAGAGGTCAGTTTCTAGTGAAAAGACTATCTACTAAACTTGTAGAACAGATAAATATGCAACTGATGTAACAATTTCAATAAGCTGTGTGGAGAATAAAAAATTACAACTCCATTATTGGACTGAATATTTTTTGTTACCTTTTATCCTTGAAAAACATCATTAGTTGAATTTAAAACATTTATGCTCTTTCTTGTCTCAGAAAAAAAGCTTTTTATGTACCCATACAAATATATTTTTCCTTTTATATTATAACATCATCATGTACATTCTCTCACAATATTTATGTTTTATAGAGTCATACAGTAGAAAACCGCACCTGGGTGGTACCCAGTGAAAGATGGTGTTTGAATATTAAGTTTTTTCTGGGACTCTGAACTGACCAAAAAGAAGTGTTGAAGTACTCAAAAGTTAAAGAGCACAGGTACAACATGAGAAGAGCAGAGATTGAGAGTATTTATTTTCTTGGAAAAAAAATATTCTAGAAAGTCCTGGCTAGAAAGAGAATAAAACTACCTGTGTGCATTTAACCTGGATCATGTTTTAGAGAATGTGGTGAGTGTGGCAGTGGGAGCAGTGAGAAACAGCTCCAGAATCTTCCTGAAAAAGAGAATTCTAGATTATGTACCATAGTATAATGGAAGGGTGGGCCTCCATAATGCAGGGATTTCTCCATGTTGTCTGTCATACATCCAGTTAGGTTAAACCATGAATGGAATGCTTTTCCACAGAGTTCAGTGTTTAGAGAAAAAGCTAACTACTGAACTTGGAGAAGAGACAAATGTGCCTTAGTAAAGACTAAAGCAGTTCTATCCGTGTGCTCCAGTGTCCTTCTCCACACCTTCAAGCCTGAATTGCAGTGAAGCCCACGTCTTCTGCAGCCCACCTTGGAAGTCCCACTGAATGCTACACTTTCCTTTCAGCTCCTTCAAACACTCAGACACACATAAAATTTGGCAGTTAACTTTAGTAATATACACAGAAAGTGTGTTACTAGTTCTCACCTCATCTACACCAGCCTGGATAAAAGGCTATTTTCAGGATACCACCGTGGTGCAGCTGAGTCATGTCTTCCTGCCATCACTCACCCAGGAGTTCTTGACTGTGTTTATCACAGCCATCTGAATTATACATAATAGGTTAGGACATCATCTTAGTTTGTGCACTACCAAGAGAGAAAATATGACAAAAACAGTTGTGGTAGGAATCACTTTAAAATGGATATTAAACTACCACAACCTTGAATAAAATTATTTAAGGATTCAAATAAATTGGAAAAATGATGACAGCATTTCTCCACAAGAATACAAGACAAAACTTAGAGTTAATTCTCAAATGTAACTCAGAATAAAAAGAAAATCTTGTTTAAGTGCTCACCATCAGCACAAGTTGTATTACCTACTTTTCAAAAAATGTTAACTTTTTTGCAGTAAGGTCTTACCATAAGAACAACAGAATCATTTTCAGCCCCCTCTGGTATACCATCTGACCTTACAAAGTTCTGGGGTTGCAGGCATGAGTCACCATGACCAGGCCCATTCTAAACATTTTATAAAATATACATGACTTACTCCACTTTTTCTCCACTCACAAATCAAGTATTACAATTTTAATGTATAGTTCATATAATGTCACTGCCATAACAGAGGTCAGCGATTTAAGACAAGCCTGGCAAACATGATAAAACCTCAGCATGCCTGATAAACAAGCATGCCTGTTGGTGCCTGGAATACCAGTTGTTACTCAGGAGCTGGGGGCAGGAGAGTCACCTGAACCCAAGAGGTAAAAGTTACAGTGAGCTGAGATCATGCCATTGCACTTCAGCCTGGGGAACAGAATGCAACTCTGTTGAAAGAAAAAAGAGAGAGATGAGAGAGAGAGAGAGAAGAAAATAAGAAAAAAAAAGATTTTACATAAAAAAAAGCAAGTGGCACTTACTCTTCTTGACTATTTAAACATAGAAAAAACAATACCTGGCAGGTTATGATGTCCATTAATAGCACTGACAATTCTGTATAAAGTAGATGAAAAAATTTTGCATGAAATTATGAAGTAAGTTTCCCTTATGTAGGCTGCTTTCTTACTGTCTTTACTGTTCTCCAATGAAATCCACTATGAACATCAAAAGTGAAAAAATAAAGAAAAATTATTTTCACAATCATCTAGAAATAACTACCATGAGTTGTTTTTCTGAATACATATCCACCTGGCTATGAAGACTCTGTTGCGAAGGCAGTTGTCAGAGATAGTTCTGATGGGGAAAGAGTGGTTTGAAAGGCAAACTGTGCATCCTAAGGGAGTTACTTCAATAGGCCAATTTCCCAACAAAAGTAATTTTTATAATCTCATATTAAAAATGACATCAGATAACTTACCTTTATGTGCAAATTATAAGTATCATAAAGAAGTACTTTATTCCAGCTTTTTGCCTTATTTCATGAAGTGTTATTAATTTTATATATGACATAATTTAGACATTTTTTTTTTACAAATGAAAAACAAAAAAAGCAACCAGTTCATTGATGCAGTATTTTTTCAATTTGTCACATGTGGTGTATTTGTAGTGGAAGACTGGAATACATAAACTGAGTTCAAAATTAGGTTTTTCAGGTTTGCAGAGTGCCCAGTCACAGCTGTGAGCACTACCCTATGTCATCAAAGTTTATGTGAGGAAAGTTTCAAAGTGAGAAAATAAGCTTTTAAAGTGAGAAAGTAACTATACAGTAAATAAAGTACATTGATATAATTCAGATAATTTTTGTGTGTATGAGAATTAGTTTTAAAATGAGGTGTTCAACAAAATGCTTTTTCTCTTTAATGAAAAGAATGTAGCTTCATAAGTGGACACATTTACATTTATACTTGACTATACAGTCTACAGATTCAGAGCTTTGCATCTGTGTTTTATGTTCTAGTTTGTGAATCCAAACTTTAGTAATTATAAAAAGTTAAAGATATGCCCTGCCGTGATGAATGTTGACATGATGCACTCATTGAACCTGTTCACAGTATTCAAGTACATGTTTAACAGCCACATGTTCTCAACTATGACGTGAAGAGCAGCATGGGCCATGAACTAGTACACATGATGATGGTTTCTCTAAGTGACAGTGTAAGCAACAATAGATAAACATTGCCATATGTCATTAAGAATGCCAGCATTTCATTCTGCAAATTTTATAAATGATTTTCTTGTGTTGGGGAGGGAGAAAGTTTGCTTTTGGTTTGTCTTTTATTTTCAAGGACCTGTTTTTATATTATATTCTATTTTAAATTTAACATCGAAAGCTCAAAGGACAAAAACAGAAAATTAATAAATAAAATGTATATCTAGTCAACTAATAAATACATGTACATATAAATGTACATATATAAATGTACACATAAAAATTTATATAAAGGAACACTACAATAATTTATTATTTATTTATTATTTATTTATTTATTTATTTATTTATTTTTATTTTTTTAATTTTTATTGCATTATAGGTTTGGGGGTACATGTGCAGAACGAGCAAGATAGTTGCATAGGTACACACATGGCAGTGTGCTTTGCTGCTTTCCTCCCCTTCACCCACACTTGGTATTCATCCCCAGGCTATCCCCCCCAGCCCCCCCCCCCGCTGTCCCTCCCTCATTCCCCCCAACAGTCCCCAGTGTATAGTAGACCACCTCTCTGTGTCCACGTGTTCTCATTTTTCTCACCCACCTATGAGTGAGTATATGCGGTATTTCTTTTTCTGTTCTTGTGTCAGTTTGCTAAGAATGATGTTCTCCAGATTCATCCATGTCCCTACAAAGGACACAAACTCATCATTTTTGATTGCTGCATAATATTCCATGGTGTATATGTGCCACATTTTCCCAGTCCAGTCTATCATCGTTGGGCATTTGGGTTGGTTCCAGTTCTTTGCTATTGTAAACAGTGCTGCAATGAACATTCGTGTGCATGTGTCCTTATAGTAGAACAATTTATAGTCCTTTGGATAGATACCCAGTAATGGGATTGCTGGGTCAAATGGAATTTCTATTTCTAGGTCCCTGAGGAATCGCCACACTGTCTTCCACAATGGTTGAACTAATTTACACTCCCACCAACAGTGTAAGAGTGTTCCTATTTCTCCACATCCTCTCCAGCATCTGCTGTCTCCAGATTTTTTAATGATCGCCATTCTAACTGGTGTGAGATGGTATCTCAATGTGGTTTTGATTTGCATCTCTCTAATGACCAATGACGATGAGCACTTTTTCATGTTTGCTGGCCTCATGTGTGTCTGCTTTCGTAAAGTTTCTGTTCATATTCTTTGCCCATTTTTGAATGGGCTTGTTTGTTTTTTTCCTGTAAATCTGTTTGAGTTCTTTGTAAATTCTGAATATCAGCCCTTTGTCAGATGCGTAAACTGCAAAGATTTTTTCCCATTCTGATGGTTGCCGATTCACTCTAGTGACTGTTTGTTTTGCTGTGCAGAAGCTGTGGAGTTTGATTAGGTCCCATTTGTCTATTTTGGCTTTTGTTGCCAATGTTTTGGGGGTTTTGTTCATGAAGTCTTTGCCTACTCCTATGTCCTGAATGGTTTTGCCTAGATTTTCTTCTAGGGTTTTTATGGTGTCAGGTCTTACGTTTAAGTCTTTAATCCATCTGGAGTTAATTTTAGTGTAAGGTGTCAGGAAGGGGTCCAGTTTCTGCTTTCTGCACATGGCTAGCCAGTTTTCCCAACACCATTTATTAAATAGGGAATCCTTTCCCCATTGCCTGTTTTTGTCTGGTTTATCAAAGATAATATGGTTGTAGATGTGTTGTGTTGCCTCCGATGCCTCTGTTCTGTTCCATTGGTCTATATCTCTGTTTTGGTACCAGTACCATGCTGTTTTGATTACTGTAGGCTTGTAGTATAGTTTGAAGTCTGGTAGCGTGATGCCTCCTGCTGTGTTCTTTTTGCTTAGAATTGACTTGGCTATGCGGGCTTTTTTGGTTCCATATGAAGTTCATGGTGGATTTTTCCAGTTCTGTGAAGAAATTCAATGGTAGTTTGATGGGGATAGCATTGATTGTGTAAATTACTTTGGGCAGTATAGCCATTTTCACGATATTGATTCTTCCTAACCACGAACATGGAATGTTTCTCCATCTGTTTGTGTCCTCTCTTATTTCGTTGAGCAGTTGTTTGTAGTTTTCCTTAAAGAGGTCCCTTACATTCCTAGTGAGTTGTATTCCTAGGTATTTTATTTTCTTTGTAGCAATTGTGAATAGCAGTTCGTTCTTGATTTGGTTGTCTTTAAGTCTGTTATTGTTGTATAGGAATGCTTGTGATTTTTGAACATTGATTTTATATCCTGAGACGTTGCTGAAGTTGCTTATCAGTTGCAGGAGCTTTTGGGCTGAGGTGATGGGGTCTTCTAGGTATACTATCATGTCGTCTGCAAATAGAGACAATTTGGCTTCCACCTTTCCTATTTGAATACCCTTTATTTCTTTTTCTTGCCTGATTGCTCTGGCTAGAACTTCCAGTACTATGTTGAATAGAAGTGGTGAGAGAGGCCATCCTTGTCTAGTGCCGGATTTCAAAGGGAATGCTTCCAGTTTTTTCCCATTAAGTATGATATTGGCTGTTGGTTTGTCATAAATAGCTTTTATTACTTTGAGATATGTTCCATCAATACCAAGTTTATTGAGGGTTTTTAGCATAAAGGGCTGTTGAATTTTGTCAAATGCCTTCTCTGCATCAATTGAGATAATCACGTGGTTTTTGTTTTTGCTTCTGTTTATGTGGTGAATTACATTTATAGACTTGTGTATGTTGAACCAGCCTTGCATCCCCGGGATGAATCCTACTTGATCATGATGGATAAGTTTTTTAATGTGCTGTTGCAATCGGTTTGCCAGTATTTTATTGAAGATTTTTGCATCTATGTTCATCATGGATATTGGCCTGAAGTTTTCTTTTCTTGTTGAGTCTCTGCCAGGTTTTGGTATCAGGATGATGTTGGTCTGATAAAATGATTTGGGAAGGGTTCCCTCTTTTGGATTATTTGGAATAGTTTCAGAAGGAATGGTACCAGATCCTCTTTGTGTGTCTGGTAGAATTCGGCTGTGAACCCATCTGGACCTGGGCTTTTTTTTGTGTGGTAGGCTCTTAATTGCTGCCTCAACTTCAGACCTTGTTATTGGTCTATTCATAGTTTCGGCTTCCTCCTTGTTTAGGATTTTGAGGACACAGGTGCCCAGGAAAGCTGTGCGGTTCTGTGTTATTTTCTGAATTCTGAGTTCCAACTTGATTGCACTATGGTCTGAGAGACTGTTAGTTATGATTTCAGTTGTTTTGCATTTGCTGAGGAGTGCTTTACTTCCAATTATGTGGTGAATTTTGGAGTAGGTGTGATGTGGTGCTGAGAAGAATGTATATTCTGTGGATTTGGGGTGGAGAGTTCTGTAAATGTCTATCAGGTTTGCTTGTTCCAGGTCTGAGTTCAAGTCCTGGATATCCTTGTTAATTTTCTGTCTGGTTGATCTGTCTGCTATTGACAGTGGAGTGTTAAAGTCTCCCACTATTATTGTGTGGGAGTCTAAGTCCCTTTGTAAGTCATTAAGAACTTGCCTTATATATCTGGGTGCTCCTACATTGGGTCCATATATATTTAGCATCGTTATCTCTTCTTGTTGTATCGATCCTTTTACCATTATGTAATGACCTTCTTTGTCCCTTTTGATCTTTGTTACTTTAAAGTCTATTTTATCAGAGATGAGAATTGCAACTCCTGCTTTTTTTTGCTCTCCATTTGCTTGGTAAATCTTTCTCCCTCCCTTTATTTTGAGCCTTTGTGTATCTTTGCATGTGAGGTGGGTTTCCTGGATACAGCACACCGATGGGTTTTGGTTTTTTATCCAATTTGCCAGTCTGTGTCTTTTGATTGGTGCATTTAGCCCATTTACATTCAGGGTTAATATTGTTATGTGTGAATTTGATACTGCCATTTTGATGCTAGCTGGCTGTTTTGCCCGTTGGTTCATGTACATTCTTCATTTTGTTGATGGTCTTTAGCATTTGGTATGCTTTTAGGTTGGCTGGAACTGGTTGTTTCTTTCTATGTGTAGTGCCTCTTTCAGGAGCTCTTGTAAAGCAGGCCTAGTGGTGACAAAATCTCTGAGTACTTGCTTGTTCGTGAAGGATTTTATTTTTCCTTCACTTATGAAGCTCAGTTTGGCTGGATATGAAATTCTGGGTTGAAAGCTCTTTTCTTTAAGGATGTTGAATATTGGCCCCCACTCTCTTCTGGCCTGTAGAGTCTCTGCCGAGAGATCTGCTGTGAGTCTGATGGGCTTCCCTTTGTGGGTTACCTGACCTTTCTCTCTGGCTGCCCTTAGTATTTTCTCCTTCATTTCAACCCTGGTGAATCTGACGATTATGTGCCTTGGTGTTGCTCTTCTTGAGGAGTATCTTTGTGGTGTTCTCTGTATTTCCTGGAGTTGAGTATTGACCTGTCTTGCTAGGTTGGGGAAATTTTCCTGGATAATATACTGAAGAGTGTTTTCCAGCTTGGATTCATTCTCTTTGTCACATTCTGGTACGCCTATCAAACGTAGGTTGGGTCTCTTCACATAGTCCCACATTTCTTGGAGATTTTGTTCCTTCCTTTTTGTGCTTTTTTCTTTAATCTTGGTTTCTCATTTTATTTCATTGAGTTGATCTTCAACTTCTGATATTCTTTCTTCTGCTTGGTCAATTCGGCTGTTGAAACTTGTGCATGCTTTGCGAAGTTCTCATGTTGTGTTTTTCAGCTCCTTCAATTCATTCATATTCCTCTCTAAGTTGTCCATTTTCATTATCAATTCCTCGAGTCTTTTTTCAAATCTTTTTTCAAGGTTCTTTGTTTCTTTGCACTGGTTTAGAACATGTTCCTTTAGCTCGCTGAAGTTTCTCATTATCCACTTTCTGAAGTCTGATTCCGTCATTTTGTCACATTCATTCTTCGTCCAGCTTTGTTCCCTTGCTGGTGAGGAGTTTTGGTCCTTTTTTGGAGGTGAGGTGTTTTGGTTTCGGGTGCTTTCCTCCTTTTTGCTCTGGTTTCTTCCCATCTTTATGGATTTATCCGCCTGTCGTCTTAGTAGTGGCTGACTTTTCAATTGGGTCTCTGTGTGGACACTGAGATTGTTGATGATGAAGTATTTCTTTTACTTAGTTTTCCCTCTAATGATCTATCCTCTCTGCTGTATGAGTGCTGAGGTCCACTCCAGGCCCTGCTTGTCTGGGGTATACCTGAAGCAGCTGCAGAACAGTGAGGGATGATATCAGTTTCTTTTTCTGCTGCCCTTGTTCCAGAATGATGCCAGCCAAATGTCAGTCTGATTAGTCCTTTTCTGGGGTGACTCCTTGGATATACAGAGGTCAGGGAGCTGCTTGAGGAGACAGTCTGTGCTTTATAGGAGCTCCAGGGCTGAGCTGTGAGCTCTGTTGTTCATTCCAGGTTGTTGGGAGGTTATGTCTGCTGCAATAGAACTCATAAAACACCACTCTTTTTTTTTTTTCACCCTTAGATGCTCTGTTTCAGGGAGTTGGGGCTTTCTTTATGAGTATCTGTTGCACTGTCCTGCCCCACTAGGTGGCAGTCTATTCACTATTTGCCTGCCGGGGCTCTGACCTCCTAAGGCGGGTCCGCCCTGTTGCTGCCCGGCGGACTGTCTCTGTTATGGCAGGTTGCCTCGGCAACGGCAGGCTGCGTCAGTTCTGGGTGGTACTTAAGTGGGGGTGCACTTCGTCAGGAATGGTGGACGCCCCTCCCTGACCGGGCTGCACTGTCCTAAATGCCGGCAACAAAACTCTCAGCCCCAAGCGCCTCCAGTCACCGCCCTGCTTGTCCCCATGAGCGTGGGACCCACCGAGCCCAATCACCCTGCTCCCTGCCTCAGAGTCCATCCTCTCTCTCTCTCATCCTCTCCCCAAGCTGAAAGGTCGACTCTCTCACTGGCACCCCAGGAGCCTGCCGATAGGGCACTGGGATCCGTGCGATCTCCTGTGCCACTGCCCACTACCCCAGCTCAGATCACGCTTCCCAGGAAACTCCTGGTCTGGCTCATTGTCCAAGTCCCGTTCAACCAGATGGACATGCCAATCTGCCCTTCCAGATCTCAGATTGCTGGTTTAACAGGGCACCCAGGCCAGTGAGTTCCACGCTGGGTCCCGCTGCGGCGCCGGCCGAAGAGGCGGCGGGAGCCGGTTGCGTTAGCCGGCTGCTAGCGTCCCGTGTCTCTCCCACAACTGGGACTTTCAACACTCTGTGGGCATAAAAGGAACATCCGAGAATGCGGCTAGGACTCACCCTCTGCGCCTTCACCGAGAGCTGCAATCCTGAGTCACCTCTACGACGTCATCTTGCCTCTCTCTCTCGGAACACTACTATAATTTAATCTAAAATCTTTCCATCTCCTTTACAAATAAGTTACAATTCAATAATGAATAGCACTGAGCAAACCATTTACACCATGCCTCAAGGTCTGGGAGGAAGCTGAGAGGGCTGGGATTCCTGATGCACAGTAGCACCAGGAAAGAAGTAGAGATTGTTGAAATGGCACATGTAATGGCTACCAGAGGCCTCTTTCCAGTGCATGAAGCTTAGATTACAGAGAGTCCAGGGAGAAGTGGGAGATGATGTTTAGCCACAGCTGTGAGCACTCCTCTATGTCATTAACAGAATACAGTTCTCTCAGAGCTGACAGTATCCTATTTTGGGGCTGAAAATGCTTCAGTGAACAGAAGGTGAGACTGTCCCACCATAATATAAAGAGGAAATTCACAACTTGGCATAAAGCCTTACTCCAATGTAACTCTTTCTTTGAAAACATAGTTTTTCAAAAAACACCTCAGTTATGTATTGAAGTCTGTCCTATTCAAAATTATTTTATTCAAGTCCTAAGTCACAGTACCTCAGAAGGTATGTATAGCCTCATTTAGAAAGAGGGTCATTGTGGTTCTGCTTATTTAACATGAGGTCATACTGGAGTACTGGGGGCTCCTAATCTAACCTCTGGCATATTTAGAAATAGAGAACATTTGGAGGTGCACACAAAGAAAAGCATGTTCTACTTCATTCATGTTGCCATGAAAAAGCTAAGTGAGTTCTATAGAAATGCGTGTTTTTGTGCCTGGCTGACTGATAGCAGTGTTTTTGTTGTTGTTTTTGCTGTTGTTTGTTTGTTTGCAGTAATGATTAATTCTGAAGGATTAAGAGCAAATTGTAAAAATGTCTTAACAAAATGAATGATAGCAGGAGATAGAACTAAAAGAAACTTATTCAACAAAGTATTTTTATGTGTCTTGTTTTGTCCATCACAATGCCAGTGGAATGCACAAGAATTATTTACAGATAGCTACATCACACAAAGTGATACTGCTAGAAGTACTCAGAATAACTTTTAATGACTAGTAGTTGTTTTTAATAAGAAAATGATGTTACGCAACATCTGGCAGATAAGTCTGTCAATCATATTTTGATGACAAACCTGGATAGTTGAAAAGTACCACACAATGAACATTATACATTACAATTAACTAAAAACATCAATTCCTTACAGGACATTAAAGTGATTTGGAAGGGATGAGAGAAATAGATCAAACGTGTCAGCAATTTATTAGGAACATAAGTTGGAAAGGACTGGGTTCTTCTCATGTCAATATTTTACCGGTTTATTTACTCTGAACGAAAATATGTTTTCAAGCCAAGCTTAGATTTTAGAACCATTATTGACAAGAAAAGTGAGATGTCTTCACCTCTGGTGCTGCTTTGAGCTCCTGTGAATGGCCAAGGTGTCCCTGGTGAGAAAAAACATTTATGGACCACTCAGTGAGGAAGGGCTGCAGAAGGTTACTGAGGGTCTTTTTTTGTTATTTTTCCAGTAGCTCCTGATATAAAAAACATAATTAATAAAAGGAGCCTGGACTTTCATGGATGGCATTTCAGGGCAGCAACCCACTACAAGTGAACTGTTTTTGTGCTTAAGCAGCAGCAAGTCATGATGGGTGACACAGTGAACTGAATGTCATGGAAAGACCATGGGTCATGCTAGCCTTTGCTGAGTTAAGAGATGAATAAACAACTTCAAGGATATTTTCCAGGTGGCTTCTATCCATCTGTGGGACTCCAAGGCAAGTGTCATTTAATACTGATAAATTTTACTTACCTTATCTGTTCATGTCTTCCAGTATTAAAATTATTTTACACGATAAAACTACAATAGCATAAAAATTGTTATAAAATGTAAAGTTTCAGATGCACTTTGAATTCTGTCTTCCCAGCTAACTGAATCACCATTTCATAAACTGAGTTATCATGGTGTCCAACAAGTAAAAAGTGGAAGCTCCCATAAATGGCCTTTAATATATGGTTTCTAATTAAGTGGAAAATAGTACATATTTTTAGTAGTCAATATTGAAATTAAAAAATGACTAAAAGATGTGTAAAATTCTTTTTTTTTTTTTTTTTTTTGCCAATCAATGAGAGCTTGTAAGGTTGCTGATGTTGGCCTTGAACTCTTGGCCTCGCCTCGCCTTCACAAGTGCCATGAAATCCAGCCGGAGCCACTTTGGTCCCCTATATGTATGTATGTGTGTATATATATATATATATATATATATATATATATATATATATATATATATATTTTGCTATACATATATGTGTGTGTGTGTGTGTGTGTGTGTGTACAGCAAGAAAGAATGTAAATTTTAAAATATATATGTTAATATATGTCATATATGTATTTATATATAAATGTACATATTATATGTCAAAAATATATAAATATATGTCATATATGTTAAGAATATATATGTATTATAAACATATAAATATATGTTACAAACATACATATAAATATATATATATATTTATATATATAAATATATAAAAGAGGGTTTTTAGGCTACAATTAGTAAAAAATCAAGAGAAAACTTCAACTGCTTCAAATATTTGGTACACACTGAAATAATGGAGGATGCCAATCACTTTACTTCCACTTTTTCTGCTAAATAACAAAAGAGAACTAAACAAAAAGTGTGTTCCTAATTTTTGTCTCATATTTTATTTCTTTGAAATTTATTTCCATTTGTAGAGCATTTGAATTCTTTCAGAAATTTTCACAGATTGGTCAATGCAGAATCTGACTGTGTGTCTTACCTTTGCCTGGCATCCTCAACTATCTGCTAAGAGAATACAGCAATTTCCTTCTGAAGACAACAGTGTCATTTTCTCCCAGGGCATTCAGTAATTCCACATTACCTGTCAGGTTTTGTTTCTTTTTTTATGACAGAATTATATGGACATTTATACCCTTTCTTGGTTCCTCAGCAGTTTATAAAATCAAAATCAAATTTGTAGCTCAACTAAAGCACAGCATGTACATAAGAAAAATGCTGTCTTAACTTCTGCTTATCTGAGTAGTTGGCAAGAGTACCCTAATACAATAGGTCTTTGAGTTTTATTTTACTTATTTTTTCTGCTGGCCTAGATCCATCTTGTTCACCCTGTTGTGGCCTTCCATAAATGTGAGTGTGGAGATGCATGTTATGTTTTTAATACATAAATAGACACCTACTCCCATAGATGCACAAACACACTTTTTTTAAATCTTTTTTGATGTGTTTCCATATTGCATTTGTAACCCAGGGACAGTTAAAAACAAATAAAGAAATAAAAATATAGCATTTTTTTTAAATCTTATCCATTTATTCACTCTCTTCCATTGCAGTCATGTGTCACTTAATAATGGGGATGAGTTTGGAGAAAGGTGTTTTTAGTAGAATTCGTCATGGTGCAAACATCATCAAGGATACTTATGCCAACCTCAATGGCATAGTCTACTACACGTCTAGGCTTGTATAGTACAGCCTATTGCTCCTTGATGACAAACCTGTACAGCATGTTACTGTCCTGAATACTGCAGGTAACTAGAATATAATGGTAAGTACTTGTGTACTTCGACACAGAAAAGGCACCGTGAAAATATGATGTAAGAGATCAAAAATGGTCCACCTGTATAAGGTACTTGCCAGAATGGGGCTTGCAGAACTGGAAGTTGCTCTGGGTGAGTCAGCGAATGAGTGGTGAGTGAATGTGAAGGCTTAGGGCATAACTGTAAGCTACTGTAAACTTTATAAACATTTTGAATTTTACCAGTAGCCAGAAATATTTACCTAGGTAAACAAAAATGAGTGACATATTTTCAAAGAACAAACTTGAGAGCTTTTACCCTTTTAAATTATGTGCTACTTGAATACATTGGCTGAATGTCCTGGTTTGTTACATGAAGGTGAATGTGCCACAGTAGTTGGCTGCACCTATAAACCTGCTATTTGGGGTTTAAGCATACATTAGAAATTTTTCTGAAAGCACTTTCTACTTTTGCCAAACACTCTCTAACATGCTCTTCTGTGTAATATTTCTTTCCCTGTTGTCCAGATGTTCTCGTTGTTCAGCTCTCACTTACAAGAGGGAGCATACAGTGTTTGTTTTTAAATTCCTGGTAATTTAATGAGGATGATAGTTTCCAGCTGCATCCATGTCACTGCAAGATAGGTAAACTCATTTATTATAGCTACATAGTATTCAATGATGTATGTGTGCCATAGACAGCCTAAAGAATGAGACAAAACTTTTGCAGTCTACCTGCCTGACAAAGGTCTAAATTTTAGAATGTAGAAGAAACCTAAACAAAATTACAGAAACATAAAAAACAAAAAACCCAAACAACCCCACCATAAGGCAGCCAAAGCACATAAACAGACAATTCTCAAAGTAAGACATTTATGTCAACAGCAAACATATGACAAAAAGCTCATTGTTACTGATTACTAGAAAGTGCACATTAAAACCACAATAAGATATTATCTTATGCCAATTAGAATGGTGACTATTAAAATGTCAGAAAATAATGGAGGCTGAGAAGAATGTGAAGAAATAGTAATGTTTTTACACTGTTGTTGGAAGGGTAAACTTGTTCTTTCCTCAACGATCTACAAGCAAAAATACAATTTGACCTAGAAATTCTTTTACTGTGAATACACTCAAATAATAATACATGGCATTGCAAACAGAAAGAAAGAAAGAAACCAGATTGGGCAAACTGCAAGCTTCAAGTTATAGGTACATTAACCAATTTCAATAGATATTTCAATAAATCCAAGTCATCACTTTCTGGCAAATTACTTGTCTTGGATTAACAAATACATCGTGTAACTTCTGATCAGTGACATTTAAGATATTGCAAAAAAAAAAGTGCCATATCATCCACTAGGTTAAATTGTCTTTCTGTTTTCAGAAACAGAAAATAGAGGCTTATCTCCTTGTCTATAACAGTGCACATTCAGCGAGACTAAAACACCAACAAAACAAATACTGAATTCCTCTTTTTAGTCAGATGCCATGCCAGGCTTTTATTATACATTAACTAATTTAATGTAAATTCCTAGATATAAAGAGATGATTACTTTTCACATATTTTTGGTTGTACTCAGAACAATTCACCCCAAACATATTTTTATGGGGAATACGGTATGTAAACAGAAATAATTTTGTAAAATAGTTTTATATCTGCCTAAGAACAAACTGGAGACATGAAGCCTGGGTGGAAATATAAAGTTTTGCTAGAATGTTGCCCTCCACAGAGCATATTTACCATTTATCTCGTTCATTGTAATATATATAGCACTACAATAATGCCAGAAACCCCAGAAGCACTCATAATTTACTAAATGTGAGATGGCTTATAGCTGACTTGAGTGTCACTACTCAGAGTACATTGGGTGCATCAGATCAAGTTATCTCTAGAAGGCTTTAACACTGAACTTAACCAGATCTAGCTCAGAATTTAAATCAATAACTTCAATGAAGACAATTTATAAACATTCAAAAATGACGCCAAGGTCAGCTAAGTTATTAGAAGGAAGAAGTTGGAATTCAAAATTACCTTCATTGGTCAAAGATTAAGGTATAATTAACCAGTGAGAAGTTAAGACGTTAAGAAAGCCCTGCACTTGGACTAAAAATAAATGGTACAACAAAGGACATGAGAAACCTCGATTAATAACAGGCTGGCATGGTGGGTCTTGCCTTTAATTTCAGCACTTTGGGAGGCCAAGGCTTGTCGTCAGAAGTTCTAGACCAGCCTGGCCAGCATAGCAAAAGTCTGTCTACTAAAATTACAAAAAATAGCCAAGATTGATGGTATGTGCCTATGGTTGCAGCTACTCAAGAGAACTGAGGCAGGAAAACTGATTTAACCAGGAAGACAGAGATTTTATTTTCAAAAAAAAAATCAGCATCAATCCAAAAGTTTTAACTTATGTTAAGCCCTATGAGAATTAAGAGGCAAAAGTCTGATAGGTTGGTCCAAGAAACAGCTAATGCAATTCTAGGTGGTATTAAAAGAAAGATGAGTAGGGACATGGATGAATCTGGAGAACATCATTCTCAGCAAACTGACACAAGAACAGAAAAAGAAATACCGCATATACTCACTCATAGGCGGGTGAGAAAAATGAGAACACATGGACACAGAGAGGCGGTCTACTATACACTGGGGACTGTTGGGGGAAATGGGGGAGGGACAGCGGGGGGGACTGGGGGGGATAGCCTGGGGATGAATACCAAGTGTGGGTGAGGGGGAGGAAGGCAGCAAAACACACTGCCATGTGTGTACCTATGCAACTATCTTGCACGTTCTGCACATGTACCCCAAAACCTATAATGCAATAAAAATTTAAAAAAAAAAAAAAAAGAAAAAAGAAAGATGAGGGAGAATGATAATGTCCTCATTGAGGGACTGACTCAGTGCTGGAAGTCATATAATCTTTGGAGAAGGGACTTCAATCTGTGAATTTATTGCAAGAAGATTAATAACTGACCTGTGTGTGTTCTATGGGTAGGGAGTGCTTTGAAAACGTGGCAAGAGAAACTGAAATAACTGATGATCTTTAAATGGGCCCGGGGGACCTTTTGGGTGGAAAAATACAGGGCAAAGCACAATGCCATCTTTAATTACAAAAATATGGCTAATGGAAAAGAGATTTAACTCAAGATAGCAAATCAGATTTCTCTCATTAGCTAATTGTAAGCAACTGGAATTGACTGCCAGAAACTTGTGCTGAGAAAGATTTTGAGACTAAGCTTGGTAAATTGGAAGTGTGGCAAGTAGGAAAGAATGTTGTGTCCAAATATCAGTCTCTTGATTTAGGGAAATGAAGTGTCTATATGAAGGCTAAGTATTTGCTAACCCTGAATAAGATAGGCTTACTTCAAACTGTTTCATAGGTCAAGCCCAGGGCTGCTCATTGGGAGTCACTAAAAACTAAAAATCTAAGGAGTGGCTGGAACACCACCAGTGCCAGATTGAAAGAATGGTCAATAAACTTGGAATTCCCTGCTCTTATTTTAAGGAGTAGGCAAATGCACGATGAAACTCATGGTTTTCAGTTTCAAAGAGGTCACATTTTGAGAAAGTCTCCTTACAGCGTGTATAGAAGAGCTTCTAGAAAAATTACCCGGTGCTCCCTGTAGCAGCGATTTTAGTCATTCCATACACCTGGGGTTATGGTATTAAACTGGTCTGGCATGGTACATATCTGTTGCAATGAGAAAAGGCATTATAAATACTACTGATCAGTCTCTAATGTGACTTATTTTTATTAATAGTATGAGCAATTCTCTCACCCATAGGAGAAATTATGGTGGTTTTTGGATAACATTTTATCTAATTTTATTTATATAATCAAAGTTGGGATTAAAGATTGGGTTGAAAGTGAGGGGTCTTAAGACAGAGTGTTTTTTCTCAATTAATTAATAAGTTAATTAATCAATTTTTTAAAATGTTTACTCACTCTGTCACCCAGGCTGTTGTGCAGTGGCTCAATTTTGGCTCAATTCAACCTCTGCCCGCCAGGTCCAAGTGATTCTCCTGTCTCAGACTCTTAGGTAGCTGGGATGACAGTTGCCTGACATCACACCCTGAAAGATATTTTTAGTAGAGGCAGTGTTTCACCATCTTTTCCAGGTGGGTCTTTGAGTCTTGACTTTATAATGTATGTGCATTGTCCTCCCAAAGTGCTGGGATATCAATCATTAGCTACCAGGCCTGGCCCCAGATTTATTATTTTATAAACGGTCGATGGATGATTCTACCTAGGAGCATTTACAAACTGTCAGCCTATTTATAGAACACCATTTTTATTATTCCTCTCAAAAGCCTTGATGGATCTCAGCTACAGGATTATGTACTAGTATTCAAAATGGAAATCCATATTGTTGCACATGTTTTTTTCTCAGACCTATTGTTCTACCTCTGCTAGAAGTGAGTTGTTTACTTTTGTGCCAAATTGACATTGATTGTATCCACTTGAGAACTGATATTATTTCTCTTGTCATGACTGGTATGTTCTCCCTGATTCTACTGGCACCCCCATCTATCTTTTAAAATCCAAGTAAGTTTCTGCTCCTTTGTCATTATTTCCAGCAAAAAGTTACAGGTTCTCCACTTAATATGAAGTCCTGTCACTCTTACTACCTCTTAAAGAGTCTAAATTTTTAACAGTCAGAGATAAAAACTCATTGTACTTTTCTTCTATGCTGTGAAGAAAGCTGACATTGACCCAATTTTGTCCTCACAAAACTTACATATTTTATCAGAATTATTTCACAGCACACAACTCTGGAGTGAGGTTAGATTCATCATTGTCCATAAAATGTTGTTGGATTTTGTTTGTTTCATATTACTTTGCTTGTTTCCCCTGCCTGAGATTCTCTTATTTTTGCCCAGCAACCAAATACTACCCATCAAAGCCCTGCTGGAGTCACACTTCTTCCCAGAGATGAGAACAAAGACAGTGTGCATGTGTTACCAGTTCCACTGTTCTTTTGTACATGTTCCAAGTCTTCCTTGTTCTCATTTGCAATGATTGTGGACAAAATTATCACTTATGCCACCATTGCAGGGCACCCTGCCGTGACTTACTACTTTGCTGATGGAACGATTACTTAGCCACTGCTTTGGATTGCAGTAAACTTTATTCTGTCATGCTGAATAAAGCATGACAGAGTTATTGTGGAAGTGAGTTGAAAAGCCATAGAAGACTATTATTATACTAAAGAGTATTAGTCTTTTAAAAAATAAAAGAGAGTACTAATGACAAACTTGCACACTAAACATTTTCTGGACCCAGAATAGTAATAACCACAAATCCAGATATAGCTTCAAATGTCTTTTGTAACATAGAACAATTACAGTATACATTATGCACAAGGCTCAAATACACAAAGATCTGAGAAGCACAAATTTATCAATTACTTGGTTGCAAAGCCTAACCAGACTTGACCTCAGCTGGTTGAAAAATTTGACCTGAACTGATGTAGACACATTTATAATCTTTTTTTATTCTATCAAAAATATTAATACAGTGGAATGCAAAATACATAATGCATTTTACTACAGGAGGATGTTTAGAACTATTGCAAAATCTACAGCATATGTGGCCTGAGTTTCACATGATAACATGAAGAACCTACAATTACAACAACACAGTGATAAGAAAGATCTCACTGCTCCCATTTTATAAATGGAAAATAGCCCACTGAGACTGGGTGAGACACTTAGCAGATGGATTACTCAGATTACTTAACACACCTCCTAATTCAAGTCTTCCTTGAGTTACTGTAACATATAAATATGCCCATGGCTCCTGCTTAATTCACATCTAAAGCAAGAGGCAACTTAATACCTTTCTTCACTGAAATGATGATTTTTTTCTATTAGATGGTGATACCCATGACTTCAGTTTTAACAGCTAATTTGGTAGAATACAGGCTGTACTTGAAGAACCGAGATTATATTAGTACACTTTTTAAAACGGTTAGGAGAAACAAAGGATTGAGAGACATATCTGCTCACAGTAAAAATCCTCTAGAGAAATACATAAAAATCATTCAGTGGGAGAAAAACCAGAATTTCAGAGATAATGCCCCAATGCTCATGAACAGATAAATCTGTGGGTTTAGAACATTTAGAGATTCAGTGGTTTATTATATCTTATTGGAATAAAAATCTGTATTCTCCTTTGGAAACAATAAAGTAAAAAGCGTATACAGTTCAAATTTTCAGGTGGAATCTTGAGTATTTTAAAAATATGACTTCTTTTGGCAAAAGAAATTATAACTCTTTTCTTACAGTAAAAGATTTAGATGCTTTGATTTGTCAAAGCTTAAAAAGATTGGGATGGCTCACTGTTTAAAACAAGAAATAAAGTATCAATAATAAACTTATAAAAATAAAGTATGTTTATTTCTAATTCCAGAACTTTATTATTAGGTTCCCTAAACTCAAAATTGAAAAATGTGGCTTATTTTGGTATATAATTATATAGAAAGCATCTTAAGCATAAGTGGCCTTTAATTTTGGGAAAGTCAATTCTAATATAGGTTAGTGTACACTATTAGTAGTAACCATTTTTGTTATGTTAAAATTATTATGTGACACAGAACTATCTAATTTTACTGTCAATTGTTTTTGAGTGTGGCTGCCATAATTATTTTTTAATCTAAGTACAATTATTGTCTTGTTTAGGTGAAATCAATTTGTGAGTATTCTTAATTTATAACAATGCAGTCACTTGCATTAGTGCAACAATATTCTATGTTTATTTGTATGATCAACAAATGTATGATCAACTCTAAACCATAATTTATCTCTCCAGTCCTCATTTTTGGTGTAAATAAATGTTTATAGAACCATGGATACATATTTTATTGTAGAATAAAATTTAATCTTATATTTGAATGGATTTTTTACTATCGTGCAGCAAGAATGGTTATTCATTCTTTTTTTTTTTTTTTTGAGATGGAGTTTTGCTCTTGTTACCCAGGCTGGAGTGCAATGGCGTGATCCCGGCTCACCGCAACCTCTGCCTCCTGGGTTCAGGCAATTCTCCTGCCTCAGCCTCCTGAGTAGCCAGGATTACAGACAAGCACCACCATGCCCAGCTAATTTTTTGTATTTTTAGTAGAGATGGGGTTTCACCATGTTGACCAGGATGGTCTCGATCTCTTGACTTCATGATCCACCTGCCTCGGCCTCCCAAAGTGCTGGAATTACAGGCTTGAGGCACCACGCCGGGCCATTATTTATTCATTTTTAACTGCATTTTAGGTTTTGGGGTACATGTGAAGAGGTACATAGCCTCTCAATAATCTGACCCTCTCAGCCTATCATTTTAATATGGAAATGCAGGGTGCCATGATATTCTACACAGGTGTGGATATGTGTGCTTGACCACGTTGCTAGGCACTTATGAGAGCAAAATTATAAAAAAAAAGTAAAAATTGCCATGTTTAAGTAGACCTAGTTTCTTATGGCTGATGTTGGCCTATCAAAGTTTGCCTGCCTAGGTCTAAGAGACAGGGCTTTCCTGCTAGACAAGTAAAGTTGACTCAGCTGCTTTAAAAGAGACAAAAACTTTCTAAGGGCTCCTTTTTTTTCTCTAACATTCTTTTACTTGTTTTTGAGATGGAGTTTCACTCTGGCTACTTAGGCTAAAGTGCAATGACATGATCTTAGCTCACCACAACCTTAGACTCCTGAGTTCAACCAATTCTCCTGCCACAGCCTCCCAAGTAAATGGGACTACAGGTGTGTGTCACAACAGCCTGCTAATTTTTTTTTTTTTTTGTATTTTTAGTAGAGACAGAGTTTCACCATGTCAACCAGTATGGTCTCGATCTCTTGACTTTATGATCCACCCACCTCAGCCTCCCAAAAGCCTGAGATTATAGGCTTGAGCTATTCTCTATCTTCTTTAAATAATTTCTTAATAACCCCTATCACACCTGTCCACAGACGTCACCTCAATTGCTAATATAATGTTTGGGACAATGGTTCTTTCTAGCTACTTCCTGCAGAAAAGGGGTATCAACTGGGGAGCAACAGCTAATACTCTTCCTTGGGTTTATAAAAGGGTCCTCAGAAGAAGTGTGTGTATGTATGATTAAGTTTGCAGCACTACTTGGTGTTTGATCTTTTCTACATGAGAAAAATAGAATTCAAGTTAAAGTATTGTGATTACATGTTTCAAATATTAATAAAAGATATACAAGCAAGAGAGAGTAATAAAGGGATTAACCAACTCTATATAGAAGACTGGAACTTATTACAGAGAGATTGTAGCCACCTAGGGATGGAGTCTTCATTTTTCCTGGGCCTGTCAACAATTTTGATTTGATCTTTAAGTATCTTTAGATTTTCCTCTGCTTTATTTCAGGTGGTGTTAATGCAAGATATAATGTTTCTTGATTTTATTTTCACAAAAAAAGAAATCTCTGAGTTATAGGCAGTATATGTAATGCTATTCCCTGGCAGGATTTGCAGGATAATGTCCCAAACTGCTATATTGATCTACATAATTAAATTTATAATTCTTTTCAAGCTAGAGGAGATCACCACTTGATACACTGAAATAACCATGACTAGTTTAAAAAGTAGGTAGAAGGCTTAAAAACTGTTAATGAGACTACTATTGAATGACAAATGTATGATCAACTCTAGAGCATAGTTTATCTCTCCAGTCCTCATTTTTGGTGTAAATAAATGTTTATAGAACCATGGATACATACATTTTGTAGAATAAAATTTAATCTTATATTTGGATAGATTTCTTACTCTTGTGCAGCAAGAATGGTTATTTATATTTTATTGCATTTTAGGTTTTAAGATACATGTAAAGAACATGCAAGATTGTTGCACAGGCACACACATGGCAGTGTGATTTTCTGCCTTCCTCCCCTTCACCTATATCTGGCATTTCTTCCCATGCTATTTCTTCCCAATTCCCACCCCTCACTGTCCCTCCCTTATTTTTTCCCAACAGACCCCAGTGAGTGATGCTCCCCTCCCTGTGTCCAGGTATTCTCATTGTTCAGCATTCACCTATAAGTGATAATATTTGGTGTTTGATTTTCTGTTTTTGTGTCAGTTTGCTGAGAATGATGGTTTTCACATTCATCCATGTCTCTCCAAAGAACACAAACTTATAATATTTTATGGCTGCATAATATCCCATGGTGTCTATGTGCTGAATTTTTTCTGTCCAGTTTATCTCTGATGAGCATTTGGGTTGGTTCCAGGTCTTTGCTATTGTAAAGTGTGCTGCAATGAACATTACAAAATCTGAAGATAAAAGATGCTGAAGAGGATGTGGAGAAATAGGAACACTTTTACACAATTGGTGGGAGTGTAAATTACTTTAACCATTGCAGAAGAGCATGGTGATTTCTCAAGGACCTAGATACAGAAATTCCATTTGACCCAGCAATTTCATTACTGGTTATATATCCAAAGGATTATAAAATATTCTACTATGAGAACACATGCACAAGAATGGTTATTTTTAAATAGACCTTTTGGGTTGGCTTTTATAAAACTCTATTTCACACATAATTTTAGATAAGACATTTAAAGTGAGTGCAACCATGCTTTGTATTCTCAAATACCAATGAGTTGGGCGATTCTCTCTTCTTTAGTTCCCAAGATTAACTTGCAGTTTTCACATCTGTTAGAAAAGAACATTATTTAGTGACCACAATTACTGACCATTGTTTAGAAACATTAAGCATCAACTATGCAGACAAGGTACATGTTCAGTTTTCTCTAAGATTCTTTTATTAGCCCTGCATATAAAGCTTGACTCCCTATAGGAATACACACTCTTTCAGTCAAAGCCTTGTTAAATAACCAGTTTATAGAACTGAGTTCTTTTGAAAAAGTAAATAAATTATTTTGCACTTATGCAAAAGACTACACTCCTATAAGATAAGAGTACTCACAGTTTAAAACAAACATCCCCCATATTTTTAAATGAGAGTAAGACTTACTTAATTTTTGAAGGCTGTGACTAGTTCAAATAAATGTTTCTGACTGAAAAAACATAAAAGAAATTAGCAATATTTTGTACAAATTGTTCAAAATGTTGCTTTAACTTTATGAGTGCAGTTGAGTGAGCTAACATTTTTTGCTTTATATTTGTGATCATGTCATTTTTTTTATAAATTTTGTACTTTTTTCTATACCTAGGTTGCAATCATCAATGTTATTAAAAACCTGCATTTAAGAACTCCTATTAAAGTCCTTAAAATAGCATGATTACAAACTACATTTCAAGAAGAAGAAATACAGAAACAAATTGTCTGCAAATGAAAAATTTTCCAGGATAGTTACAGTTAAAATCATGACTGACATATAAGTTTATTTACCTTTATGGTTTACAATAACTTTTTCTTAAATTATGATTGATAGCATGCACTTAGACATTAAAATTTTAAAATTTCCATACAATTTTGAAAGATATGTTAGTGTTATTTACCAAAATATACTTTCAACAGTATTGGACATCATTTTGGCAATCTAGTATGACTAAACATTTACTGTTTAACTTTTCTGAATATCTCAGAAGCCCTCTGAACATTTCAAAAAGCCAGGTGTTAGAAAGAACAATTTTGAAACTTGAAGTTTGCTATTGGGATGCCTGTTAAATATTAAAGGTTTAGAACATTTGATGCTAAAAACAAAAATTTTAGATTGCCATGAATTATTAATTTGGTGAATATAATGACTGAAGAAGGAAGAAAACTTTCGTTACCCTTTTCTATAGCATAAAAACTCTGTTCAAAGCCAAATGTTTACTGTTCTATTGGTTTGTTAATGTTAAGTCCAATTTGTTTAAAGAAAATCTACAGAATTTTATAATTAATTTTAACCAATTTGATCATGGGGTAAAATTTTCACAATATTTTATAACTCTTTAAATAAAGGATAAAATAGTTTTGTAATATTTCCTTTTTTTAATTTTTATTGCATTATAGGTTTGGGGTACATGTGCAGAATGTGCAAGATAGTTGCATAGGTACACACATGCAGTGTGTTTTGCTGCCTTCCTCCCCTTCACCCGCACTTGGCATTGATCCCCAGCCTATTCCTCCCCAGTGCGCCTGCTGTCCCTCCCCCATTACCCCCAATAGACCCCAGTGTATAGAAGACTGCCTTTCGGTGTCCATGTGTTCTCATTTTTCTCACCCAACTATGAGTGAGTATATGCGGTATTTCTTTTTCTGTTCTTGTGTCAGTTTGCTGAGAATGATGTTCTCCAGATCCATCCATGTCCTTACAAAGGACACAAACTCATCATTTTTGATTGCTGCGTAATATTCCATTGTGTATATGTGCCACATTTTCCCAGTCCAGTCTATCATCATTGGTCATTTGGGTTGGTTCCAGTTCTTTGCTATTGTAAACAGTGCTGCAATGAACATTCGAGTGCATGTGTCCTTATAGTAGAACGATTTATGTTCATTTGGATATACACCCAGTAATGGGATTGCTGGGTCAAATGAAATTTCTATTTCTAGGTCCCTGAGGAATCGCCACACTGTCTTCCACCATGGTTGAAATAATTTACATTCCCACCAACAGTGTAAGAGTGTTCCTATTTCTCCACATCCTCTCCAGCATCTGCTGTCTCCAGATTTTTTAATGATCGCCATTCTAACTGACCTGAGATGGTATCTCAATGTGGTTTTGATTTGCATCTCTCTAATGACCAGTGATGATGAGCATTATTTCATATGTTTGTTGGCCTCATGTATGTCTTCTTTTGTAAAGTGTCTGTTCATATCCTTTGCCTATTTTTGAATAGGCTTGTTTGTTTTTTTCCTGTAAATCTGTTTGAGTTCTTTGTAAATTCTGGATATCAGCCCTTTTTTCAGATGTGTAAACTGCAAAGATTTTTTCCCATTCTGATGGTTGTCGATTCACTCTAGTGACTGTTTCTTTTTCCATGCAGAAGCTGTGGAGTTTGATTAGGTCCCATTTATCTATTTTGGCTTTTGTGGCCAATGCTTTTGGTGTTTTATTCTTGAAGTCCCTGCCTACTCATATGTCCTGAATGGTTTTGTCTAGATTTTCTTCTAGGATTTTTATGGTGTCAGGTCTTACGTTTAAGTCTTTAATCCATCAGGAGTTAATTTTAGTGTAAGGTGTCAGGAAGGGGTCCATTTTCTGCTTTCTGCACATGGCTAGCTAGTTTTCCCAACACCATTTATTAAATAGGAAATCCTTTCCCCATTGCTTGTTTTTGTCTGGTTTATCAAAGATAATATGGTTGTAGATATGTTGTGTTGCCTCTGATGCTTCTGTTCTGTTCCATTGGTCTATATCTCTGTTTTGGTACCAGTATCATGCTGTTTTGATTACTGTAGCCTTGTTGTATAGTTTGAAGTCTGGTAGTGTGATGCCTCCCTCTGTGTTCTTTTTGCTTAGAATTGACTTGGCTATGAGGGCTCTTTTTTGGTTCCATATGAAATTCATGGTGGTTTTTTCCAGTTCTGTGAAGAAATTCTATGGTAGTTCGATGGGGATAGCATTGATTGTGTATATTACTTTGGGCAGTATAGCCATTTTCACGATATTGATTCTTCCTAACCATGAACATGGAATGTTTCTCCATCTGTTTGTGTCCTCTCTTATTTCATTGAGCAGTGGTTTGTAGTTTTCCTTAGAAAGGTTTTTAACATATTTTGTGAGTTGTATTCCTAGGTATTTTATTTTCTTTGTAGCAATTGTGAATGGCAGTTCGTTTTTGATTTGGTTCTCTTTAAGTCTGTTATTGGTGTATAGGAATGCTTGTGATTTTTGTACATTGATTTTATATCCTGAGACTTTGCTGAAGTTGCTTATCAGTTGCAGGAGCTTTTGGGCTGAGGTGATGGGGTTTTCTAGGTATACTATCATGTCATCTGCAAATAGAGACAACTTGGCTTCCACCTTTTTTATTCGAATACCCCTTATTTTTTTTTTCTTGCCTAATTGCTCTGGCTAGAACTTCCAGTGCTGTGTTGAATAGAAGTGGTGAGAGAGGGCATCCTTGTCTCGTGCTAAATTTTAAGGAAAATGCTTCCAGTTTTTGCCCATTAAGTATGATATTGGCTGTTGGTTTCTTATAAATAGCTTTTATCACTTTGAGATATGTTCCATCAATACCAAGTTTATAGAGGGTTTTTAGGATAAAATGCTGTTGAATTTTGTCAAATACCTTTGCTGTGTCAATTGAGATAATCATGTGGTTTTTGTGTTTGGTTCTGTTTATGTGGTGAATTACATTTACAAAACTTTGTATGTTGAACCAGACTTGCAACTCCGGGATGTATCCTACTTGATCATGATGGATAATTTTTTTAATGTGCTGTTGCAATCGGTTTGCCAATATTATGTTGAAGATTTTTCGCATCTATGTTCATCATAGATATTGGCCTTAAGGTTTCTTTTCTTGTTGAGTCTCTGCCGTGTTTTAATGTCAGGATGATGTTGGTCTCATAAAATAATTTGGGAAGGGTTCCCTTTATTTGAATAATTTATAATAGTTTCAGGATAAATGGTACCAGATCCTCATTGTGTGTCTGGTAGAATTCGGCTGTGAACCCATCTGTACCTGGGCTTGTGTGTGTGTGTGTGGGGGGGGGTAGCCTCTTAATTGCTGCCTCAACTTCAGACCTTGTTATTGGTCTATTCATAGTTTCAGCTTCCTCCTTGTTTAGGCTTGGGAGGACACAGGTGTCCAGGAATTTATCCATTTCTTTTTGGTTTACTAGTTTATGTGCATAGAGTTGCTTGTAATATGCTCTGATTATAATTTGAATTTCTGTGAAATATGTGGTGATTTCCCCTTTATCGTTTTTTATTGCATCTATTTTGTTGTTCTCTCTTTTCTTATCAGTCTGGCTATTGGTCTGTCTATTTTGTTGATCTTTTTGAAAAACCAGCTCTTCAATTTGTTGATTTTTTGAAGGGTTTTTCGTGTCTCTATCTCCTTCAGTTCTGCTCTGATCTTCGTTCTTATTGTCTTCTGTTAGGTTTGAGCTTTTTTGATCTTGTTCCTCTAGCTCTTTTAATTTTGACGATAGGGTGTCAATTTTGGATTTCTCCACTCTTCTCATTTGGGCATTTATTGCTATATGTTTCCTCTACAGACTGCTTGAAATGTGTCCCCGAGATTCTGGTATGCTGTGTCTTTATTCTCTCTAGTTTTGAAGAACTTCTTTATTTCTGCCTTTATTTCATTGTTTGTCCAATAAACCTTCAAGAGATAGTTGTTCAGTTTTCATAAAGCTGTGCAGTTCTGAGTTAGTTTCTGAATTCTGAGTTCTAAATTGATTGCACTCTTGTCTAAGAGACTGTTTGTTATAATTTCAGTTGTTTTGAATTTGGTGAGGGGTGCCTTACTTCCAATTATGTGGTCAATTTTGGAGTAGGTGTAATGTGGTGCTGAGAAGAATGTATATTCTGTGGATTTGGGGTAGATAGTTCTGTAAATGTCTATCAGGTTTGCTTGTTCCAGGTCTGAGTTCAAGTCCTGGATATCCTTGTTAATTTCCCGTCTGGTTGATCTGTCTGATATTGACAGTGGAGTGTTAAAGTATCCCTCTATTATTGTGTGGGAGTCTAAGTCTCTTTGTAAGTCATTAAGAACATATGTCTGGGTGCTCCTGCATTGGGTCGATATATATTTAGAATCGTTAGTCCGTCTTGCTGTATTGATAATTTTACCATTATGTAATGACCTTTGTTGTCTCTTTTAATCTTTTTTTGCTTTATTTCTTTTTTTAATTTTTATTGCATTATAGGTTTGGGGGTACATGTGCAGAACGAGCAAGATAGTTGCATAGGTACACACATGGCAGTGTGCTTTGCTGCCTTCCTCCCCTTCACACACACTTGGTATTCATCCCCAGGCTATTCCCCCCAGCCCCCCGCTGCTGTCCCTCCCCCATTCCCCCCAACAGTCCCCAGTGTATAGTAGACCGCCTCTCTGTGTCCATGTGTTCTCATTTTTCTCACCCACCTATGAGTGAGTATATGTGGTATTTCTTTTTCTGTTCTTGTGTCAGTTTGCTGAGAATGATGTTCTCCAGATTCATCCATGTCCCTACAAAGGACACAAACTCGTCATTTTTGATTGTTGCATAATATTCCATGGTGTATATGTGCCACATTTTCCCAGTCCAGTCTATCATCGTTGGGCATTTGGGTTGGTTCCATGTCTTTGCTATTGTAAACAGTGCTGCAATGAACATTCGTGTGCATGTGTCCTTATACTAGAACGATTTATAGTCCTTTGGATAGATACCCAATAATGGGATTGCTGGGTCAAATGGAATTTCTATTTCTAGGTCCCTGAGGAATCGCCACACTGTCTTCCACAATGGTTGAACTAATTTACACTCCCACCAACAGTGTAAGAGTGTTCCTATTTCTCCACATCCTCTCCAGCATCTGCTGTCTCCAGATTTTTTAATGATCGCCATTCTAACTGGTGTGAGATGGTATCTCAATGTGGTTTTGATTTGCATCTCTCTAATGACCAATGACGATGAGCACTTTTTCATATGTTTGCTGGCCTCATGTATGTCTGCTTTTGTAAAGTTTCTGTTCATATCCTTTGCCCATTTTTGAATGGGCTTGTTTGTGTTTTTCCTGTAAATCTGTTTGAGTTCTTTGTAAATTCTGGATATCAGCCCTTTGTCAGATGCGTAAACTGCAAAGATTTTTTCCCATTCTGATGGTTGCCGATTCACTCTAGTGACTGTTTCTTTTTCCATGCAGAAGCTGTGGAGTTTGATTAGGTCCCATTTGTCTATTTTGGCTTTTGTTGCCAATGCTTTGGGGGTTTTGTTTATGAAGTCTTTGCCTACTCCTATGTCCTGAATGGTTTTGCCTAGATTTTCTTCTAGGGTTTTTATGGTGTCAGGTCTTACGTTTAAGTCTTTAATCCATCTGGAGTTAATTTTAGTGTAAGTTGTCAGGAAGGGGTCCAGTTTCTGCTTTCTGCACATGGCTAGCCAGTTTTCCCAACACCATTTATTAAATAGGGAATCCTTTCCCCATTGCCTGTTTTTGTCTGGTTTATCAAAGATAATATGGTTGTAGATGTGTTGTGTTGCCTCCGATGCCTCTGTTCTGTTCCATTGGTCTATATCTCTGTTTTGGTGCCAGTACCATGCTGTTTTGATTACTGTAGCCTTGTAGTATAGTTTGAAGTCTGGTAGCGTGATGCCTCCCGCTGTGTTCTTTTTGCTTAGAATTGACTTGGCTATGCGGGCTCTTTTTTGGTTCCATATAAAATTCATGGTGGTTTTTTCCAGTTCTGTGAAGAAATTCAATGGTAGTTCGATGGGGATAGCATTGATTGTGTAAATTACTTTGGGCAGTATAGCCATTTTCACGATATTGATTCTTCCTAACCACGAACATGGAATGTTTCTCCATCTGTTTGTGTCCTCTTTTATTTCGTTGAGCAGTTGTTTGTAGTTTTTTTTAAAAAGTTCCCTTACATTCCTAGTGAGTTGTATTCCTAGGTATTTTATTTTCTTTGTAGCAATTTTGAATGGCAGTTCATTCTTGATTTGGTTCTCTTTGCTTTAAAGTCTATTTTATCAGAGATGAGAATTGCAACTCCTGCTTTTTTTTTTTTTTTTTTTTTTTTTTTTTTTTTTTTTTTGCTCTCCATTTGCTTGGTAAATTATTCTCCATCCCTTTATTTTGAGCCTTTGTGTATTCTTGCGTGTGAGATGGCTTTCCTGAATACAGCACCCCAATGGGTTTTGTTTTTTTTATCCAATATGCCAGTCTTTTTTTTTTTTTGATTGGTGCATTTAACCCATTTACATTTAGGGTTAATATTGTTATGTGTGAGTTTGATACGGCCATTTTGATGCTATGTGGCTGTTTTTTGTTGTTGTTGTTTGTTTTTTTGTTTGTTTGTTTTTTGGTTGATGCAGAGTCTTCATTTTGTTGATGCTCCTTAGCTTTTGGTATGTTTTTAGAATGGCTGGACTGGTTATTCCTTTCTATGTGTAGTCCCTCTTTCAGGAGCTCTTGTAAAGCAGGCCTGGTGGTGACAAAATCTCTGAGTTCTTGCTTGTTGGCAAAAGATTTTATTCTTCCATCACTTATGAAGCTCAGTTTGGCTGGATATAAAATTCTGGGTTGAAAGTTCTTTTCTTTAAGGATGTTGAATATTGGCCCCCACTCTCTTCTGGCTTGTAGAGTTTCTGCTGAGAGATCTGCTGTGAGTCTGATGAGCTTCCCTTTGTGGGTGACCTGACCATTCTCTCTGGCTGCCCTTAGTATTTTCTCCTTCATTTCAACCCTGGTGAATCTGACGATTATGTGCCTTGGTGTTGCTCTTCTTGCAGAATATCTTTGTGGTGTTCTCTGTATTACCTGGGGTTGAGAATTGGCCTGTCTTGCTTAAGTGGGGAAATTTTCATGGATACTATCCTGAGGAGTGTTTTCCAGCTTGGATTCATTCTCTTCATCACATTCTGGTACACCTATCAAATGTAGATTAGGTCTCTTCACATAGTCCCACATTTCTTGACGATTTTGTTCACTACTCTTTGTGCTTTTTTTTCTCTAATCTTGGGTTCTCTTTTTATTGCATTGAGTTGATCTTTGACTTCTGATATTCTTTCTTCTGCTTGGTCAATTCGGCTGTTGAAACTTGTGCATGCTTCACGAAGTTCTCATGTTGTGTTTTTCAGCTTCTTCAATTCATTCATATTCCTCTCTAGGTTGTCCATTCTTGTTATCATTTCCTTGAATTGTTTTTTAATTTTTTATTCAAGGTTCTTAGTTTATTTGCCTTGATTTAGAATATGTTCTTTTAGCTCACTGAAACTTCTCATTATCCACTTTCTGAAGTCTGATTCCATATTTTGTCACACTCTTTCTCCGTCCAGCTTTGTTCCCTTGCTGGTGAGGAGTTTTGGCTCTTTCCAGGAGTTGAGGTGTTTTGGTTTCAGGTGATTTTCTCCTTTTTGCACTGGTTTCTTCCCATCTTTGTGGATTTATCCACCTGTCGTCTTAGTAGTTGCTGACTTTTCGATTTGGTCTCTGAGTGGATGCCCAGATTGTTCATGATGAAGTATTTCTATTACTTAGTTTTTCTTCTAATCGTTTAGCCCCTCTGCTGTATGAGTGCTGAGGTCCACTGCAGGCCCTACTTGTCTAGGGTCACCTGTAGCAGCTGCAGAACAGTGAGGAATGCTACCAGTGTCTTCTTCTGCTCTCCTTGTTTCAGAATAATGGCTGCCAAATATCAGTCTGATTAGTCCTATTTTGAGGTGCTCTTTGGACCTACAGCGGTCAGGGAGCTGCTTGAGGAGATGGTCTGTACTTTATAGGGGCTCCATTGCTGAGCTGCGAACTTCATTTTTCATTCAGGGTTGCTTGGAGGATGTGTCTGCTGCATCAGAATGTATAAAAGCTCCCTTTTTTTCCCTCAGATGCTCTGTCTCAGGGAGTTGGGGCTTTCTTTATGAGTATCTGTTGCACTGTTCTGCGCTGCTAGGGGGCAGTCTATTCAACATTTGTCTATGGGGCTCCGCCCTGCTAGCACACGTCCACCCTGCTGCTACAGGGCTCTGTTTTACTGTGGTGTGTTCCGCCCTGTTGGTGGTCTCTCTCTGTTATTTCTGGTTGCCTCAGTAATGGCAGGCTTCATCAGCAGTGGGCAGTACCTCAGTAGGGGTGGGTTGCATCTGTAGTGGTGGGCACCCCTCCCCTACCAAGCTGCACCATCCTGGATTCAGCTGACCCAGCAGCAAAACTCTCAACTCTGAGCAACTCAAATCGCCATGCTTCTTGTCCCCTTGACGGTGGGACCTGCTGAGCCTAATCACCTGGCTCCCTGCCTCAGAGTCCCTCCTCTCTCTCTCTCTCTTTGTTTTCAAATTGAATGGTTGACTCTCTCACAGGTGACCCAGTTGCCTGCTGATTGGCCACTGTGATCCATGCGATCTCCACTGTGGCAGCCCACTGCAGCAGCACAAATCGCTCTTCCCAGGAATTTTCTGGTCAGACTCACCAATCAAGTCCCATTCTATCAAACAGACATATTAATCTGCCCTCCCAAAAGTCAGGTTGCCAGTTTAACAGTGTTAACCAGCCAGTGAACTTTGTGCGGGCTGTCACTGTGCCGCAGCACAGCGCTGGCCAAAATGACCATGCAAGTGGGCTTCGCTGCTCTTCTGTGTCTCGCCTACACCTGGAAGTTTGCCAGTTCTGTGGGCAACAAAAGTCCATCTAAAAATTAAGCTAGGACTCACCCTCTGCACCTTCAATGAGAGCTGCAATCCTGAGTTGTTTCTATGGCGCCATCTTGAAACCTTCTTTGAAAGTTCTTTTCTTTAAGGATATTTAATATTGGCCCCCACTCTATCCTGGCTTGTAGAGTATCTGCCAAAAGATCTGCTGTGAATCTGATGGGTTTCCCTTTGTGGTTGACCTGACCCTTCTCTCTGGCTGCCTTTAGTATTATCTACTTCATTTCAACCCTGGCGAATCTGATGATTATGTGCCTTGGTGTTGCTCTTCTTGCAGAATATCTTTATGGTGTTCTCTGTATTACCTGGAGATGAGAATTGGCCTGCCTTGCTTGGGTGGGGAAATTTTCATGGATAATATCCTGAGGAGTGTTTTCCAGCTTAAATTCATTCTCTTCGTCACATTCTGGTACACCTATCAAATGTAGGTTAGGTCTCTTCACATAGTCCCACATTTCTTGAAGATGTTGTTCATTATTCTTTGTGCTTTTTTTCCTAATCTTGGTTTCTCTTTTTATTTCATTGAGTTGATCTTCGACTTCTGATATTCTTTCTTCTGCTTGGTCAATTCGGCTGTTGAAACTTGTGCATGCTTCATGAAGTTCTCATGTTTTGGTTTTCACCTCCTTCAATTTATTCATATTCCTCTCTAAGTTGTCCATTCTTGTTATCATTTCTTCTAATCATTTTTCAAATCTTTTTTCAAGGTTCTTAGTTTATTTGCCTTGATTTAGAATATGTTCTTTTAGCTCACTGAAACTTCTCATTATCCACCTTCTGAAGTCTGATTCCATTCTTTTGTCACACTCATTCTTCATCCAGCTTTGTTCCCTTGCTGGTGAGGAGTTATGGCCCGTTCTAGGAGTTGAGGTGTTTTGGTTTCAGGTGTTTTCCTTTTTTTTGCACAGGTTTCTTTCCATCTTTGTGGATTTATCCACCTGTCGTCTTAGTAGTTGCTGACTTTTTGATTTGGTCTCTGAGTGGATGCCCAGATTGTTGATGATGAAGTATTTCTGTTACTTAGTTTTTCTTCTAACTGTTTAGCTCCTCTGCTGTATGAGTGCTGAGAGTCCACTCCAGGCCCTACTTCTTGGGGTCACCTGTAGCAGCTGTGGAACAGTGAGGGATGCTACCAGTGTCTTCTTCTACTCTCTTTGTTTAAGAATAATGGCTGCCAAATATTAGTCTGATCAGTCCTATTTTGAGGTGGCTCTTTGGACCTACAGGGGACAGGGAGCTGCTTGAGGAGATGGTCTGTACATTATAGGAGCTCCGTTGCTGAGCTGTGAGCCTCATTTTTTATTCAGCATTGCTGGGTGGATGTGTCTGCTGCATCAGAATGTATAAAAGCTTCTTTTGTTTTCCACAGATGCTCTGTCTCAGGGAGTTGGGGCTTTCTTTATGAGTATCTGGTAGGGGGCAGTCTATTCACTATTTGCCTACAGCATTCCACCCTGCCAGCACGGGTCCACCCTGCTCCTGCAGGGCTCCATTCTACTGTGGTGTGCTCCACCCTCTTGGTGGTGTCCCTCTGTTACTTCTGGTTGCCTCAGTAATGGCAGGCTGCATCAGCAGTGGGCAGTACCTCAGTAGGGGTGGATTGCACCCATAGTGGTGGATGCCCCTCCCCCACCAAGCTGCACCATCCTGGATTCAGCTGACCCAGCAGCAAAACTCTCAACCCCAAGCACCTCAAATCGCTGTGCTACTTGTCCCAGTGAAGGTGGGACCCACCAAGCCTGATAACCTGGCTCCGTGCCTCAGAGTCCCTTCTTTCTTTCTCTCTTTCTCTCTCTATGTTTAATGGTTGTCTCTATCACAGGGGCCCCAGTCGCCTGCTGATTGGGCACTGGTATCCATGTAATCTTGCACTCAGCATCCCACTGCACCAGCTCAAATCGCACTTCCCAGGAATATCCTGATCTGGTTCACCATCCAAGTTCTGTTCAATCAGATAGACATGTCAATCTGCCCTCCCAAATCTCAGATTGCTGCTTTAACAGAGCACCCAGACAAGTGAGGTTTGTGCCCATTGCCACTGTGCTGTGGCACCAGCCAAAATGGCCATGCAAGCCAAAAGAACTGCGCTGCTGTCCTGTGTCTGTCCTACACCTGGGAATTTCCCCATACTGTGGGCAACAAAGGTCTATCTGAAAATGTGGCTAGGACTCACCATCTGTGCCTTAACTGAGAGCTGAAACCCTGAGTTGTTTCTATGGTGCCATCTTGGAAATTCCCCGATTTCTTCATTTCTAACTGAGGTACCTAGTTCATCTCACTGGGACTAGTTAGGCAGTAGGTCCAACTTTCAGAGGGTGAGCAGAAGCAGGATTTGGAGTTGATTCACCTGAGAACTGCAAGGAGCCAGCGACTTCACTCTTCAAGCCAAGGAAAGCTATGAGGGACTGTACTACCCAGCTGGATTACTGCACCTTTCCCATGGTTTTTGCAATCTGCAGATCAAAAGATTCCCTCATGTGCCTACACCACAAGGGACATGGGCTTAAAGCACAAAAGTGGGCAGCTGTTTGATCAGACACCAAACTAGCTGCAGGAGTATTTTTCATCCTCCAGTGGTGCCTGGAACCCCAGCAAGACAGAACCATTCACTCCCCTGGAAAGGAGGCTGAAGCCAGGGAGCAAAGTGGTCTCACTCAGTGGGTCCCACTCCCATGGAACCCAGCAAGCTAAGAACCACTTTCTTGAAATTCTCACTGCCAGCACAGCAGCCTGGAGTCTACCTGGCATGAGCCAGCTTGGTGGGGGGGAATCCACCATTACTGAGGGTTTAGTAGGCAGTTTTCCCCTGACAGTGCTAAGGAGGCTGGGAGGTCTGGGCTAGGCATGTCAAAGCAGCTGTGGCTGAACTGCTTCTCTATATTCCTCCTGACTAGACAGGACATCTCTGAAGGAAAGGTTATAACTCTAGTCGAGGGCTTAAAGAAAAAGAAAATCCCCCTGGGATAGAGCACCCACAGGAAAAGGGATGTGGGTGCAGCTTCAGTGTATTTAATTGATCCTGCCTACTGGCTCTGAAAAGAGCAGCTAATTCTGACAAAAGGTGTTCTCCCAGCACAGTGTACCAGCTCTGCTAAGGGACAGACTGACTCCTAAAGTGGGTTCCTGACCTCAGCCACTCCTGGATGAGAGAAACCTCCAAATAGAGGTCAACAGACACCTCATACAGGAGAGATCTGGCTGCCATCAAGCCTGTGCCTCTCTGAGAGGAAGCTTCCAGAGGAAGGAGAAGAAAGAAATCTTTGCTATTCTGCTACCTCCACTGCCAGGTGAACAAGGTCTGGAGTGGACCTCCAGAAAACTGCAGAAGACCTGCAGCAGAGGGGTCTGACAGTTCAAATAAAAAAAAACACTAACAAACAAAATGCAGTAACATCAACATAAAAAAAATCCACACAGAAGCTCCATCCGAAGGTCATCAGCCTCAAAGATCAAAGGTAGATAAATTCATGAAGATGAGGAAAAACAAGTACAGAAATGCTGAAAATGCAAAAACAAGAATGCCTCTTCTCATCCAAATGATTGCAACTCCTCACTAGCCATGGCACAAAACTGGATTGAAAGAAAAAAAATCTAGGCAATACTATTCAGGACCTAGGCATGGGCAAACACTTCATGACTAAAACACCAAAAGCAATGACAACAAAAGCCAAAATTGACAAACGGGACCTAATCAAACTAAAGAGATTCTGCACTGCACAGCAAAAGAAACTATCATCAGAGTGAACAGGCAACCTACAGAATGGGAGAACATTTTTGCAAGCTACTCAGCTGACAAAGGACTAATATCCAGCATCTACAAGGAACTTAAACGTACAAGAAAAATATCAATCAACCCGATCAAAAAGTAGGCAAAGGATATGAACAGGCACTTCTCAAAAGAAGACACTCATGGAGTCAACAAATATTTGAATAAACATTGAACATCTCTGATCATTAGAGAAATCAAAACCACAATGAGATACCATCTCATGCCAGTTAGAATGGTGATCATTAAAAAGTCAGGTAACAACAGATGCTGAAGAGGATGTGGAGAATTAGGAACGCTTTCACACTGTTGGTTGGAGAACAACTTAGTTGAACTATGTGGAAGACAGTGTGACGATTCCTAAAAGAGCTAGAACCAGAAATATTATTTGACCCAGCAATCCCATTACTGGGTATATACCCAAAGGATTATACATTATTTTACTATAAAGACACATGAACATGTATGTTTATTTCATTACTATTTACAATAGCAAAGACTTGGAACCAACCAAAATGCCCAGCAATGACCAACTGGATAAGGAAAATGTGGCGCATATACACCATGGAATATTACACAGCCATTAAAAAGAATGAGTTCATGTTCTTTGCAGGGACATTGATGAAGCTGGAAGCCATCACTTTCAGCAAACTAACACAGGAAGAGAAAACCAAATACCACATGTTCTCACTCATAAGTGGGTGTTGCACAATGAGAACACATGGACACAGGGAGGAGAACATCACATGCTGGGTCCTCTCAGGAGCCAGAGGGCAAGTGGAGGGAGAGCATTAGTACAAATACGTAATGCATGTGGGGCTTATAACACAGATGACTGGTTGATAGGTGCAGCAAACTGCCATGGCACATGTATTCCTGTGTAACAAACCTGAATGTTCTGCACATGTATCTCAGAACTTAAAGTAAAAAATAAGTAAATAAAATCAAAAAGAATATCAACAAAATTCTAAATAATTAAATGTCTAATCCAGAAATGCTTATAAAGTTGAAAGCAGAATCTTCTTTCTGTACTATGAGCACTCACCTCACTTAAGGGATAGTATAATGATCGAACGCTCCATGCTAGGACAAGGGTAGCAGGGTAGGTTTCCATTGACAGCCCGGATTCCAGAGGAATCCTTTGGCCTCGGAACAAAAAAAAAATTGACTTCCACAGTGTTTTTTTTTTGTTTGTTTGTTTGTTTGTTTGTTTGTTTTTGCTTGAGTTCTGCCCCTTCTCATCCAGAGAGAAAATCTGGATTGCAAGTCATGACTGACTAACATTTGAAAACTTTTGAAACCTAATTTTTTTGAGTTTGGGTTTGAAAATCTGATGTGGGCACCAGAGTCATGATGGTAACCAGATTTCCAGAGTAAACAGCTAGTAGATATAATTGGACACCTGTCTTTCAGTTACAGGCTAGAAGTCTTTTGGTGTCCTGGCTGTGGTAAGACTGTATTTGAAAGTATGTAAAAGTCTCAGGAAGGTGAAGTAGAATAATAGATTTGCAGAGATTTTGTCTGCGTTTCTTTTGCTTAAGTAAATTCCTTGGGTTTGGAATTATAAATCCCATGAGTAAATGAAAGAGAAACCAATGGCCCACAGCAGTATGTCATGTGTCTGAAGAATGATGAATATTCTGATTTTTAAAAATTATTAGAATGGAAGTTTTTATATTTCCCCATAGTGAATTTTACATATCTATATGTCTCTACGTCTGCTTTTGTTCCCCAGCTAAAGAGAATTCTCTGTGTGTATTTAAGGGAGAAAAGCCTTTATTCCCTCCTCACAGAGGAAAAGAAATTAGCCATGAAGGATAATCCATTTGTAATTGTAACCCTTTGTCTGTACTAGCTTTTGAGGAAACCATTTTTGATCAACTTATCATGAATATCTATCATTTGTGAACACTATAATGATATCCAACCCAAACAGATCTACTGTCAAGGTTGAAGAAACATATAGACTTGAAATGGATTCTGCATTGTTTAGAGAGCAGAGAATTTTGACTTCGACAGAATTTAGTTGGCTTATATAACAATAATATGAATGAATATGTATGTGTATTTAACACCTTGAATTGCATATAAAATGGAAATACAATACCATATAACAAAATAGAGTAAAAACATTTCTTAAAACTTCACCTATAAACTCCTGCTTGGAGAATCTCTAGCTTGTGAAAGAGTTTACATGATTCTTTCACTGTATGAATATGAAGTATTTTCTAAGAGTGTTTTAGAACACTTTTGCCTACATCCAGAGTTAATTAATAAATTTGAGAATGAGGTCTTAAATTTAAAAGATTTTGTCCTGTTTAGCTTGAGGCTAACAAGTACTTACCCCAACAGAAGAGAACTCAAGAATTCCCACATAAAGAAGAAATTGGACTTCTGATGCTTTAAATGTACTGGCCTTTTAAGAAAAAAATTTCACACACAGAAAATGCCAATTAACAAACTGAAAAGCTGAAATAGTCAAATCGTTGGAGGCTAGGTTCCAAAGAAAGAGATGAAATGAGATATCAAGCTAGCAATTAGTAATCATAAAAAAGCACCATTCAAAACTTCTGTGAAGCACTTTTAATATTTTCAAATAAATGCCAAAGAATTAATATACAGTTCCAAGTTCATCTAATATTCCTAATCAAAATGAATCTGCCCAAAACTCAGAGTGATTTGATAAATTTGGTTTTCTAAAAAAATTAAACGTCTTCTCCCAGACTTTAACAGTAAGGAATATAGTGCAAGTGTAACACTGAATGAGTGTAACAATTTTTAATTAAAATGAAGAGATACAGAAATAGTGAAAAAAAATTTCACCGAGTTTATTTTTAAATGTTCTTTCAATACAAAAATGTGTTTATTCTTCATGGCGTTTGGATTACAAAAAAAAAATCCAGGAAATAAACAGTCTTATGCTGTTATGACTAATTTTAAAACTGTTTATGGGCATTTATGATGTCTGCATATAGAGAAAAAAAATCTTTCTTTTTGATCTGTATGTTTTATTTCCGTTTCTTGTCTTATTACACTACTGAGACCTTCTAGCCTTATGTTGAATAAGAGTACTGAGAGCAGACATTCTTGCTTTATTCCCAGTGTAACCTGTAAAGTATTCAGTCTTTCAGTGCTAAGTATAAAGTTAGCTATAGGTTCTTTGCAGGTGCTCTTCGGCAAGTTGGGGAATTCCTTCTCAAATCCCTTTTTTTTTAAGCATTTTTGTTACAAATGAGTGTTGAATGTTGTAAAATGCTTTCTCTGCAGGAATTGATGCCATCATGATACTTATTCTATTTAGCCTATTAATTTGGCTCATTGTACTATCAATTTTGTAATATTAAAACAGTGTTGCATCCCTAGAATAAAATAAAAACTAATGGTTAAAGCCTGACTTAAAGAGAGCCAAATCAAGAACAAACTGCCATTCATAATTGCTACAAAGGGAATAAAATACCTAGGAATACAACTAACAAAGGATGTAAATGACCTCTTCAAGGAGAACTACAAACCACTGCTCAAGGAAATAAGAGAGGACACAAACAGATGGGAAAACATTCCATGCTCATGGTTAGAAATAATCAATATTGTGAAAATGGCCACAATGCCCAAAGTAATTTATAGATTCAATGCAATCCCCATCAGGTTACCTATGACCCTCTTCACAGAACTGGAAAGGAACACATTAAACTTCATACAGAACAAAAAGAGAGCCCACATAGCCAAGACAATCCTAAGCAAAAAGAACAAAGCTGGAGGCATCACACTACCTGACTTCAAACTATACTACAAATCTATAGTAATCAAAACAGCATGGTACTGGTACCAAAACAAAGATATAGACCCACAGGACAGAACAGAGGTCTTGAAAACAACACCACGCATCTACAACCATCCGATCTTTGACAAATCTGAAAAAAACAAGTGATGGGGAAATAATTCCCTGTTTAATAAATGGTGTTGGGATAACTGGCTAGCCATGTGCAGAAAGCAGAAACTGGACCCCTTTCTGACACCTTATACAATTAACTCCAGATGGATTAAAAACTTAAATGTAAGACCTAACACCATAAAAACCCTAGAAGAAAACCTAGGCAAAACCATTCAGGACATAGGCATAGGCAAGGACTTGATGACTAAAACACCAAAAGCATTGGCAATAAAAGACAAAATAGACAAATGGGATCTAATTAAACTTCAGAGCTTCTGTATACAGCAAAAGAAACAATCTTTAGAGAGAACCAGCAAGAAAAAAAATGAGAAAAATAATTTGCAATGTACCCATCTGACGAATGGCTAATATCCAGAATCTACAAAGAACTAAAACAGATTTACAAGATGAAAGCAAACAAACCCATTCAAAAGTAAGCAAAGAACATAAACAGACACTTTTCAAAAGAAGACATATATGAGGTCAACAAACATATGAAACAATGCTCATCATCACTGGTCATTAGAGAGATGCAAATCAAAACCACATTGAGATATCATCTCACGCCAGTTAGAATGGCGATCATTAAAAAAATCTGGAGACAACAGATGCTAGAGAAGATGTGGAGAAATAGAAACACTTTTACAATGTTGGTGGGATTGTAAATTAGTTCAACCATTGTGGAAGACAGTGTGGCATTCCTCAAGGACATAGAAATAGAAACTCCATTTGACCCAGCAATTCCATTACTGGGTATATATCCAAAGAATTATAAATCATTCTATTATAAAGACACATGCACACATATGGTCATTGCAGCACTGTTTACAATAGCAAAGACCTGGAACCAACCCAAATGCCCACTGATGATAGACTGGACAAGGAAAATATGGCACATATACACCATGGAATACTATGCAGCCATTAAGAAAACGATGAGTTTATGTCCTTTGTAGGGACATGGATGAATCTGGAAACCATCATTCTCAGCAAACTGAGACAAGAGCAGAAAATCAAACATCACATGCCCTCACTCATAGGTGGGTGTTGAACAATGGGAACACATGGGCACAGGGAGGGGAGGACCACAAACTGGGATCTGTTGGGGGGGAGTGTCTAGGGAGGGACAGTGGGGAGTAGAGAGGTTTGGGAGGGATAACATGGGGAGAAATGCCAGATATAGGTGATGGGGGGATGGAGGCAGCAAACCACATTACCTTGTATGTACCTGTGCAACAATCCTGCATGTTCTGCACATGTAGCCCAGAACGTAAAGTACAATAAAATATATATACATATTTTTCAAAAGCCATTTTACATTTATAATATGTTTTTGCATTTAAATATGTACATATTGAAGTCTGATAAAATTACATGATAGATTTTTAAAGCAGGAGCTTATGTATAGTAGGGAACTGGTATCTCAGAAAGAAAAGTGGTCTTCGAATTTATAGTTTGTTCTCAACCATGAGGTTGTTAAATGTTACCATTTACTTTCTGCATGTTTTACTTAAATGGCAAAATCTTTTTCTCACCCTACCCAAATACAATCTCTCATAAAATTCTGTTAACTTTCTTGGTTTTGCGTTAATTTTTCATACTTTAGATTTAAAACTGCAAACTATTCCAGTTAATTAAACAATTATAATTAAACAAATAGAATAAGGGCTTCTAGAATTATAAAATAGCCAAAAATAATTATTCTTTGTTACTTTTTTCTGTTATTACAAAGTATCATTTTCCTGATTAGGAACACAGATAAGGCTGTGACATTTTCTTTCTGGGGAATCTGTATTATTCTCATCAATGCTGTCTTTCTCTGAGATGAAGCAGAAATTTAGAGATCCAATGTAATATCAAGATTTTTTAATACCAAAATTATTGTTGGCACTTCCTACATGACTAGTAGGTATCCCCAAGGACCTCCTTCTTCATTTTGTAACCAGTTGCAAGAGAGATGCTAGAACTAATTAGGTATGTTTGATTTCCTTTAAAATTTTCAGCCATTATATTTTAAAATATTTTTCTGCCCCTTTTTCTCCCTTCTGGTATATCAATTACAAATATATTGGACTGCTTGATATTCTCTTACATATATCCTAGGCTCTCTTCATTTTGCTTCCATCTTTTTCCTCTGTTATTCAAATTGGAGAGAGAGAGAGAGAGAGACAGAGCGAGAGAGAGAGAGACAGAGAGTGAAATCAAGCACACTGAGCCTTCTGCCAAGTCCAATGTGTTGTTGAACCAATCTATTATACTTATTTCAGTTATTGTATTTTTCAGCTTTATGATTTGTACTTTTTGTTATAGTTAACATGCTTCTGTCGAGATGTTTCTAATTTATTGATACCACATTTTCCATTAATTCTTTGGGCATATTTATAATAGATGTTTTTTTAATCCTTTGTCTGCTAAATCTGGGCTTGCTCAAAGTCAGTTTTTATTAACTGTATTTTCTCAGGTGCCTAGGTCTCACCTTTCTGTTTTCTTCAATGTCTACTAATTTTTGTTTTAAAATTAGACATTAGAAATAGAAATTCCATTTGACCCAGCAATCCCATTACTGGGTATATATCCAAAAAACTATAAATCATTCAACTATAAGAACACGTGCACATGAATGTTCATTACAGCACTCTTTACAATAGCAAAAACCTGGAACCAACCCAAATGCCCATCAATGATAGACTGGACTGGGAAGGTGTGGCACATATACACCATGAAATATTACGCAGCAATCAGAGATAATGAGTTGTCCTTTGTAAGAACATGGATGAATATGGAGAACATCATTCTCAGCAAAGTGACACAAGAACAGAAAAAAAATACCACATATTCTCACTCTTAGGCAGTTGAGAAGAATTAGAACACATGGACACAGGGAGGCATCTACTACACACTGGGGTCTATTGGGGGAAATAGGGGAGGGACAGCAGGTGGGGGAGCTGGGGAGGGATAGCCTGGGGTGAAATGCCAAATGTGGGTGAAGTGGAGGAAGGCAGCAAAACACACTGCCAAGTGTGTATCTAAGCAACTATCTTGCACGTTCTGCACATGTACCCCAAAACCTAAAATACAATAAATATTTATTTAAAAAGCCAAAAACATAGATAAAATAAAATAAAATTAGACATTATAAATAATGTTATAATAAATCTGGATTCTGATGTGTTCATTTGATTGCTGGGATTTTATTCAAGTAGGCGGTAAACATACCTAAATTAAAACTGAGTAGTTTGTGTTATTATGGTATGTAGCAACTGATATGTGTGCTCTATGCTTATGGCCTGCCACTGCTTTAGCCTGGCCTATGTGTACGGGAGGCACATGTGGTATCTCCTATGTGCCTGTATACATTGACAGTCAGCCAAAAATTGAGGCAGAGATAAAACTCGGTCTCTGTGGTTTCCTTGCTTCTAAGGTTACCCACCTAGTTACTATATTTTCTGCCAGCCTTGGGCTCTGTTGTCTAACACTTCAAGCCCATAAACTTCAGCTTTCTTCTCCTCTATGTACAAATAAGAATATACATTCACCCTTTAGAAAAATAAGCATTTCTACATAATTTAAAAACAAGTACTCCAATGAAAACACGAACATACATGTTCACAGCAACACTACTCACAACAGCCAAAAGGAAGAAATGGACCAAATATCCATCAATGAATACATGGATAAACAAATTGTGGTAGATACATACAATGGGATATTATTCCGCCACATAAAAATGAAGTACTCATACTTCCTGCAGCATAAACAAACCTCCAAAATATTATGCTAAGTGAAAGAATCCAGACAAAAAGGTTACATATTTTATGAAGTCATTTACATGCAATGTCTGGAACTGATAAACCCATAGAGCAGAATACAGACTGGCAGCTCCCTGTGGACTGAGTAGGGAATAGTGAGAAACTGCTTAATGAGTACATAGTTTTACTTTGTTGTTTCTTTGTTTCAGTTTTTGAGATGGAGTTTCACTCTTCTTGCCCAGGCTGGAGTGCAATGGCATGCTCTCTGTTCACTGCAACCTCCACCTTCTGGGTTCAAGTGATTCTTCTGCATCAGCCTCCTGAGTAGCTGAGATTACAGGCATGTGCCACCACACCAGCTGATTTTGTATTTTTAGTAGAGAGGGAGTTTCCCCATGTTGGTCAGGCTGGTCTTGAACTCCCAACGTCAGGTGATTCACCTGCCTTGGCATCCCAAAGGGCTGGGGTTACAGGCCTGAGCCACCGTGCTCAGCCACAGAGTTTGACTTTGGAGTGATGGAAATGTTTTGGAACTAGATAGAGGTGGTAGTTTTACAACATTGTGAATGTACAATATGCCACTGATTTGTTAACTGCAAAATGGATTTCATATTTTGTGAATTTCATGTCAATACATTATGTTTAACTTTGATTTTATTTTATTTTAGTTAAACCAAACAACATACCCCAAATAAGCACATGAACAGAACTTGCTCCATGTTTGAAGGATAGATTTCTCTCTGGTCCTTATGTGTCGTGTGTCAGGCCTCATGAATTCACCCTTGCACATGCATACTCTAGCCATCAAAGAGATTTACACAGAACTTCTAGTTGGAATTTGAGTCTCACTCTTTCTATGATTACTTTGTTTCCGGAATTTCCCTTTTAAATTGCCAGTTGATCTTTTAGCCCTGAAAGGTACCTTGAGCCAATAAGTCTGTTTTTCTACTGCTGCTTCTCTCAGCCATATCCAAGGGGGTTAAGAAATGTCTTCAGACCAGAAAACTACAAACTCAAAATTCTTACTCCATGCAGTTGCAGTTTTCTTTCTTCTGTCTGCTTTTGTAGTCTTTCCAGTGTCTTTAACAAGACCCCATCACCTCAGCCCAAAAGCTCCTGCAACTGATAAGCAACTTCAGCAAAGTCTCAGGATATAAAATCAATGTGCAAAAATCACAAGCATTCCTATATACCAATAACAGATGTAAAGAGAACCAAATTAAGAACAAACTGCCATTCACAATTGCTACAAAGAAAATAAAATACCTAGAAATACAACTCACTAGGAATGTAAGGGACCTCTTTAAGGAAAACTACAAACAACTGCTGAACAAAATAAGAGAGGACACAAACAGATGGAGAAACATTCCATGTTTGTGGTTAGAAAGAATCAATATTGTGAAAAAGGCTATACTGCCCAAAGTAATTTACACATTCAATGGCATCCCCATCAAACTACCATTGAATTTCTTCACAGAACTGGAAAAAACCACCACGAATTTCATATGGAACCAAAAAAGAGCCCGCATAGCCAAGTCAATTCTAAGCAAAAAGAACACAGCGGGAGGCATCACGCTACCAGACTTCAAACTATACTACAAGGCTACAGTAATCAAAACAGCATGGTACTGGTAGAAAACAGAGATATAGACCAATGGAACAGAACAGAAGCATCGGAGGCAACACAACATATCTACAACCATATTATCTTTGATAAACTAGAAAAAAACAGGCAATGGGGAAAGGATTCCCTATTTAATAAATAGTGTTGGGAAAACTGGCTAGCCATGTGCAGAAAGCAGAAACTGGACCCCTTTCTGACACCTTACACTAAAATTAACTCCAGATGGATTAAAGACTTAAACTTAAGACCTGACACCATAAAAACTCTAGAAGAAAATCTAGGCAAAACCGTTCAGGACATAGGAGTAGGCAAGGATTTCATGAACAAAACACCAAAAGCATTGGCAACAAAAACCAAAATAGACAAATGGGACCTAATCAAACTCCACAGCTTCTGCACGGCAAAACAAACAGTCACTAGAGTGAATCGGCAACCATCAGAATGGGAAAAAATCTTTGCAGTTTACACATCTGACAAAGGGCTGATATCCAGAGTTTACAAAGAACTCAAACAGATTTACAGAAAAAAACCAAACAAGCCCATTCAAAAATGGGCAAAGAATATGAACAGAAACTTTACAAAAGAAGACATAAATGAGGCCAACAAACATATGAAAAAGTACTCATTGTCATTGGTCATTAGAGAGATGCAAATCAAAACCACATTGAGATATCAACTCACACCAGTTAGAATGGCGATCATTAAAAAATCTGGAGACAGCAGATGCTGGAGAGGATGTGGAGATATAGGAACACTCTTACACTGTTGGTGGGAGTGTAAATTAGTTCAACCATGGTGGAAGACAGTGTGGCGATTCCTCAGGGACCTAGAAATAGAAATTCCATTTGACCCAGCAATCCCATTACTGGGTATCTATCCAAAAGACTATAAATCGTTCTACTATAAGGACACATGCACACGAATGTTCATTGCAGCACTGTTTACAATAGCAAAGACCGGGAACCAACCCAAATGCTCATGGATGATAGACTGGACTGGGAAAATGTGGCACATATACACCATGGAATATTATGCAGCAATCAAAAATGATGAGCTTGTGTCCTTTGTAAGGACATGGATGAATCTGGAGAACATCATTCTCAGCAAACTGACACAAGAACAGAAAAAGAAATACTGCATATACTCATAGGTGGGTGAGAAAAATGAGACACAGAGAGGCGGCCTACTATACACTGGGGACTGTTGGGGGAAATGGGGGAGGGACAGCGGGGGGGGCTGGGGGGATAGGCTGGGGATGAATACCTTGTGGGTGAAGGGGAGGAAGGCAGCAAAACACACTGCCATGTGTGTACCTATGCAACTATCTTGCACGTTCTGCACATGTACCTCAAAACCTATAATTCAATAAAAATTTAAAAAGAAAACAAAAAAAAATGTTGCATGACTGCTATCTATGAAAGAGTTCCTGTGACCACTTAGTTCCTCCATAATTACCAGAAGAGTCAATATTTTAAAACCATATCAATATTATTGCAAGCACTTCTTTATCATCAAACGCACAGTATCAGAAAAGTTTCTAAATAAAAAGAAAAGCTCCAACTCCACCAGGTACTTTTTATAGGTCAAATATTCTTAATATGAACATCTCAGCTATTTTATTCCTCAGGATAGATAAAAACATCATCAAGGTTATATGCAGTGTCAAATAACTGTTTTCCTAGTATTAGATTTATTGAAATATAATTCACATACTATACCATTCACACATTTGAAGTGCACAGTGCAATGGTCTTTAGTGTACTCAGTTTTGCAACCATTATCATAATAAATTTTAGAAAACTTTTATCACCACAAGAAGAAACCATATACTTTTAGCTATGACTGTAACTCCTTCATTTTCCCAGACCTAGACAGCCACTAAACTATTTTCCATTTTTATAGATTTGTGTATTCTTGACATTTCATATAAATTGAATCATATATGTGGTATTTTGAGACTCTGCTTAACGTTTTCAAGGTTAGCATAATGTTTACATAATTCTTTCACTTCACATAATGTTGTCAAGATTCAAGCATGTTGTAGTGTATATCACTTCATTTCCTTTTCTGGTTGAATCATATTCCATTGTATGAATACATCACATTTTATTTATTCAATTGAACATTTAGGTTTCTAATTTTTGAATATTATAAATAATGCTTCTATGAACATTTGTATACAGGTTTTTGTGTGGATGAATGTTTTCATCTCTCTTGGCTATATACCTAAAAATGGGATTGGTGGGTCAAATGATAACTCTATATTTAGCTCTTTGAGGATCAACCAGACTTTTTCCAAAGCAGCTGTCTCATTTCATATTCATAATGAGTATATAAGAAATCTCATTTCTCAACATCCTAGACAGTTTTTTTTAATTTGTCTTTTTTATCCTAACCATCCTAGCAGGTATGAAGCAGTATCTCACTGTAATTTTGATTTGCATTTTGCTGATAGCTGATAATGTTGATGTGCTTATTGGACATTTCTATATATATATATATATTTTTTTTTTTTTGGACCCAACAATTTACTATTTTATTTACATTTTAATTTAGGAATAATGCATACATAAACACACACAGAAAATCACATCTATTATACATGTATAAATCAATGAATTATTATTGAACACACTTGTGTACTTCCCAGATCAAGAAACAAAACATTAAACATCTTGGAATCCTTATTCATGCTCTTTATAGTCACAGCCTGATCACTCTTCACAAGTTGGCAGTATTTACCTTTTTTCTTACACCAATGGCCAAAAAGTCATCTCAGATAGTCACAGAGTTAGCAAGTGCTAGAAGCTGAAATTTAAATCTATTTTTCTCTATGGGTGAAATCTATGTTCTTTACATGATACCATCATTTTTTACATGTGTTGGGGGCTCTGTAATGTGCAAAATTGCATTGCAACAGAATATATAAAACATGCTTGATATTGTAAGTAAATAATTGGTGTCTGAAATTGGATTTTTGATATTATTCAGTGAATGAATACAAGGATCGCAAGTCAATAAATATTATTGAGCATTTCCTAATCAGACATGAGTTCAGATGCAATATGTAAAATGGTGAAGGAAAGAGGCAAGGTATTGCCCTCAGAAACTTACATTTTACCAGGCACAGGAAGAAAATGAACATGTAGTAAATAGTAACATCAGTGTTGGCTGAATGTCTATAAAGGAAGTAAACACGGTTATGTGATGGGAAGTAATGAGGAGAATCAGTGGAGACAGGGGTAGTAAATAGGCTATTCAGGTGAAGGTGCTAAGTCAGAGAAAGTCTCTATGTTTTCTGCTACAGAACACAGCTGTGCAGCCAGAGCCCAACAAGCAAAGAATAGAAGGCCTAGGGCGATGTGCTGGAACTGGCCATGCAAAGACTTACAACACTTGGAGAGACACCTGGGTGTAATTCTATGGTTTTGTTTAACAATGTGTACTCTGATATTTGCCTATAGAAGATCATTCTTACCTCTGCGTGAAGAACAGACCATAGCCAATTGAGAATGGAAGCAAGAAACCCAGGGAGGAGAATGTTACAGTGGCCAAGGCAAGAGATGTAGTGGCTAGCACTGAGAAGGGTGGTCCTGGAGGTGGCAAGTTCAGTGTTGAAGATAGGGCTAACAGCCTGGCCAATGGGCTGGGGGGAATTAAGGATGTTTTCATGGGTCTGGGCTAGAGCAAGTGCATGCATCCCTCTCTGAGCAACACTGTCATCGAGGAAAGTTGACATACTCATGAGAAATGCTGCCAAAGATAAAAGCTACAATCTTCAAATAACACCTATAATTCTACTCTTTATATGTTAGGCAGTCATTGAGCTTTTGCTATGGACACCATGTCTCATATATTAATGCTGATGTGCATTTTTAAGTGAAAGAGTTTAAAAACAGCACAGAGAATGCCTTAGAGGTGTGAATACCACTCAATTGTGTGTGTGTGCGTGTGTGTGTGTGTGTGTGAAAGAGAGAGAGAGAGACTGAGAGAGAGAGAGAGAGAGAGAGAGAGAGAGAGAGGCTGTAAAGACTGTGTTTGGGGGCAAGGCAAGGTTGCTAGAAGCTGCTGGCTGAGAAATATCAAACAGTGATTTCAGGGATTTGGAAGTCAGGGCCTCATTCTAAACCAGTTTTTTTTTTTGGATGAAGTAATTTATAAATTTGATTTGCAATATAGTTTGTTGTGAAGCAAAAGCATAATTCAGTTTCACCATAGTATTATGACTAATGTTTTTTTTTTAGAGAAATGGCTATTCAGATCCAGTGCCCATTAAAAAATTGGTTATGAGTCTTTTTATTATTGACTTTTATGTGTTCTTTACATAGGCTAGATACAAATCCCTTATCAGATATATGATTTGCAAATATTTTCTTTCATTCTATGGGCTGTCTTTTCAGTTTTTTTATAGCATCTTATAATGCATAAAAGTTTTTACATTTTCCTTTTTCTTTTTAGACAGGGTCTCACTCTGTCACCCAGTCTGGAGGGTAGTGGCGCAATCTTGGTTCACTGCAACCTCTGCCTCCTGGGCTTAAGGGATCCTCCCACTTCAGCCTCCTGAGTAGCTGGGACCATAGGCATGCACCATCACACCTTTTTGATTTTTGTAGAGACACTGCTTCCCTATGTTGCCCAGGCTGGTCTCAAACTGCTGGGCTCACATGACCCGCCTGCCTCAGCCTCCCAAAGTGCTGAAATTACAGGCATGAGTCACCAAACCTGGCAAATTTTTACTTTCGATCAAGTCCAATTTATCTATTTTTTTCCTTTTTTTGCTAATGCATGTGATGCATATCTAAGAAATCACTGACAAATCCAAGGTCCCAAAACATACTCCTATGTTTTCTTCTAAGAGTTTCATAGTTCTGTTACATTTGGGTCTTTGATCCATTTCAAGTTCATTTTTGTATACAGTGTAAGATAGATGTCCAACTGCATTCCTTTGCATGTAGATATCCAGTTGTCCCAGCACCATTTGTTGAAGAGATCATTCTTTCCTCATTAAATTGTCTTAGCATCCTTGTTGAAATCAATTGACTATAAAACTGAGGGTTTATTTCTGGATTCTCAATTCTATTCCATTTATCTGTATGTCTATCCATATGCCAGTATCACACTATCTTGGTTATTGTTGCATTGTAGACAGTTTTGAAATCAAACAGCATGATCTCTCCAATTTTGTTCTTTTTCAACACTATTTCAGCAATTCTGTGTCCCTTGAGTTTCCATATGAATCTTAGAATCCACTTATCAATTTCTACAGAGAAGCCAGCAGGGATTCTGACAAAAATTGAGTTAAACCTACAGGTCAATTGGGGAAGTACTGCTATATTAATACTAGTAAGTCTTCTAATCCATGAATATAGGATATCTATTTATTTAGATCCTGCATAATTTCTTTCAATAATGTTTGGTGGTCTTAAGAATGTTTTGTGCCTCTTTTGGTAAATGCATTCCTAAGTGCTTTAATCTTTTTGAAGCAATCATTAAAGACTTGTTTTCATAATTTCAGATTTGATTTGCTCATTGCTACTGTATAGAAATATAATTGATTTCTGTATATTAATCCTTATCCTCTAAGCTTGCTGAAGTTCATAGTTTCAACGTTTTTTGTGAACTCCTTAGGATATTCTATATTTAAAAAATCATGCCATCTGCAAATACAGTTTTGTATCTTCCTTTACAATTTGGATGTTTTTCATTGTCTTGTCTACATCCATGGCTAGAACTTCCGTAAAATGTTGGCTGGAATTAATAAGACTGGACATTCTTATCTTGTTCCTACCCTTAGGGAGAAATTTCGGTGGCTTATTACCTTTTCTGTCTGCTCATATTACATTTAAACTGTGGGCTGATGCAGGCCAACCCAACAAGAGGCCAAGCCAAACCACATAACCAGCTTAAATGTCTATTTGTGGTATATGTCATAACTATTTACATTGTATTGGCCAAAGCATCACAGTCAAGCCCAAAATAAATGAAATGGGGACTTGTCCTTTTCTCAAAGAGGCACAGCAGGTCACCAGGCAATGAACAGGGACATATAATACTCTTACTGGCAAGGTAAGAAATAAATAACTGTAAACAATACCATCATTAACTCTATTAAATCTATGGGTAATTTCCGATACCACTAAGAGTAATAGAAAATAAACTAAACAATAAATTCAATTAATAGGTTAGGTGTGGTGGCTCATGCCTGTAATTCATGTACTTTAGGAGGCCGAGGCAGGTGGACTGCTTGAGGCCAGGAGTTTGAGACCAGGCTGGCCATCATGGTGAAACCCCATTTCTACTAAAAATACAAAACTTAGCTGGGTGTGATGGCACATGCCTGTAATCCCAGTGACTCAGTAAGCTGAGGCAGGAGAATCACTTGAACCTGGGAAGCAGAAGTTGCAGTGAGCCAAGATCACACCATTTTATTCCACCCTGAGTGACAAGGGATTCCATCTCGAAAAACAATAACAAATAAAAAAATTCAATTAATGATCTTAAGAGAAACCACAATTAAACCAGCTTTTTTTGTGTGTGTGACCAAGACCACTATTTAGAAATTATCCAAGGTTACAGAGAAGGCAAAATAAGAAAACTTATCAAAAACTTGTTAATATGCTGGATGTGGTGGCTCATGCATACAGTCTCTATGCTTTGGAAGGCCAAGGTAGGAGGACTGCTTAAGGTGAACAGTTTGAGACTATTTCTATGATGAATCAAATTAGCTCACTATGACTGACAATAAAAATACATGAACAGCTGAGAAACTGGAGAATACAGGAGGTGATGGATTACCATGTCTAAGGAATCATTCTCCCATAGTTAAAAAAATGATTAATTAAAAATTAAAATAAAAAGGTTGCAACCAGCCTGAGCAATATAGAAAATTCTTGTCTCTACAAAATATTTTTAAATATATTTTTTAAAACTTGAAAATAAGGAAAAATGGCCAGGTGTGCTGACTCACATCTGTAATCTCAGCACTTTAGGAGGCCAAGGCAGTTCATCTGAGGTCAGGAGTTCAAGACCATCCTGGTCAACATGGCAAAACCCTCTCTTCTAAAAATACAAAAAATTAGCTGGGCATGGTGGCATGTGCCTGTAGTCCCAGCTATTCAGGGGACTGAGGCAGGAGAATCGCTTGAACTTGGGAGGTGCAGGCTGCAGTAAGCCAAAATTGCTGCATTCCAGCCTGGGCAACAAAGCAAAGGCTCTGTTTCAAAAAAAAAAAAAAAAAAGAATAGAATAGAAAAGAAAAGAAAAGAAGGAAGAATGATGATTGCATAACGTCTTATTATAACTACACATTTTATTTTCCTTTTTTGATTAAAAAAATGCATAGAAACTTATGGAGCACAAGTGTAATTTTTTACATGCATTGATTGCATAGTGGTGACATCGGGATGGCAAAACATTTTCTATTAGGCCTATCAGTCACCTCACTCTCTCAAGATTTGTAATTTCAACTAACTAATCATAATTAATTATGGTCCAGGAGACTTTGGTCTTATAATGATAGAGCTTAACTCACAGAAAACTACTAAGATGTTGTTCAGTTTTGGGGTGAAGTTTTGTTTAGAAGATAACCCAAAAAGTTTCAATTTACTGCACAATAAGACATTGGCCAAAATTGAATTTAACTTAGTAATGTTACTTTGGTTTATTCTCCCCCAACTGACTACATGAATCCTTGCTTTTCAAATACTCCTTGAATCAGCATTCCTCTGTAGCTGTTGGTTCTTTCATAAACAGGTTAAATGGAACTTTAACATGTGCTAACAGATGACTCTGCCTGAAATTTGTGTTTTTATAGGCATCATAAAACCCTGAATCCCTCTGCCTCCAACCTCCCACCCATCCTCTGTGCTCCCACAGCACCCGGTACTTTTCCGATCAAAGCAGTATTCAAACTGCATAGGAACTGCCTATTAAGTTATCTCCCTCCCTTACCAGACTGTGAGAACCTTGACAGAGATCTTTCCTTACTTGAATATAGAGCCCCATGACCAAGTGCAGTCTCTCAAATCGTACATGATCGATCAATGTTTATACAACAAATGCTTGTTCTGTCATTGTTGCCAGGTGATGACCAGTAATTAAATGAATAAATGAATCCAGAAAACCTGGTGTCTAGAATGCAGGGGGAATTATCACAATAGACATAATAGTTAAGGAAAACACATTTAGTTGGTGTTCACTTTTAGGAAAGTCAGTATATGAAATTCAAATTTAGGATACAAGAGTACACATTCATTTTCCTCAAGCTTCTTTGTTTCATGAAATAATTCACTGGAGTTATGTCCCCTTCTGTGTTTAAGTACCTCTTATTAACTAGCTGTCTGGGTTAGCTTCAGAATCTGCTGACAAATGATGATCAGAAGTGAAAGTGTGAGTCAACAAGAAAACTATTTGATTTGTGTGGGGGCACCCAAGAGAGCTCTCCAGGAACGTGTTTATTGTGTAAAGTGAACCAAGAGTACTCACATAGTGAAGTAGTTTTATTTATGGGGTAAAGCTCTTTGACCTCTAAATGTCATAGATAATAAAATACAGGGAAAGGAGAATAAATGCTGTTTCTATGCTTCATTGTAGCACCTATAAGAAAGCTTGCTATCTTACCCCACTTTCAACCTGTACAGGCCCACTCTCCTCATTTAAAACCAAGTGTTCTCCCATCCTTTCTCAAAAGAGGACATACTGGTAATATTTAACTAGGCTGCATGAATAATAATTTTAACAAAACTCATGATTATCTCAATTGATGCAGAGAAGGCATTTGACAAAATTCAACAGCCTTTATGCTAAAAACCCTCAATAAACTTGGTATTGATGGAACATATCTCAAAGTAATAAAAGCTATTTATGACAAACCAACAGCCAATATCATACTTAATGGGCAAAAACTGGAAGCATTCCCTTTGAAATCCGGCACTAGACAAGGATGCCCTCTCTCACCACTTCTATTCAACATAGTCCTGGAAGTTCTAGCCAGAGCAATCAGGCAAGAAAAAGAAATAAAGGGTATTCAAATAGGAAAGGTGGAAGCCAAATTGTCTCTATTTGCAGACGACATGATAGTATACCTAGAAGACCCCATCACCTCAGCCCAAAAGCTCCTGCAACTGATAAGCAACTTCAGCAAAGTCTCAGGATATAAAATCAATGTTCAAAAATCACAAGTATTCCTATACACCAATAACAGACTTAAAGAGAACCAAATTAAGAATGAACTGCCATTCACAATTGCTACAAAGAAAATAAAATACCTAGGAATACAACTCACTAGGAATGTAAGGGACCTCTTTAAGGAAAACTACAAACAACTGCTCAACGAAATAAGAGAGGACACAAACAGATGAAGAAACATTCCATGTTCGTGGTTAGGAAGAATCAATATCGTGAAAATGGCTGTACTGCCCAAAGTAATTTACACAATCAATGCTATCCCCATCAAAATACCATTGAATTTCTTCACAGAACTGGAAAAAACCACCATGAATTTCATATGGAACCAAAAAAGAGCCCGCATAGCCAAGTCAATTCTAAGCAAAAAGAACACAGCAGGAGGCATCACGCTACCAGACTTCAAACTATACTACAAGGCTACAGTAATCAATACAGCATGGTACTGGTACCAAAACAGAGATATAGACCAATGGATCAGAACAGAGGCATCGGAGGCAACACAACACATCTACAACCATATTATCTTTGATAAACCAGACAAAAACAGGCACTGGGGAAAGGATTCCCTATTTAATAAATGGTGTTGGAAAAACTGGCTAGCCATGTGCAGAAAGCAGAAACTGGACCCCTTCCTGACACCTTACACTAAAATTAACTCCAGATGGATTAAAGACTTAAACGTAAGACCTGACACCATAAAAACCCTAGAAGAAAATCTAGGCAAAACCATTCAGGACATAGGAGTAGGCAAGGACTTCATGAACAAAACACCAAAAGCATTGGCAACAAAAGCCAAAATAGACAAATGGGACCTAATCAAACTCCACAGCTTCTGCACAGCAAAACAAACAGTCACTAGAGTGAATCGGCAACCATCAGAATGGGAAAAAATCTTTGCAGTTTACGCATCTGACAAAGGGCTGATATCCAGAATTTACAAAGAACTCAAACAGATTTACAGGAAAAAAACAAACAAGCCCATTCAAAAATGGGCAAAGGATATGAACAGAAACTTTACGAAAGCAGACATACATGAGGCCAGCAAACATATGAAAAAGTGCTCATCGTCATTGGTCATTAGAGAGATGCAAATCAAAACCACATTGAGATACCATCTCACACCAGTTAGAATGGCGAACATTAAAAAATCTGGAGACAGCAGATGCTGGAGAGGATGTGGAGAAATAGGAACACTCTTACACTGTTGGTGAAAGTGTAAATTAGTTCAACCATTGTGGAAGACAGTGTGGCGATTCCTCAGGGACCTAGAAATAGAAATTCCATTTGACCCAGCAATCCCATTACTGGGTATCTATCCAAAAGACTATAAATCGTTCTAGTATAAGGACACATGCACACGAATGTTCATTGCAGCACTGTTTACAATAGCAAAGACATGGAACCAACCCAAATGCCCAACGATGATAGACTGGACTGGGAAAATATGGCACATATACACCATGAAATATTATACAGCAATCAAAAATGATGAGTTTGTGTCCTTTGTAGGGACATGGATGAATCTGGAGAACATCATTCTCAGCAAACTGACACAAGAACAGAAAAAGAAATACCACATATACTCACTCATAGGTGGGTGAGAAAAATGAGAACACGTGGACACAGAGAGGTGGTCTACTATACACTGGGGACTGTTGGGGGGAATGGGGGAGGGACAGCAGGGGGGCTGGGGGGGATAGCCTGGGGATGAATACCAAGTGTGGGTGAAGGGGAGGAAAGCAGCAAAGCACACTGCCATGTGTGTACCTATGCAACTATCTTGCTCGTTCTGCACATGTACCCCCAAACCTATAATGAAATAAAAATTAAAATAAATAAATAAATAAATAAATAAAAGAATTTTAACAAAACATCATTTGCCACTTTCATTTTAGCATAGGTCTCGCTTAAGCCATTGCATGTGTTCTCCAAATATGGTGGATAAATGGAAGCTGCATTCACTGAACTAGGGTTTAAAAGTGTCTTAAAAAAGCTTTCTGACTAAATATAAAAACAAATGACTTATTTCTTACCTCGGTGACTGTAATGCTGACAATGGCAGAAAGTGCATGTTGGACATCTATTTGTTAGTTTGACAAGAATTAAGACTGTGTTTAGGCCAATAGGCAAAGTCAGAATTCCCCTTGGACATATCCTGCAGGGAGCAATGGAATGTGGCCCTTGAAATATTCCTAATGACCATCTTTTAATATACTGATTCTAAAATGATTGGGGGAAGGATTACATGAAAGATCTCTCTGGCTGATGTTTTCTATTACACAAAATGTTCCTTTTTCAAACGTTAGGATATCCTTGTTTCTAGGATACTTGACATCAATATTTCATATCTGCCAACAGAACTGAAGGGTCAGTAACCCTGGAAAAATTTGTCATGTAAAAGTAATGAGTGTTACATTAAAGAGAAAATGTATTTGAAAAATTAAAACTCAAATATTTTGTTTTAACAGAGACAGTATCTCTGCTATCCAGGCTAGAGCATGGTGGCACAATCATAGCTCACTGCAGCCTTGGCGTCCTGGGCTCAAGCAATCCTCCCACCTCTGCCCCTCCTCAGTAGCTTGGACTATAGGCATGTGTCCACCAAGTAAAGCTATATTTTTTTAATTTTTTTGTAGAAACAGGGACTTGCTATTTTGCCCAGGCTGGTTTTGAACTCCTAGGCTCAAGGCATCCTTCCACCTCAGCCTCCCAAAGTGCTGGGATTAAGGTGTGTGTTACTGCATGCAGCCTAACTCCAATGTTTTTAAAAGTTGCTCTAAGTTGACATCCTTTTCAAAATAAAGACCTCTACCACCAAAGTAGAAGAATATTTCCTTCAGCTAAAAATCTTGTCAAAAATAATTACACCAGCTTTGAAAAGAAAAAAAAAATGCTACTTGTCCAGAGTTATAGAAAAGGACTGACACTCATTTATGATAAGAGATCAACCTGCAAATCCATTTACTCAGGCTCCCTAGTGAAGAAAGCATGTCTGATTAGCTTAATAGAAATCTCTAATTTATCAATGATCTGTATTCCAAAATTAACTTGTAAGTGAGCTGTTTGAATAGAACATATATTTCCATAAAAAGAAAGGGTTAGAGTTTTTAGACCAGCTCCCAAAAGCCTATGACCTCAACCATGAGACCACTAGTACTAGTCTGTATTCCGGATCCTAAGAGCAATAGGCTGCAGTACAAGAAAGAAGAGTAAAAAGATTTCCTTTCACAGAGCAATTTAGAAAGAAATTTCTCAAAAGGCCAGGCTGAGATGTGGCACCCTCTGTTCTGCTAATATTCCTCTCCCAATGTCTTTAATCTCTGTCCAACCCCTCAAGGCTACCACAACCTTGAATGTGTGTTGGGTAAGAGGAGCACAGTAGGCTGAGCAGCAGGTATAGGGACTCGGCTATGATGAATTGTGTATAAGACATGGACACCAACTCTAGATAAACTGAGATACAGAACAAGGGGACTGTTTATGGAACTTGGATACACAGGTAGAGTTAGCCATAAGAGGCAGGAGAAATATCCTACCACCAAAATCTGCACCCAATGTTGAAGCTGTACCAGTAGCAAGGCTAATGCTGAGCTGCTGAAACACTTGTGTAGCATTTTTCACACTCCTCCAGCCCAGTGACAGGATTGAGTCCATTGTCTAAGTTTGGTGTTCAATTTAGAGGAGGTTAATTGTCTAGGTGAAATGAACTAAAGATCCATGAGGGTAATAAGTCAAGAAGGTAATAAAGATGTGTATATGATCAAAAAGATTTCTATTCATTTGGAGAAAATGACAAATTGGTCATTCTTTCAATAAATATTTATTGAATACCTACAACATGCCATGTACTACGTTAGAGGTTGGCATTACACAGTCTTCTGCTCTTATGGAGCTTATATTCTAGATCAATGTGGAAGAGTTCTGAGGAACCAAAAAAATCCTCTATGAAGAGGAAAAAGACAAAAAAATGAAGCTGCTCCAAAGCCACTACTGTTTAGACTTTCAAACAAGCCACCCCATGTTTTGGAGGTAATTGTAAAATATGAGCTAGTTTCAACTATTCAAGAGTTGAACAGTTAGATATCATTTGGGACATATTTCATCTACACTGAAACTGAGGTAAACCAAGAAAATACAAAACTGAGAAGTTTAACTTCCCAAATAAGACCAAGATAAAACCAACTGGGCTAGGTCCTTTCTGGCAACTTTCCCACCTCTCCTTTGACCTTCAAGGAACCATCTGGCTACTCACTGTGGCTCCCTTCCCAGGATCAGGCTTTATCCTTTTCACTGACTTTTGCCTATGTACATTTACCTGCCCAACTTCCCAAATCTTTCCTAGGAATAGGAAATAAGAGCATGATGGGCTCAGAAATAATCCACATTTCAGTATTAGTGTGAGTATTACCCCCTCCCATAATACCTTACCTTAATGAACTTGGAAATCTCCAGAAGTTTCTGTAAAGTGTTTATGAGAATTTCACACACCACAGCAAGGTAGTAGATGTTTTAGAGCTAAGGCCTCTCAAGGCCCACTCAAACCAAACTTGTGAACAACCTGCACCTCACATGTGTGTACATAGCTAGAACCCATAACCTTTGAATAGTTCATATATCATTGAGTTCTCCGTCCCCTAATTTTTAAAAACTAGCACTTCTCAGACTCTACATAAAAATATGTGCCAAGCCCCATGTAAACACTTTGTATAAATGTCATTTAATCCTCAGGACAACCTTATGAAATGGTTATTAGCCTCATTTTATAAATGAGAAAACTGAGGCACAATCCATTTAAAAGGCACAATCCGCAATGCAGGAAAAGAAAAGAAAAAAAAAAGGAAGATGTGACAAACAGAAAATATCAGAATGTCAAATGCAAACACAACCATATCGATAATTATGTTAAATGTATGGTGTAAACACCCAAAGTAAAGGCAGCGATTGTCAAGTTGGATTAAAAAGCAAGAAGCTCATTTTCAATATAAAGAAAAACAAGAGAAAATATACTAACCAAATACAAGAAAAAGAAAGTTGGAAAGGTTATATTAATGTCAAAGTAGATTTTAGAATAAGGAATATTACCAGGCATAAAGAGGAATATTTCATTTTGATAAAGGGGTTAATTCACCAAGAGCATATAATCTTAAATGTGTATGTACTTAATAACAAAGTTTCAAAATTCATGAAGCAAATTTAAAAAATGACAAAAACAAAAGAAGAAATAAGACAAATCCACAACCGTATTTGCAGATTTCAACAAGTTTTTATAGTAATTGACAGACCAAGCAGAAAATTAATTAGCAAGAATACAGAAGACTTGGAACACCACCAACCAACTTGACCTAATTGGCATTGATAGAATACTACATCCAACAATAACAAAATGCACACTGGTTTCAAGTGCATGTGAAATATTCACCATGGAAGACCAGCTACTAGACCATAAGAGAAGTCCCAGCAAATTTAAGAGGATTTAGACAATTCACAGTATGTTATTTGACCACACAAAACTAAATTCAATAATAGCAAAAAGATATCTGGAAAATATGCAAATACTTGGAATTTAGGCAACACACATGGGTCAAAGAAAAAATAAAAAGACAAATTGGAAAACATTTTGAGCTGAAGGAAAATGTTAATGCCACACATCAAATTTGTGGGATCAAGTTGGAATAATGATTAGAGGGAAATTTATAGCATTGAATTATTAAGCATTTATACATATCCCACCCCATCATGAGTTTATTTTGCAAGAAAAAACAAGGAATAAAGGACAAAATCCAGTCCTGAGCACAAGTCCAGTAATATAAAAGTGAACTGCTAAAGATAAAAGTTAAAGGAGAAGGTATAAGTGGTATCAAAAGACGTCTGAACTTCAAACTGCTTATTTCCGTAGCAGATGCTAGTCTAACAAGAGGTTAGATCAAGGAAGGTTGGTGAAGGAAGGCTGGAAAAGTCAGGGGGTCTGTGAACAAGAGTAGCATGGGCTGGCAAAGTTGATAAACTCTGATAATAGGACAGAGGTTATTGCTCTTGATTTTAAAATATACCTTTCTAGGCATAGGTTGTCTCTGGACCTAATATACTTAACACCTCCAGAGCGAGTGGATTACTTGAGGTCAGGAGTTTGAGACCAGCCTGACAAACATGGTGAAACCGTGTCTCTACTGAAAAATATAAAAATTAGCCAGGCATGGTGGCAGGCACCTCTAAACCTAGTTACTTAGGAGGCTAAGGCAGGAGAATAACTTGAACCCGGGAGGCAGAGGGTGCAGTGAGCCAAGATCACACCACTGTACTCCAGCCTGGGTGACAGAAAGGAAAGAGGAAAGAAGAGAGGGAGGGAAGGAGGGAGGGAGGGAGGGACACCTATGAGTTCTGTCAAAAATGACGAACACAGATGCAGGGATTGTGTGCTGGTTTAACTCTGTAATTCCCAAAAGTTATCCCTACATTGGAATCACCTGAGGAACTGTTTGTAAGAAAATCTGATTCAATATACTAGACCTGGATACCTCCAAAGGTTTCTCAATTCATTCCAATAATTCTCACTTTGGAAAGTACTGGTATAAATATTACCACTAAAAACAACCACTACTCGTTATTGATTACCTGCCAGGTACTAGGTCCTGTTTTATGTGCTTTACATATATTGTTCAATTTAATTCATTAGCAGAAGGGCATTGTGAAGACCAAGTGAGAAAGTGTAAGAAGTTTCAGTGGAGTTCATCCCCACTTAGCGAAATAGAAATGGACAAGGAAAGACATCTTGACATAGAGACAAAAACTTTTTAATTACCTGTAAAGATATAAAAAAATGTGATTAACACTGATTAAAGCAATAAAAAGACTGATGAGATCAGGGTTTTTTTAAGACCAAAAAACGGGGAAAAATATTGAGGCAGCATAGAACAGTACTCAAAGAGGTAGAGAACATTTGTCTCTCAAATCTGATCTATTCCTGGGGTCGTATAACAAACTGGCTTCAAAAATTCTGCATAATACCAGAATTGTTCAGAATTCCAAGTTCAACATTCACTCTCTGCCAGCGCCAACTCAGTTAAATGAGACCCCAAAAGACCTATATCCTCTAGGTCTAAGTCAAAATAAATTGGTTTCCTTAAATACCTGAGACTAAGTATTCACCAACCTCTTAAAATGTACCTGGTCCCAGATGCACGTGCTATGGACACGTTACTTGTTTTACATATTTTTTCTTGCCTAATATGTTTGTCTTATTGATGGTCTTGAATCAATTATTCCAGAAAGCAGAAAAGATGTGGCATAATAGTGCCTAGCAAATGGCATATCCAATTACAATTCATAAATGCTCTTTGACAATGACACATATAATAGAAGATAAGTTCTAGTACATATCACATGAAATTAGGATCAAGAAAGCGTTGAGCAAAGTACAGTATCATTCTGGTTAAAATATAAGAAAATTTTGTGAGGACAGAGGTAATAACAGCTCTCTACTGGTCTGATGCTCGAGCCCAAGGACATTGAGCTATCATCTAACAAAAACGAGGGGTCAGACTAAGCTAGAGATTAAGTGCCAGGTCATTTTTTAGCTTCTATCCCTGAAATAAAGGCTATTTCTTATTTGCAATTATGCATTTCTCAGGCTTAAGGGCCCTGTGGCCAACCAGAATAATCTCTGTTCCCTCTCCTTCCTCTATTAACCACATTCATTAAGCAACGCATCAAAGGAATTTATCTTTCTAAGCCTGATCCATTTAGAAGTGGCCATTACAGCTTAAAACAGTACCTACCAATCAGGAACAAAAACATGTTTTTTTACATTAAGGTTTATTTTCTCAGATTGCCACGCTTCCTTTAAACACTACTTCCAGTATCGTTCCTCTTATTGTTCTTATCAGGTCTACTGGTGTCTATAAATAGAAGAAAATCTGTGTTCAATTAACATGAATTACCATCTTTTAAGCAGCTCCTCTTTCTATTCTCAACTCTGGACCTAATAAAATCTCCTTGGCCCTGACAGATAATGTCTCCAGAAAAGTTACTTTAATGTTTAAAACTTAAACATTTACAAGGTGGGCAGACCATCTGAGGTCAGGAGTACGAGACCAGCCTGGTTAAAATAGTAAAACCCCATGTCTACTGAAAATACAAAAATTACCCAGGCCTGGTGGCATGTGCCTGTAATTCCAGCTATTTGGGAGGCTGAGACAAGAGAATTGCTTGAGCCTGGGAGCTGGACTGCAGTGAGCCAAGATCACGCACCATTGCACTACAGCCTGGGTGACAGTGAAACCCTGTTAAAAAAAAAAAAACTAAACATTTAAACCATAAACTCATATAAGTAATGAGATAGAATATTAAGCAGCTACAGTATTATAAGCTTCATTACACCTAAGAGGCAGCCTTAGATATCATCCATAAAAATGAAACAAAGGGCAGGCAAAGCTTTTACACTAAAGAGGTCTTGTTCACATTACTTGTATCATGGAAACCAAACAACAGTTGCATGAGTTTACAAACAAACTTATATAAAAAAGAGGTTATAATATATCTTAGCTTACAAATCCTGTTGTCCCAAATATTTAAAAATGTTTTTCTGTACTCAAACAGTTTATCAGAGACCTGCATGTGTAGACCACATGTTCTGGTGTCATTGCAAAAGTATCCTTACTAGAATGAACTAAGGTGTTGGCCATCAGGTAATACTCAAGACCTTTCACAAAATACATTCTTTTGTTTTATCCACTGAAAAGACCTGACTGCCTTGTGACGCAACATTTTTTTCAGGCCTCAGTGTCAGTAAACATTCTTCTCCATGGCAACTAGCTTTATATTTTATGAACACTAATTCCTATAACTAATCACATTACCTTCTCTTTGCTTCCTGCCAGTTTCTCCATGACCCCCTTGCATGTGACATTTTGGGGTATCAGCTTCATTTAGATTATTAATTTCACCCAGAAACAATTTTTTTTTTCATTTAAAGATACTGTACTGCTTTCTCATAAATCTCTCTTTTTTTTTTTTTGGATTATAGTGGGGTAGAAATAAATCAACTACAAAATTGTCAAAAAAAAAAAAAAATACGCTACTAAAATGTCTGCCCATCCTTGGCTAACGTACCTCCTCACAAGAGAAAATGGCCCTATACAACGGACCAGTTACTTTCCAACAAATTGCAAATCACTTGTAGATCATTTGCCAAGGCAAAGACAGTTATTCCAACTTTGGCCCACTGTCTTCCACCTTTTCACCAGCCCCCAAAAATTCAGGGTTCGTTATAAAGGTCTCAGACATCTTTGGAACAGGACCTAGAAAAACAAATTTATTACCTTAGGCCTATTTTCTTGAGAATCTGGCAAAAACCAGAGACTTAGAAAAGTGTACATAACACAAACATGTATCCAATTTCTGTGATTCTGGAAGGCCCATAAATACCCACCAAGCTCATCCACAAGCCTTTAGTCAAGAACTTCTTTCTAGAAAATGGCAAGCTGAGATGCCACCCACAAAAGTGAGAGAGAGAAAGAGAGAGAGAAGAAGAAGGAGGAGGAGGAGGAGGGGAGGAAGGGAGGAAGGGAGGGAGGGAGAGAGATCCTAAATATTACTTTACTTTCATGTAAAGATGGGTTGGGAATCACAGACACATTATTCGGTAATAAAATATCTGTACTGTGATAACTGACTCAAAATGTCCTGCTTCACTCATCTTCACTCCATAGTCACTGTGTAATCAGTAGTAAATTCAGCCTCACCTCAGTGTCCTTATCCAGGTTTCTTCTTCCTCAGAGGACCTCCCTTCAAGTAACATTGTGTGTTGCCTGTCTTGACTGACTAGAATGGAAGTTCCATGAGGGCAGGAGTTTGTTTTGCTCATGGCTGTACCTCCAATGCGTTTAAGAGGCACTCAAATATTTCAATAGATTTTTGGAGAACAGATGGTGTTTGGTTAGTGATAATTTCTGATATTTCAGTGCACCCATCACCCACGCAGTGTGCGCTATACCTAATGTGTAGTCTTTTATCCCTCACCCCTTCCACCCTCAAATATTTTTTAATGAATTCCCTATAGAACTCTCTACTCTTCATAGAAGGGGTTGGCAAACCATAGCCCGCAGGGTAAATCTAGGCTTCCACCGGTTATTGTAAATAAACTTTTTTTTTTTAATTTTTATTGCATTATAGGTTTGGGGGTACATGTGCAGAACGTACAAGATAGTTGCATAGGTACACACATGGCAGTGTGTTTTGCTGCCTTCCTCCCCCTCACCCACAATTGGTATTCATCCCCAGGCTATCCCCCCAGCACCCCCCGCTGTCCCTCCCCCATTTCCCCCAACATTCCCCAGTGTATATTAGACCGCCTCTCTGTGTCCATATGTTCCCATATTTCTCACCCGCCTATGAGTGAGTATATGCGGTATTTCTTTTTCTGTTCTTGTGTCAGTTTGCTGAGAATGATGTTCTCCAGATTCATCCATGTCCCTACAAAGGACACAAACTCATCATTTCTGATTGCTGCATAATATTCCATGGTGTATATGTGCTACATTTTCCCAGACCAGTCTATCATCGATGGGCATTTGGGTTGGTTCCAGGTCTTTGCTATTGTAAACAGTGCTGCAATGAACATTCGTGTGCATGTGTCCTTATAGTAGAACGATTCAGAGTCTTTTGGATAGATACCCAGTAATGGGATTGCTGGGTCAAATGGAATTTCTATTTCTAGGTCCCTGAGGAATCGCCACACTGTCTTCCACAATGGTTGAACTAATTTACACTCCCACCAACAGTGTAAGAGTGTTCCTATTTCTCCACATCCTCTCCAGCATCTGCTGTCTCCAGATTTTTTAATGATCGCCATTCTAACTGGTGTGAGATGATATCTCAATGTGGTTTTGATTTGCATCTCTCTAATGACCAATGATGATGAGCACTTTTTGATATGTTTGTTGGCCTCATTTATGTCTTCTTTTGTAAAGTGTCTGTTCATATCCTTTGCCCATTTTTGAATGGGCTTGTTTGTTTTCTTTCTGTAAATCTGTTTGAGTTCTTTGTAAATTCTGGATATCAGCCCTTTGTCCGATGCGTAAATTGCAAAGATTTTTTCCCATTCTGATGGTTGTCGATTCACTCTAGTGACTGTTTCTTTTGCTGTGCAGAAGCTGTGGAGTTTGATTAGGTCCCATTTGTCTATTTTGGCTCTTGTTGCCAATGCTTTTGTTGTTTTGGTCATGAAGTCCTTGCCTACTCCTATGTCCTGAACGGTTTTGCCTAGATTTTCTTCTAGGGTTTTTATGGTGTCAGGTCTTACATTTAAGTCTTTAATCCATCTGGAGTTAATTTTAGTGTAAGGTGTCAGGAAGGGGTCCAGTTTCTGCTTTCTGCACATGGCTAGCCAGTTTTCCCAACACCATTTATTAAATAGGGAATCCTTTCCCCATTGCCTGTTTTTGTCTGGTTTATCAAAGATTATATGGTTGTAGATATGTTGTGTTGCCTCCGATGTTTCTGTTCGGTTCCATTGGTCTATATCTCTGTTTTGGTACCAGTACCATGCTGTTTTGATTACTGTAGCCTTGTAGTATAGTTTGAAGTCTGGTAGCGTGATGCCTCCCCCTGTCCTCTTTTTGCTTAGAATTGACTTGGCTATGCGGGCTCATTTTTGGTTCCATATGAAATTCATGGTGGTTTTTTCCAGTCCTATGAAGAAATTCAATGGTAGTTTGATGGGGATAGCATTGAATGTGCAAATTAATTTGGGCAGTATAGCCATTTTCACGATATTGATTCTTCCTAACCATGAACATGGAATGTTTCTCCATCTGTTTGTGTCCTCTCTTATTTCATTGAGCAGGTGATTGTAGTTTTCCTTAAAGAGGTCCCTTACATTCCTAGTGAGTTGTATTCCTAGGTATTTTATTTTCTTTGTAGCGATTGTGAATGGCAGTTCGTTCTTGATTTGGTTCTCTTTAAGTCTGTTATTGGTGTATAGGAACGCTTGTGATTTTTGAACATTGATTTTATATCCTGAGAGTTTTCTGAAGTTGCTTATCAGTTGCAGGAGCTTTTGGGTTGAGGTGATGGGGTCTTCTAGGTATACTATCATGTCGTCTGCAAATAGAGACAATTTGGCTTCCACCTTTCCTATTTGAATACCCTTTATTTCTTTTTCTTGCCTGATTGCTCTGGCTAGAACTTCCAGGACTATGTTGAATAGAAGTGGTGAGAGAGGGCATCCTTGTCTAGTGCCGGATTTCAAAGGGAATGCTTCCAGTTTTTGCCCATTAAGTATGATATTGGCTGTTGGTTTGTCATAAATAGCTTTTATTACTTTGAGATATGTTCCATCAATACCAAGTTTATTGAGGGTTTTTAGCATAAAGGGCTGTTGAATTTTGTCAAATGCCTTCTCTGCGTCAATTGAGATAATCATGTGGTTTTTGTTTTTGCTTCTGTTTATGTGGTGAATTACATTTATAAACTTGCGTATGTTGAACCAGCCTTGCATTCCTGGGAACAATCCTACTTGATCATGATGGATAAGTTTTTTAATGTGCTGTTGCAATCGATTTGCCAGTATTTTATTGAAGATTTTTGCATCTATGTTCATCATGGATATTGGCCTGAAGTTTTCTTTTCTTGTTGAGTCTCTGCCAGGTTTTGTTATCAGGATGATGTTGGTCTCATAAAATGATTTGGGAAGGGTTCCCTCTTTTTGGATTATTTGGAATAGTTTCAGAAGGAATGGTACCAGATCCTCTTTGTGTGTCTGGTAGAATTCAGCTGTGAACCCATCTGGACCTGGGCTTTTTTTGTGTGGTAGGCTCTTAATGGCTGCCTCAACTTCTGACCTTGTTATTGGTCTATTCATACTTTCGGCTTCCTCCTGGTTTAGGCTTGGGAGGACACAGGCATCCAGGAATTTATCCATTTCTTCCTAATTTACTAGTTTGTGTGCATAGAGTTGTTTGTAGTATTCTCTGATGATGGTTTGAATTTCTGTGGAATCTGTGGTGATTTCCCCTTTATCGTTTTTTATTGCATCTATTTGGTTGTTCTCCCTTTTCTTTTTTATCAGTCTGGCTAGTGGTCTGTCTATTTTGTTGATCTTTTCAAAAAACCAGCTCTTAGATTTGTTGATTTTTTGAAGGGTTTTTCTTGTCTCTATCTCCTTCAGTTCTACTTTGATCTTAGTTATTTCTTGTCTTCGGCTAGGTTTTGAGCTTTTTTGACTTTGCTCCTCTAGCTCTTTCAATTTTGACGATAGGGTGTCCATTTTGGATCTCTCCACTCTTCTCATGTGGGCACTTATTGCTATATATTTTCCTCTACAGACTGCTTTAAATGTGTCCCAGAGATTCTAGTATGTTGTTTCTTCAATCTCATTGGTTTCAAAGAACTTCTTTATTTCTGCCTTCTTTTCATTGTTTATCCAATCAACATTCAAGAGCCAGTTGTTCAGTTTCCATGAAGCTGTGCAGTTCTGAGTTATTTTCTGAATTCTGAGTTCCAACTTGATTGCACTATGGTCTGAGAGACTGTTTGTTATGATTTCCGTTCTTTTGCATTTGCTGAGGAGTGCTTTACTTCCAATTATGTGGTCAATTTTGGAGTAGGTGTGATGTGGTGCTGAGAAGAATGTATATTCTGTGGATTTGGGGTAAAGAGTTCTGTAAATGTCTATCAGGTTTGCTTGTTCCAGGTCTGAGTTCAAGTCCTGGATATCCTTGTTAATTTTCTGTCTGGTTGATCTGTCTGCTATTGACAGTGGAGTGTTAAAGTCTCCAACTATTATTGTGTGGGAGTCTAAGTCTCTTTGTAAGTCATTAAGAACTTGCCTTATATAACAGGGTGCTCCTATATTGGGTCCATATATATTTAGAATCATTATCTCTTCTTGTTGTATCGATCCTTTTACCATTATGTAGTGACCTTCTTTGTCCCTTTGATCTTTGTTAGTTTAAAGTCTATTTTATCAGAAATGAGAATTGCAACTCCTGCTTTTTTTTTGCTCTCCATTTGCTTGGTAAATCTTCCTCCATCCTTTTATTTTGAGCCTTTGTGTATCTTTGTGTGTGAGGTGGGTTTCCTGGATACAGCACACTGATGGGTTTTGGTTTTTTATCCAATTTGCCAGTCTGTGTCTTTTGATTGGTGCATTTAGCCCATTTACATTCAGGGTTAATATTGTTATGTGTGAATTTGATACTGCCATTTTGATGCTGTCTGGCTGTTTTTCCCATTGGTTCATGTACATTCTTCATTTTGTTGATGGTCTTTAGCATTTGGTATGCTTTTAGGATGGCTGGAACTGGTTGTCTCTTTCTATGTGTAGTGCCTCTTTCAGGAGCTCTTGTAAAGCAGGCCTAGTGGTGACAAAATCTCTGAGTACTTGCTTGTTCATGAAGGATTTTATTTTTCCTTCACTTATGAAGCTCAGTTTGGCTGGATATGAAATTCTGGGTTGAAAGCTCTTTTCTTTAAGGATGTTGAATATTGGCCCCCACTCTCTTCTGGCTTGTAGAGTCTCTGCTGAGAGATCTGCTGTGAGTCTGATGGGCTTCCCTTTGTGGGTGACCCGACCTTTCTCTCTGGCTGCCCTTAGTATTTTCTCCTTCGTTTCAACCCTGGTGAATCTGACGATTATGTGCCTTGGGGTTGCTCTTCTTGCAGAGTGTCTTTGTGGTGTTCTCTGTATTTCCTGGAGTTCAGTATTGACCTGTCTTGCTAGGTTGGGGAAATTTTCCTGGATAATATCCTGAAGAGTGTTTTCCAGCTTAGATTCATTCTCTTGATCACATTCTGGTACACCTATCAAACGTAGGTTGGGTCTCTTCACATAGTCCCACATTTCTTGGAGATTTTGTTCATTCCGTTTTGTGCTTTTTTCTTTAATCTTGGTTTCACGTTTTATTTCATTGAGTTGATCTTCAATTTCTGATATTCTTTCTTCTGCTTGGTCAATTCGGCTGTTGAAACTTGTGCATGCTTCACGAAGTTCTCGTGTTGTGTTTTTCAGCTCCTTCAATTCATTCATATTCCTCTCTAAGTTTTCCATTCTTGATATCAATTCCTCGAATATTTTTTCAAATCTTTTTTCAAGGTTCTTAGTTTCTTTGCACTGATTTAGAACATGTTCTTTTAGCTCAATGAAGTTTCTCATTATCCACTTTCTGAAGTCTGATTCCATCATTTTGTCACACTCATTCTCCGTCCAGCTTTGTTCCCTTGCTGGTGAGGAGTTTTGGTCCTTTGTAGGAGGTGAGGTGTTTTGGTTTTGGGTGTTTTCCTCCTTTTTGCGCTGGTTTCTTCCCATCTTTATGGATTTATCCGCCTGTCGTCTTTGTAGTTGCTGATTTTTCAATTGGGTCTCTGTGTGGATGCTGAGATTGTTGATGATGACGTATTTCTGTTACTTAGTTTTCCTTCTAGTGGTCTAGCCCCTCTGCTGTATGAGTGCTGAGGTCCACTCCAGGCCCCGTTTGTCTGGAGTATACCTGTAGCAGCTGTGCAAGAGTGAGGGATGATACCAGTTTCTTCTTCTGCTGTCTTTGTTCCAGAATGGTGCCCGCCAAATGTCAGTCTCATTAGTCCTTTTTTTGCGGTGACTCTTTGGATGTACAGGGGTCAGGGAGCTGCTTAAGGAGACGGTTTGTGCTTTATACTAGCTTCAGTGCTGAGCTGTGAGCTCCGTTGTTCATTCAGGGTTGTTGGGAGGTTGTTTATGTCTGCTCTAATAGAACTCATAAAACACCACCCTTTTATATCCCCCCCTCATATGCACTGTTTCAGGGAGTTGGGGCTTTCTTTATGAGTATCTGTTGCACTGTCCTGCCCCACTACGTGGCAGTCTATTCACTATTTGCCTGCTGGGGCTGTGACCCACTAGCGTGGTTCTGCCCTGTTGCTGCTGGTCTCCCTTCTGCTGTGGAGAGCTCCCATCTCCTGGGAGTCTCTCTGTTATGGCAGGTTGCCTCGGCAATGGCAGGCTGCTTCGGCCCTGGGCGGTACTTCAATAGGGGCGGATTGTGTCAGCGGTGGTGGATGCCCCTCCCTCACTGGGCTGCACCTTCCTAGATGCCGGCAGCAAAACTCTCAGCGCCAAGCGTCTCCAGTCATTGCCCTGCTTGTCCCTGTGAGTGTGGGACCCGCTGAGCCCGATTACACAGCTCCCTCCCTCAGAGTCCGTCCTCTCTCTCTCCCTGCCTCTCCGCAAGCTTAAAGTTCGACTCTCTCACTGGCGCCCCAGGAGCCTGCCGATAGGGCACTGGGATCCGTGCGATCTCCCGTGCCGCTGCCCACTTCACCGGCTCAGATCACGCTTCCCAGGAAACTCCTAGTCTGGCTCACTGTCCAAGTCCCGTTCAATCAGATGGACGCGCCAATCTGCCCTTCAAACTCTCAGATTGCCAGTTTAGCAGGGCGCCCAGACCAGTGAGTTCCGTGCCGGGTCCTGCTGCGGCGCCGGCCTAAGCGGCGTCGGCCGAAGCGGACACGCCAGAGGGCTGCGTTAGCCGGTTTTACTTTACTAGCGTCCTATGGTACTTTCAACGCTCTGTGGGCTAGAAAAGTCCATCCGAGAATGCGGCTAGGACTCACCCTCTGCGCCGTCACTGAGAGCTGCAATCCTGAGTCATTTCTACGACGCCATCTTGCCGGGCCTCCCCTGCATTCCTCGTAAATAAACTTTTAATGAACTCGGCCATGCCTATTTACATACATATTATTTATAACTGCATCTAGACTACAATGGCAGAGCTTAGTAGTTGCACTGGGAACCACATGGCCTGCAAGGCCACAAATATTTACTATCTGTCCCTTTACAAAAAATGTTTGCTGGACCCCCATGGCATTCATTTGGTCCTTATTTTCCAAACTAGATTGGGAGCACTTTTGGGACAGGTCTTATATTTCTTTGAGCCTATAACACAGTACAAAGCTAAAATAGCTAGCACTATACAAATACAGATTTCCTACTCCCAACATAAATTATCTTTACACAGTTAATCCAAAGATAGTATTTTCCATAATCGATGCCTTTCTAGCAAGGCCAGAACTGATTACCTGTGTTCAGTGATTTGGGACAACAGGGAGAAGGCATATTGATGCTATCTTATTAGTAGTAAACTTTCTTGTTCAAAATCAATCATGCAACCTTTAAAATATGAATGCATATTTAACAACTGGAAAGTTCTTCCTGATATCTTTCAGACAAATTATTTGAGGTAAGCCATAGTTATTTTCTCAAAGTCAAAAATCCCTCTAACAAACATCTCTTTTTATGCCAGGCACATTATAAGTACCCAACAGTCAGTGAACAAATCACCCTCCCATAAATATTCTGCTCACGAATTTTTACAAATTACAATTACCTGAAAAGTGACATCAAGATTTATACCCTTTTGCCAATTCATTTAAAATATATTCGACCTTCCTCAATTCTTTGAAAAATTGTATCCTTTTTGTCATTCTCTGAAAATTTTAACTTGCATAGGTATCATTTAAAAGTAACTGAACACTAAATGGACAAATCGAGGTCTGGTATGAGTCCACTGTTTACTCCAACTACAGAGGTAATCAAATAGGATACATTCCTGTTGGATGATATGTCATTAGAAAATAATGTAGCCCGCGGACTAGGAACTGAGAAAGTCTAGAAACTTTACTGAATTATCTTTGCTAAGTTATTTTGAATAAGCAACAATATACACAATAATATACAATCATTTGAGAAAACTATTGTTTATTTAGCAAAGAAAAAAGGTTACACTGGTAGAATTCAGTAGGTAAAAATATTTTTAAAAATGTCACTGTGAAACTTTGCCAGACCAAAGTTCAGCAATACAAAGCTCCTATAGCTGTAGAATTAAAACAATTATCTTTTGATCCCCCCACCCCAAGATTTGTCTAAAATAATTACAAAAAAAAATGGCAAGAAACAAGAGAGTGCTGGTACCTTTTTCTTTTTTTTAAACAGGTTTTAATGTTGTACATGTATTATATAAGAGGATTCCTAGGCATTTCATAAGACAATGCTCCGACTGTTTTTAGTGACTAATATTAAGAATAAGCCAAATAATAAATTAAAACTGAGTTTTAAAATGAGGTCAAAATGGTTCAATAATTATTTACTTTCAGTTTAAAACAATAAAATGGAAGCATTTCAGAATGGAAATGAAAGCTGAACCCAGGCAGTATTTAGTTTACCTAAGGTAAAACTCTGTACAAAGGTAACCTCATTTGTTTGTTGGAAACTGTATGCAGCACACTGTGCTAAAAATATAAAACAATTAAGACTTTCAGCCATTACTAAAAATAAACATGTAAGATACTAAGCAACAGGTAAAAATACAAAAATGAACAACTTAATTTTAAATTTTCCACATGGAGCAATAAAGCAGATAACTGAATAATTTAAGGAGATGCAAATGGTCCTCTTCGTTCTTATTCTTGGAAATTTACTCAGGAAAATAAATTTCTGGTCACAGCTGAACACTCCAATCTCACCTGAAAGAAACAAAGTGATTATATTAATAGAGAAGAAGGAAGGAAGGAAAGGAGGGAGTAGGGGAGAGAGGGTTGGTCAAAGGAGGTAGCAGAAAAGGAAGGGAGAAGGAAGGAGGGAAGGACAATAAAAGCAGATGGGAGGGGATAAAAAAATGAAAGGGAGAAGGAAGAAAGATGAAAAGGTAAGAAGGAGGAACATTTAATAAAGAAAGAAAAGTTAATGGGTTCCATCAGTAACAAAGACTTGAGTCCTCAGAAAAGGAGGAAATATTTGTGTTTCTCATTGTCGATTCTTAGAAACCATTAAGATAAGCACACTAATCATGGCTTTAAAACAAACAAACAAACAAAAACTGAACACTGTGTGCATGTTGGAGAGAGAAGTGAGGAGGAAAAAAAAAAATGGAACAACAAGTAAAACATTCCACAGAGGCAAGCAATAGCTTATCAAAAGTAAATAGAAAATACAGCAAAGAAATGTACCTATTTTACATGATCAACAAAACAGAAAAATGACATCATCTTTTTCACAAGGACATGATTTTAATAGTAACATATTAAGATGCAATGTCTGCTAAATTATAAAAATTGCTTTAAAAATATATTGACTCAATTATCATTTCCTTTCCTTTATGTGTTGACATTTTTCAAATATTTCATGTTGAAATAACTTCAAAACATGATTATTACAACATGTGGCAAATATCTTCACATCTTCCTTCAAATTTTAAACTAATGCTTAATGCATTAAACTTGATTGATGAATATACTACATTCGTTATTTAAAACCAGGGCTAGAATGGTCCTTAGAAAATCATCACACTTACATAAAATGCTGACAAATAATTTACATATCATTTCTACACAGAATTCTGTTCACACTATGTATAATCTTGACATTATCAGTAACTGTGCATACATGATAAACTTACTATACTTAAAAGCCATTGTTCCTGTCCATTAACTGATGAATGGATAAATAAAAAGTGATACACACTCATCCAATGAAACATCACTTAGCAATAAAAAGGAATGAAGTACTGATACATGCTATGACATGGATGAACCTTGATAACATGATGCTAAGGGAAAGCCAAACACAAAGGCCACAGATTGCATGATTCCATTTAAATGAAGTGTCCAAAACAGGCAAAATCAGAGAGACAGAAAGCACATTATTAATTTCCAGGGGCTGGGGAAAGGAAGAATTGGGAGCGACTGCTAATAGGCATAGAGTTTCTTTTTAGGGTGAATGAAACGTTCTGGAAATAGACAGCAGTGATCCTTGCACAACATAGCAGATATACTAAAAACCACTGAATAGTATACTTTAAAATGGCAAATCTGAGGCCAGGTGCAGCAGTTCACATCCTGTAATCCCAGCAGGATTACTTTGGACTTTGGGAGGCTGAGGCAGGTGGATTATGAGGTTAGGAGATCGAGACCATCCTGGCCAACATGGTGAAACCCCATCTCTACTAAAAATACAAAAATTAGCCAGGTGTGGTGATGCAAGCCTATAATCCCATCTACTCAGGAGGTTGAGACAGGAGAACTGCTTGAACCCAAGAGGCGGAGGCTGCCGTGAGCCAAGATCACACCATTGCACTCCAGCCTTGGTGACAAGAACAAGACTGTTTCAAAAAAACAAAAAAGGCAAATTTGATGTTACATGAATTTTATCTCTATTGTTTAAATTGCAAAAGAAAGTCAATGTTCCAATTAAGAGCATCATTATCATAGTATGGCCATAACTAGGAGAATAAGGAATGGGTTCTCAATCATAAAGATGTCACATTAGAAGAATTACTTGGCAAGGGAAATTTTGGTGACACATTTAAGGGCACATTAAAGGGAAAATTGCTGTTGCTGTTAAAACATGTAAAGAACATCTTTCCCAAGAAGTGAATTTAAAATGTTTACTAGAAGCCAAAATCCTCAAGCAATATTATCATCCCATTATTGTCAACTGTACAGAGTTCACACACAAAGATGGCCTATCTACATAATTTAAGGAACTGGTTCCGGGAGGCAATTTCCTCTCCTTTCTGAGAAAGAAGAATGAACTAAAATTCAGTTAGTAAAATTTTCATTAGATGCTGCTTATGGATGGTGTATCATGAGTAGAAATTGTATACACAGGGACATTGCTGCAAGAAACTGCCTGGAGGTAAAAATAATGTTCTGAAAATCAGTGACTTTGGAATGTCTCATCAGGAGGATGGCGGTGTATATTCATCTTTTGACTTAAAGCAGATTCACATTAAATGGACAGCACCAGAAGCTCTTAATTATGGGAGATATCGTTCTGAGAGTGACACACAGAGCTTTGGCATCCTCCTCTGGGAGACTTTCAGCTTAGCGGGGGTCTGTCCATAGCCTGGAATGACAAATCAGCAAGCTCAAGAGCAAGTGTAAAGATACTGGATGTCAATCTCTTGGAAGTGTCCAGAGAGTATTTTAATAAAACAATGCTGAGGTGTTAGGATTACAAACTTGAAAACCGGCCCCAAATTTACTGAACTTCAGAAAGAGCTGCCATCAAGAAAGTTGCACAGTGATGAAACAGTGCCAAACTCAGCCTTCAGGACCCTATTGTCAGCAGACCAGTACTTTTCTTCTCATTAGCATGCATGCCATATTACCTTCAACATTCTCAAGTGTTTTATTAGCTATTTTCTTAAAATATGTGCTGCTTTAAACATTATAAGTAAGAAAGTATAAGTTCCAAACATAAGGGATCACATAGATCTATCTTTTTCACATCTAGGACTGTTGCTGCTTCTCAGAACCTTTCTACTCCAGGCTCAGTTCATAGTATGCTGTCCTCCATCACAGACACCTATTGGTACTATAAACTGTACTGGTAGTACCACATTTGTAGGACACCACCGCAGAAAACAAAATAGCCTTCCTACTCTGCTGAGACAAGACTATATTTGTGAACATCGTTTGATACTGGGAATTACTTGGACCTTCTAAGTTTGTCTTTTTTTTTTTTTTTTTGGCCAGATACTGGTCCTGTTCTATTAGTAAGACTATCATTTCCCTAGGTTTCACCATGCTGTCCTATGCACAAAAATCCTCAAAGAGTTGAGGCAGCTGATTTTAACTGATGTTATAGAGAGCTGCGACAGCAAGAATCAAGTTTAAAAAGGTGGTCTAGAGGAAAAAACAGCTAGGATGGTGATCAAAGTAGAGAAGAAAAGGCAAATATAAAATCAGTCTTATCAGATGTATGCCTTTATAAAAGACATACACACTTTTTAATTTTATGATCAAATTCACCAAAAAGATCCTAAGAAATGTTTCAGTAGTTTACATAGATTCTTCATAAAAGAGCCCTTTTGATGTTAACCAAACTTTTAGACAAATATTTATAAGAAAGAAAGAAGTTATGAAGAGAAAGACAGGGATAGCCAACCTAAATCCACTTTACTTCTACATTTACCCTTATACTACAACCTAGGAATTCTTATAGCAAACACAGTTCCTAAGATGTTCCATGTGGATAAAACCTAACACAGAGTTAAAACGTGGATCCTGTTGAACTGAATCCTAACTGCACCCAAGGATTCATCTCAGGATAATTACACGGGTAGGGGAAAGACACACTCAGGGCAAATGTTGCATGGAAGTCTTTTATAAGTGCTTATGTGTATGCTAAGCTTTTAAAAAAACACTATATAAATGAATATTGGCTCTACATTAAGTGGAAGAGCAAGTAAATAGAAAATTTCTCCTACCCTCTTCAACTGTGTGGTGCCTATGAATATCAGTGCACAAAATCTACATACTCAGTACTTTTTTTTAAAGTATAAAAGGTGCTAATGAAGAGAAAAATGATTTGTGTCTGTCATTTCAAGTTTCTAACGAGTCAAGTATAAATTTAATGGTTACTACAGACCAAAACGAAAGCATATTAAATCTGCCCTCAAAAAAATGTGCTACAGCATATAAAGCAAGCTCTTTTAATCAGTATCCATTTCCCTTTATAAAATGGTGTGTTTGCTGGCAAAAAACTCAATACAGAGATATTAAATGTTTCTCCGGAATCAGTGTGAACATTGATGAGTTCCATATCCCTCACCCTATCCCAATACCTATCATCAACAAATAAGAATAAGCCTCAAAATGGCAATGCATTCCTAAAATAAGAAGTCTTCAGGAGCATAGGAGGTCAAGTATGAAATGAAGGGGGGGAAAAGAAGGCTTAGAGTTGGAATTATAAAATCAATTGTCGACAGAGGCCAAGAATGTAATGAAAACAAAGGAAATGAGTTGAGTGGGGACTGACTGAGGTGAACTGTTTAAAAAAAAGACCCTTGCTCTATTCTAAAGGGAGGCAGCACCTAGTCAAATCTAGCTGAAATGAGGACACAATAATTTGTGTCACTGCAGCCTTGAACTCCTGCACTCAGGAAATCCTCCTGCCTCCGACTCCCAAGGAGCTGGGATGACAGGTGCATACTACCATGCCTAGCTAAGTTGCATATATATATATATATATATATATATATATATATATATATATATATACATATACATTATATATATATATATTTGGTAGAAATGGGCTCTCGGTATGTTGCCCAGGCTGATCTCAAACTCCTGGCCTCAAGCAATTCTCCCGCCTCAGCCTCCTAGTGTTAGGATTACAGGCATGAGCAACCATGCTTGGCCTTGTATCTTAATTCTAATGTGATTATTTCAACGTTTGTGAAAATCAGGATGACACTTACAAATCAGTGTCATTTTTCTACCAACCCACCTAAAAATAACTATCCTAAAAACAATGATGAAATCTTACAAGTAATGACATCTTTCAATTATGGAAACATGGCATATGTAGGAGCTGTCCTTTCTATAGAATAAATTAAAAGGTGAGTGGGGGAGGGAAGCAGATTTCCAAGTAGCCTGTACATAGATGGCTCCAATCAGAAATGATAACATTTTAAAAGGAAGAAAAACAGACCTGACACACCCTGGAATGTATCCAAATAGAAAGTGGCAGTCAAGAGCCAGAAAAAGAAACTACCGGCCAGGCATGGTGGCTCATCCCTATAATCCCAGCACGTTGGGAGGTCAAGGTAGGCAAACGGCTTGAGTCCAGGAGTTTCAGACCAGCCTGGGCAACATGCTAAAACCCCATCTCTATTTACAATATATATATATATTTTAAAAGAAACTATCGGCCAGGCGCAGTGGCTCATGCCTGTAATGCCAGAACTTTGGGAGGCCGAGGATCCCCTGTTAGGAGTTCGAGAGACCAGCCTGGGCAACATGGTAAAACCCCATCTCTACAAAACATACAAAAATAAGCTGGGCATAGTGGCACATGCCTATAGTCCCAGCTACTAGAGAGGCTGAGGCAGGAGAATCACTTGAACCCGGGAGGTGAAGACTGTAGTGAGCTGAGATTGCACCACTTCACTCCAGCCTAGGCAATAGAGCAAAACTCCATCTGAAAAAAGAAAGATAAAACGGCCAGGCACAGTGGCTCATGGATGTAATCCCAGCACTTAGAGAGGCCAAGGCGGGCTGATCATAGGGTCAAGGGATCAAGACCATCCTGGCGAACATGGTGAAATTCCATCTCTACTAAAAATACAAAAACAATTAGCTGGGCGTGGTGTTGCACACCTGTATTCCCAGCTACTCAGGAAGCTGAAGCAGAATTGCTTGAACCCAGGAGGCAGGGAATGCAGTGAGCCGAGATCGTGCAACTGCACTCCAGCTTAGGTGACAGTGCAAGACTGTCTCAAAAAAAAAACAAACAAAGTATCAGCCAGATGGCCCAGCACAGTGGCTCATACCTGTAATCCCAGCACTTTGGGAGGCCAAGTCAGGCAGATCACCTGAAGTTAGAAGTTCAAGACCAGCCTGGCTAATATGGTGAAACCCCAGTTCTACTAAAAATACAAAAATTAGCCAGGCATGGTGTTGCATGCTTATAATCCCAGCTACTCGGGAGGCTGAGGCAGAAGAAACACTTAAAACCCGAAAGCGGAGGTTGTAGTGAGCCCAGATTGCACCATTATACTCCAGCCTGGGAAAAAGCATGAGACTTCCTTGTCTCAAAAGAAAGAAAGAAACAAAGAAACATCAACCAAATTCTCACAAAATTAAGTCTATCCAAGAAGAAAGCATTGTACAGAGCTGTCCATGAGAAATTCAACAGGATGGACATCCAGCTAGGTGTACTTTTAGAAGGACATCTGAATTTAGAGGCCTTGCTGTAAGACCACCAGCCAAATATCTAACCCTGGCCAGACTTGTCATCCCTTTGTTCCTAAGAGAAAATAAAGAGGCAAAACACAAATTCATGGTCAATGTAAGAAAAACTCAAATCTGTAGCATAACCTTCACATACAAAATAGTATTTAGTTACTGAGTAAAGAGAGATATATAAAATCACTGTGAAAGTTGTCAGTTACAACGGCTAATTCCAAATGCAGATATGAGGTAGGCTTTTTGTTTTTATTTTAATAGGGAGACCACATGTGACAGCAAAATGCCAAGTTAAAAGAAAGGTTAAGGTAAGAATTAAGAGTTTATAGCTTATCAGAGAGGATAGTTGTCAAGATTGGAATGGGGGTACGAACAGTTAGAATTGAAGAATTAGCAGTAACATTTTCCTTTAAATTCTAAATGTTCTTTAATAACTTATTTGCCCTACTCTATTTTTGTAACAAGCATCAAAAAGGCAGGAAAAGCACACCATTCATCAGGTGTTGACTATATGGCAACCTTTCAAATCCCTGCTTTGCAGCCAAAATAAAGACGAGGAAACCCATACCCTTATACAGAACTGGTAAATAGCCTTGGTTATCTATCTGGTCTGGTAAAAGATTAGAAGCACCCAATAATATTAGGGGAAGGTATATACAAGAAGTATAGTCAATATATGAAATGATGGCTAACATGGAAGCAAGAAAATGGGCCATAAAAAAAGCAGAGACAGTAGCTTCAAAATACAGCTGTCTGGAACAATTACATGTAGGGGTAAATTGTCCTGGGTATTTCAATAATACTAAGGCATCACCAAACAGTAACAGTAAAGCATTCAGATTATCATACGTGCTCAAAAAAGGAAATATCAGGGTCTGAAAACTGCATCCACCATAATGGAAACACTATTTAACATGGGTAAAATACTTTTTAAGTCTCACATAAAGCAAAAGTGCATTACCTTAAAAAAATGTTACACATTGTAAATTCCAGAACTAAAAACACAAACTGTAATTTTCTGGCTTTGTAAAACATGGGCAGTGGCAGAAAAAAAATGGTACACACACACACACACACAAAGAAAAAAAAAATTTTTTGGATAACACAGCATGAGAAAACAAAATGAAGAGAGAACACTAAAGGATAGAAAGACCAAGGTTTGAGTGTTGGTTGGCTCTGTTGAATAGTATCTCTATGACCCTCTTCAACTTAACGTCTGAGTCTTGTTTCTTCACCTATAAAATGCAGATACCATCACCAGCATTTACAAGGATATAAGGACTTTAACCACATAACTATCCAGAGAATATGGGAATGAGTGAAGAGAAAGCCAGATGTTCTTAAATATATCTTGGTGCTTAAAAAAACAATGTGTGGTTAATCAGGAAGCTTAAAACAAAAACAGCTTAAAAAATAACTCTGAATCTGGTTTTGCATGTATACCCAAAGACTTGGTCATTATATTTAGGTGAAAAAAAAATCAAATAGTTGTAGCTTGTAAAATGCATCTAGTTTTTTTTCAACATTATCAGACCTCGTTTTATGTTTTATCATTAAATGAAAAGGTGTTGAGAGAATACTCACTTTGATTGAAAGTTTTCATTATCTGTGCTTGTCTGAGGACTTATGAGATGACAAATTAAGGGAAAACAACTTTCGGGAGCAGCAGAAAGAATACCTTCACACCTTTTAGTACAGCACTTCAGATTGCAGGCCTAAATGGCTCTGATCAGCCTGGTAGCCTCAAACTCTTACCAGCTCTGCTTGTCAGCCTCATCATTTTGCTCTTCTATTCCCAATGTCTCCAGCTGTAGGGACTCTCTGTTCCCTTTCTTCCTCGCTGTGATAATATAATCCAAAGGACTATAAATCTCTTAGTGGCATAAAACACCTCAGTCACCATAGAGTTTATTTTAAATATCAAGAACATCAAGTATCTCACTTCAAGATTTCAAATATTTTGAGTTAACTATAAAGAGAATTTCAAAACTAGTAAGATTTTAAATATTTATTTTATTTTATTTTAATTTTTTAAATTTTTATTGCATTATAGGTTTTGGGGTACATGTGCAGAACGTGCAAGATAGTTGCATAGGTACACACATGGCAGTGTGTTTTGCTGCCTTCCTCCCCTTCACCCACACTTGGCATTTCTCCCCAGGCTATCCCTCCCCAGAACCCCCCCAACTGTCCCTCCCCTATTCCCCACAATAGACCCATGTGTAGTAGACCCCCTCCCTGTGTCCATGTGTTCTCATTTTTCTCACACGCCTATGAGTGAGAATATGCGGTATTTTTCTGTTCTTGTGTCAGTTTGCTGAGAATGATGTTCTCCAGATTCATCCATGTCCTTACAAAGGACAAAAACTCATTTTTGATTCCTGCATAATATTCCATAGTGTATATGTGCCACATTTTCCCAGTACAGTCTATCTAATCGATGGGCATCTGGGTTGGTTCCAGGTCTTTGCTATTGTAAACAGTGCAGCAATGAACAATTGTATGCATGTGTCCATATAGTAGAACGATTTATAGTCCTTTGGATAGATACCCAGTAATGGGATTGCTGGGTCAAATGGAATTTCTATTTCTAGGTCCTTCAGGAATTGCCACACTGTCTTCCACAATGGTTGAACTAATTTACACTCCCACCAACAGTGTAAGAGTGTTCCTAATTCTCCACATCCAATTCAGCATCTGCTGTCTCCAGATTTTTTAATGATCGTCATTCTACCTGGCGTGAGATGGTATCTCAATGTGGTTTTGATTTGCATCTCTCTAATGACCAGGGATGGGCATTTTTTCATGTTTGTTGGCCTCAAGTATGTCTTCTTTTGTAAAGTGTCTGTTCATATCCCTGGCCCATTTTTGAATGGGATTGTGTTTTTCCTGTAAATCTGTTTGAGTTCTTTGTAAATTCTGAATATCAGCCCTTTGCCAGATAAATAAACTGCAAAGATTTTTTCCCATTCTGATGGTTGCCAATTTACTCTAGTGACTGTTTCGTCGTGCAGAAGCTGTGGAGTTTGATTAGGTCCCATTTGTCTATTTTGGCTTTTGTTGTCAATGCTTTTGGTGTTTTGGTCATGACATCCTTGCCTACTCCTATGTCTTGAATAGTTTTGCCTAGATTTTCTTCTAGGGTTTTTATGATGTCAGGTTTTATGTTTAAGTCTTTAATCCATGTGAAGTTAATTTTAGTGTAAGGTGTCAGGAAAAGGTCCAGTTTCTGCGTTTTGCACATGGCTAGCCAGTTTTCCCAACACCATTTATTAAACAGGGAATCCTTTCCCCATTGCTTGTTTTTGTCTGTTTTTTCAAAGATTATATGGTTGTAGATATGCTGTGTTGCCTCTGATGCCTCTGTTCTGTTCCATTGGTCTATACCTCTGTTTTGGTACCAGTACCATGCTGTTTTGAATACTGTAGCCTTGTAGTATAGTTTGAAGTCTGATAGTGTGATGCCTTCCGCTGTGATTTTTTCTTAAAATTGACTTGGCTGTGAGGGCCTTTTTTTGGTTCCATATAAAGTTGATGGTAGCTTTTTTTGAGGGCCTTTTTTTTGGTTCCATATGAAGTTGATGGTAGCTTTTTCCAGTTCTGTGAAGAAATTCCATGGTAGTTTGATGGGGACAGCATTGATTGTGTAAATTACTTTGGGCAGTATGGCCATTTTCACGATATTGATTCTTCCTAACCACGAACATGGAATGCTTCTCCATCTGTGTCCTCTCTTTATTTCATTCAGTGCTGGTTTGTAGTTTTCCTTAAAATTCCTTGTGAGTTGTATTCCTAGGCATTTTATTTTCTTTGTAGCAATTGTGAATGGCAGTTCATTTTTGATTTGATTCTCTGTAAGTCTGTTACTGGTGTATAGGAATGCTTGTGATTTTTGCACATTGATTTTATATTCTGAGACTTTGATGAAGTTGCTTATCAGTTTCAGGAATTTTTGGGCTGAGGTGATGGGGTCTTCAAGAAATACTATCATGTCGTCTGCAAACAGAGACCATTTGGCTTCCACCTTTCCTATCTGAATACACTTTATGTCTTTTTCTTGCCTGATTGCTCTGGCTAGAACTTCCAGTACTATTGTGAATAGGGGTGGTGAGAGAGGGCATCCTTGTCTAGTGCCAGATTTCAAAGGAAACGCTTCCAGTTTTTGCCCATTCAGTATGATATTCGCTGTTGGTTTGTCATAAATAGCTTTTATTGAGATATGTTCCATCAATACCAAGTTTATTGAGGGTTTTTAGCATAAAGGGCTGTTGAATTTTGTCAAATGCCTTCTCTGCGTCAATTGAGATAATAACGTGGTTTTTGTTTTTGCTTCTGTTTATATGGTGAATTGCATTTATAGACTTGTGTATGTTAAATCAGCCTCGCATCACCGGGATGAATCCTACTTGATCATGATAGATAAGTTTTTTAATGTGCTGTTGCAATCAGTTTGCCAGTATGTTATTGAAGATTTTGGCATCTATGTTCATCATAGACATTGGCCTTAAGGTTTCTTTTCTTGTTGAGTCTCTGCTGTGTTTTGGAATCAGGATGATGTTGTTCTCATAAAATGATTTGGGAAGGGTTCCCTCTTTTTGAACTGAAATAGTTTCAGAAAGAATGGTAACAGCTCCTCTTTGTGTGTCTGGTAGAATTCGGCTGTGAACCCATCTGGACATGGCCTTTTTGGTGTGGTAGGCTCTTAATTGCTGGCTTAACTTCAGACCTTGTTATTGGTCTGTTTATAGTTTCAGCTTCCTCCTGGTTTAGGCTTAGGAGGACACAGGTGTCCAGGAATTTATCCATTTCTTCCTGGTTTACTAGTTTATGTGCATAGAGTTGTTTGTAGTATTCTCTCATGGTTTGAATTTCTGTGGAATATGTGGTGATTTCTCAATTACCATTTTTTACTGCATCTATTTGGCTGTTCTCTCTTTTCTTTTATATCAGTCTGGCTAGTGGTCTATTTTGTTGATCTTTTTGAAAAACCAGCTCTTGGATTAATTGATTTTTTGAAGGGTTTTTCTTTGCTCTATGTCCTTCATTTCTGCTCTGATCTTAGTTATTTCTTGTCTTTGGCTAGGTTTTAAGCTTTTTTGATCTTCCTCCTCTAGCTCTTTCAATTTTGACGATAGGGTGTCAATTTGGATCTCTCCACTCTTCTCATGTGGGCACTTATTGCTGTATATTGTCCTCTACAGACTGCTTTAAATGTGTCCCAGAGAGTCTGGTAAGTTGTGTCTTCATTCTCGTTGGTTTCGAAGAACTTATTTATTTCTGCCTTCATTTCATTGTTTATCCAATCAACATTCAAGAGCCAGTTGTTCAGTTTCCATGAAGCTGTGCGGTTCTGAGTTAGTTTCTGAATTCTGAGTTCCAACTTGATTGCACTATGGTCTGAGAGGCTGTTACGATTTCAGCTGCTTCACATTTGCTAAGGAGTGCTTTACTTCCAATTATGTGGTCAATTTCGGAGTAGGTGTGATGTGGTGCTGAGAAGAATGTTTATTCTGTGGCTTTGAGGTGGAGAGTTCTGTAAATGTCTACCAGGTTTGCTTGCTCCAGGTCTGAGTTCAAGTCCTGGATATCCTTGTTAATTTTCTGTCTGGTTGATCTGTCTGCTATTGACAGTGGAGTGTTAAAGTCTCCCACTATTATTGTGTGGGAGTCTGAGTCTCTTTGTAAGTTATTAAGAACTTGCCTTATAGATCTGGGTGCTCCTGCATTGGGTCCATATATATTTAGAATCATTAGCTCTTCTTGTTGTATCGATCCTTTTACCATTATGTAATGACCTTTTTTGTCCCTTTTGATCTTTGTTGCTTTAAAGTCGATTTTATCAGAGACGAGAATTGCAAATCCTGCTTTTCTTTGCTCTCCATTTGCTTGGTAAATCTTCCTCCATCCCTTTATTCTGAGCCTTTCTGTATCCTTGTGTGTGAGGTGGGTTTCCTGGATATAGCACACGGATGAGTTTTGTTTTTTTTATTCAATTTGCCAATCTGTGTCTTTTGACTGGTGCATTTAGTCCATTTACATTTAGGGTTAATATTGTTATGCGTGAATTTGATACTGCCATTTTGATGCTAGCTGTCTGTTTTGCCAATTGGTTCATGTAGATTCTTCATTTTGTTGATGCTAACATTTGGTATGGTTTTAGGATGGCTGGTACTGGTTGTTTCTATGTGTAGTGCCTCTTTCAGGAGCTCTTGTAAAGCAGGCCTAGTGGTGACAAAATCTCTGAGTACTTGCTTGTTCATGAAGGATATTTTTCCTTCACTTATGAAGCTCAGTTTGGCTGCATATAAATTCTGGGTTTAAAGTTCTTTTCTTTAAGGATGTTGAATATTGGCCCCCACTCTCTTCTGGTTTGTAGAGTCTCTTGACATGAGATCTGCGGTGGGTCTGATGGGCTTCCCTTTGTGGGTGACCCGACCTTTCTCTCTGGCTGCCCTGAGTATTTTCTCCTTCATTTCAACCCTGGTGACTCTGACGATTATGTGCCTTTGGTTTGCTCTTGTGGAGTATCTTTGTCGTGTTGTATTTCCTGGTGTTGAGTATTGAACTGTCTTGATAGGTTTGGAAATTTGCCTGGATAATATACTGGAGTATTTTCCAGCTTGGATTCATTCTCTTCATCACATTCTGGTACACCTATCAAACATAGGTTGGGTCTCTTCACATAGTCCCACATTTCTTGGAGATTTTGTTCATTCCTTTTTTGAGCTTTTTTCTCTAATCTTGGTTTTTCATTTTATTTCATTGAGTTGATCTTCGACTTCTGATATTCTCTCTTCTGCTTGGTCAATTCGGCTGTTGAAACTTGTGCATCCTTCGTGAAGTTCTCGTTTTTCATCTCCTTCAATTCATTCACATTCCTAAGTTGTTCATTCTTGTTATCATTTCCTCGAATCTTTTTTCAAATATTTTTTCAAGGTTCTTAATTTCTTTGCACTGATTTAGAACATGTTCTTTTTGCTAAGTTTTTCCTTATCCAGTTTCTGAAGTCTGATTCCATCATTTTGTCACACTCATTCTCCGTCCAGCTTTGTTCCCTTGCTGGTGAGGAATTCTGGTCCTTAGTAGGAGGTGAGGTGTTTTGGTTTCAGGTATTTTCCTTTTTGTGCTGGTTTCTTCCCATCTTTATGGATTTATCGACCTGTCATCTTAGCAGTTGCTGATTTTTGAATTGGGTCTCTGAGTGGATGCCCAGATTGTTGATGATGAAGTATTTCTGTTACTTAGTTTTCCTTCTAATGGTCTAGCCGCTCTGCTGTAGGATGCTGAGGTCCACTCCAGGCCCTGCTTATCTGGGGGGTTCTCCTGTAGCAGCTGCAGAACAGTGAGGGATTCTACCAGTTTCTTCTGCTATCTTTGTTCCAGAATGATGCCCGCCAAATGTCAGTCCTATTTGTCCTTTTTTGGGGTGACTCTGAATATACAGGGGTCAGGGAGCTGCTTGAGGGGATGGTCAGTGCTTTATAGGAGCTCCAGTGCTGGGCTGTGAGCTCCGTTGTTCATTCAGAGTTGGTGGGAGGATGTGTTTATGTCTGCTGCAACAGAACTCATAAACCCTTTTTGTCCCCTTAGATGCTCTGTCTCAGGGAGTTGGGGCTTTCTTTATGAGTATCTGTTGCACTGTCCTGCCTGGCTAGGAGGTAGTCTATTCACTATTTGCCTGCTGAGGCTTTGCACTGCTAGCACATGTCCGCCCTGCTGCTGTGGGGCTCCGTTCTCTTGTGGTGTGCTCCTCCTGTTGACCGAGTCTGTTATGGCGGGTTGCCTCGGCAACAGCAGGCTGCATCAGCACTGCGCGGTACTTCAGTAGGGGTGGAGTGCGTCCATAGTGGCGAACGCCCCTCCCCCACTGGGCTGCACTGTCCTAGATTCAACTGTACAAACTCTCAGCCCTGATTGCCTCCAATCGCCGCCCTGCTTGTCCCCGTGAGGGTGGGACCGGCTGAGCCCAATCACCCAGCTACCTGCCTCAGTCTGTCCTCTCTCTCTCTCTTCCTCTCCCCAAGCCGAACGGTTAACTCTCTCACTGGCGCCCCAGTAGCCTGCCGATAGGGCACTGATATCCATGTGATCTCCCTTGCCGCTGCCCACTGCACTGTCTGAGATCACACTTCCCAGGAATCTCCTGGTCTGGCTCATTGTCCAAGTCCCGTTCAATCAGATGGACATGCCAATCTGCCCTTCCAAATCTCAGATTGCCAGTTTAACAGGCACCCAGACCAGTGAGTTTTGTGCGGGGTGCCGCTGCGCTGCGGTGCCCGCTGAACCGGCCGCGTGAGCTGGCTGCAATGGCATCCCATGTCTCTCCCACACCTGGGACTTTCAACGTTCTGTGGGCAAAAAGGGTCCTTATGAGAATATGGCTAGAACTCACCCTCTGCATCTTCACTGAGACCTGCAATCCTGAGTCGCCTCTACGATGCCATCTTTGACTTTAAGTATTTAAACCACATACTACAAGGGTACAGCTGTAAACATGACCAATATCAATGCTTTCCATTATGCTGACTGAAAACATCAACATGAAAAGGATATTGTTTCTTCTCTTCCTTCCCTCCTCAACTGTCCCATTGCTCTTTCTTTTCTATCTTTTCTTTATCATGCCTGGACTCCTACAAGAAATGGTAGGATTAGCTGGGGAAGAGAAACTCAAGTACAAAAGACAGCTCAAAACCCTTTTTCATCAACCACCAGCAGTAATTTGTCTTCAAAAACTTACCTAATATGACAACAAAGCCATAAGCAACAAAAGGAAAACATCAGATACACTGAACTTCACCAAAAGTAAAAACACACGTGCATCAAAGAACAATATCGAGAAAGTGAAAAGACAACCGATAGAACTGGAGAAAATATTAGCAAATCACTTATCTCATAAAGATCAGTATCCAAAAATATAAATAACTCTTATAACTGAGCAACACAAATCCTCCAAGTACAAAATGGTCAAAGCATGTCAACAGATTTCTTGAAATGGCCGATAAGCACATGAAAAGACGTTCAACATCATTAGATATTAAGAAAATGCAATTCAAAACCACAATGAGATATCACTTCATGCTTACTGGAATGGCTACAATAAAAAACAAAAACTGAAAATAACCAGTGTTGACAAGGATATAGAGAAATTTGCATGCTGACACTTTGTTGGCAGAAATCTTAACTGTACAGCCACTGTGGAAAAACAGTTTGGTGGTTCCTCAAAAAGTTAAACATAGAATTACCAAATAACCCAGAAATTCCATTCCTGGGCATATACCCAATATGATTAAAAATAGGTGTTTGAACAAATATTTATAGCCACACAAAAATGTTCACAGCAGCACTATTCACAATACCCAAAACGTGCAAACTCAGAAGTCCATCAACTGGCAAATGGATAAATAAATATGGTATATTCACATAATAAAATATTGCTTAGCTATAAAAAGGAATGAAGTAAATGATGCATGGTACAGCATGGAAGAACTTCAAAAACATTATGCTAAGACATCAGACACAAAAGGCTGTGTTATTGTACTCTTTCATTTATATGAAATATTCAGAGTCAGTAAATCCATAAAGAAACAAATTTGTGGTTCCCAGGGGCTGAGGAGAAAGAGAAATGGGAGTGACTATTTAAATGGATATAGAGTTTTCTCCTGGAGGTGATAAAAATGCTTTGGAACTACATAGCGATGATTACACAACATTGTGAATATACTCAATGTCATTTAAATGTACACCTTTAAAATGGTTAATTTTATGTTATTTGAATTTTACCTCTATTAAAAAACACCTAAAAGAGCAGCCTATTTTTAAAGCATAGAATTATAATGTTCATATAATTTTCTGAAGGTGCTTTTATAAACTATGAATATATGGCATATATTTTTATAACAATGTTTTGTAAACTATACTGCAGTAATGGCTTGCTTATTACTTTAGGAAAGATGAATAAGATTCATTTTAAATATCAACCATTAATATGTAAGAGAATGTACCTTATGTTTAATTTTTAAATCAAATACAAGTTTCAAAGGGATCAGTTTATTAGGAGAAAATGTTGCAAAAATGTTTCAAATCACAATCAAGACTTTATGACACTGTGATGGTCAGAAAGAATACATGTGACCATATTTTAATTTCAGGAATAAAAAGAAACTAAAAGCAAAGGGTTGGTGGAGAAAAAAGAAAAGGCAAAGAACAGCTGAAACTCAATCAATAGAAGGAGGTGGGAGTGAAATGGAGAGGGGAAAGGAATCTCAGAAGTGTATCAGCTCTACCCTCCTAGTAATCTGAGAATGAACTGACTCAAATTTCCCAAAATGATAACCTGCCCTCCCTCAATACCTCTTCTTCCCACCCCTAAATAATGAACAAAAGACTATATGACTAGGAAAAAAATTCAATATTTGCTAAATTTTCAGAGTTGATTTTCGTTTTTCAGGATAAAGCATATTATTTATTTTCCTTATTTACCTTTTTGCCACTGGAGGAGATTTTATCCATCTTCTCAGATTTAAATGAATCACTGCCTTTTTCTTTGCCTGAAGATTTTGACTTATATTTTTCCTTATCTTTTCCATTTGGATAAGGAGATTCACATGGACTTTCACTTTTATGTTTTGAAACCCCCACTAAAATTATAAAAGAAAGTCATGAAAGCCTTTTCCAATTCACTTTGATGATAGCTTCAAAGATATTAATAAGTCTACCTACTTGTTCCATTCTCTTCTTTACATCTCTTGATTAAGTCCGGTGGAACTTCACGGTCATTGTTTGAATGATCCTAGAACCAAGAATTGTGAACTACACTGACCAAGGGCTTATGTTTTTGTTTTAAAGTATTATTTTTATATGAGAAGGGCACAGCTAACTAGCAATGGAGAATATTTCCAACAGTATCACACACTAGATAAAATGGCATGAAAGACAAGCAGAGCTGGTAGAGATTACTAGGCTGAAGCTCCATATTAATGTAGAAGATGCAAAGACTTCAGGGTAAAAATATCAATAAAATCATGAACTAACAGACTACTATGGAACGAACCAGTATTTTTTAAAAGGCACCATACACACTGGCGTACATGATAATGAGCTTTCCAAACTAGTTTTAAAAAAATTACAAACCCTTTTCCGCTCTTTTCTGTCCTTTTCATCTTTTTTCTCTCCTTCTCTGGATCTTTCCCTTGACTTGTCCATATCTTTCTTGTCCATTTCTCTCTCCTTACTCTTGGACAGTGGTGGAGGAGTATAATTAATGTAGAGCTGTTAAATTAAGGCAATATTACTGAAGATTCTTAGTTTTCCAGCATTGGCATCATTTGTTTATTAAATAAAATACAATTGGGAATTACACCCAGAGTCAAAACTGGTCAGCTCTCTGGATTATCAGAGGTAAAATAAAAGGACATGGCACAAATTACACAAAGTTGCAATTCTTGGCCTCATAAAAATTACCATTTAAACTCCAATTCATCTGTGTCTCAACTGAGACTCATTAGTAAATTCACAAGCTAGAGGATTCCTTACAGCTCTATTGTAAAGACCTATAACCACCATTACAAGAGTCCACATATGAAAAATAGTAACTGGACTTTCTCTGTTAAAAAAAAATCTCTACACCATCATGGAAATTTTAAATAGTCTTACCATCCACTGACAGGCAGTCAATAATGACAATGGGCAAAAGTATAAATCTAAAACCTAGCCATGATTTTGCTAATAATTCTTTTCTGCCTCAGTATGAACCATGCAAAGATTATCCTAAATTAGTTTTTACAAATGTAAAAGCTGCATGTTCTCTACGTCTGAAAGCATTCCAATTTCTATCAAAATAATCACAATTGACTGTGAAATTGGTCTTCCTGGTTCTAAATATCTCAGAAAACCATCTAGTCAGCTGAGGATAATTAAACAATTCAAAAGACTAAAAAATCATGAACTAATATTCCCCTCTGCCTATTCTTTCTCTGCCAAAATGGCTATAGGCAAAACAGTCAAACATCAAGGATATTCTAAGTAAATAATTGAGAGATAACTCTTCGTAGGTGAGTTGTAAATATGGAACAATGCTGTAAAATAAAATATTTAGGAAGTTGTCAGTAAGTAATCAGATACCTAACCTTAATGGCATTTATAACTGTGCTACAAGCCTATGTTTAAAACTTTAAAAGTATTATGCAGCAAAATACTGAATATAACTCATTACCTAACTGTACAATGCTAGATAAACCTTAGGAACAAATAGAATAGTGAGTCAACACTCAAATATTTTTACATGAAGAAATCCTTTGGTATTCAAAGGAATACATGAAAAAAGAAGACCATCGGTTTGAGAATTAAACACTTATTTTTTAACACCAAACACTTTCAAGTCAGTTGGCTCAGAAACACTGCCAGAGCAATGCAGAAGTAGACTCTTTAAAATTTCAATGTTTAAAAGTTGGCAAAGTAAAACAGACAAAATGCTTATTAATAACAAAGAGAAAGAGAATGATAAATAGTCATAAAAATACTTGTCTAAAAGATACTCTTGCTGGCTATGTCTTAAATGACACTTCAAGAATTTTTCTAATTGTGAGATTTATTCATATCTTATAATTATTTATGATTAAGACAAAGGAAATCATATATTACTGCAATACTCAAGACTTTTCTAAGAGGAGTATTAATTTTTGCCAATAAAAGTTAAAAAAAGGTTTGTTATCATAAATCCATACATACACACACACAACCATTGTTAATAATGAAGTTTTGAACTGTGCTTACTTGCTTTTTGTACTGCGAGAAATTGAGAAATTTTTCTAGAACTTACTTCTGGCATTAATGTTCAAATACTTCATTCTTGACATAAGAAGTCACCTAGCTCAACTGATACACAATCAGAAATTCTTAGTTCAGAATGTACCCAATTCAACTCCTTCTTCAGAATAGTTCTGATAATACTCTTTTGCATAAAACATACACTTTCTCATTGCCTAATGAATTAAATGCATACAGTAATCCAATGCATTCTATGCTGTGGCAATCACTGCTCCCTAACATCTGTCCTTTCCAGCAGTTCTCATTACTAGAATGGCTGTTTACTTTTATCTTAACTTCTTGAAATCCTACTTAGCCTTCAAAGATGGCTCAAAGTCGTTAGCACTCAACTATCCCTCAAACCTGCAACTAGTTCACTTTCCATTATTTTATATTTACCTTTTTCATGACAAGTGCTCCCCTAACTTCATGTCACACATTTTTGTCTGTAACATAGTTTCCAGTATGGTAGGAGAGCTAAGGTGCCTTTCTACTTTTACATACTTCCTGGTACCTTGAACACACAGTGAGTACTCAAGTTTGCCAAATAAAATTAAGGATTCATTAAAAGAATTTGCATGTAACATTGCTGGGTTTTGTTCCTGACTGGCTTTTATTCTTGACATCGGCATCATTAAGGTCCAAAAAAGAATTTGACTGATTTTCAAAATCTGCTTTAGAAAACACTGCTCCATTGATTTTATTAAAGCTTCACCATATTATATAAAGAGAGTCTCACTTTTAAGCTTGGGTTTGGTTGTAAATCCTCATTTTAAGATGGTGAACAAATTAAAAGCTAAATTCTGTCTTGAGGTGGTTACTGATGCCCTCTTACATTACAGAGAGGTTGATTAGTAGAACAAGTACTTTTTAAACATTTTTCTTCATCAAATGTAGCTGGCATTTAGAATTGCTACATCAAAACTCAATTGATCAAAACTAGAAATACACTATTTGGAAATGAGGGGCAAAGAGTGAACTGACAGAAAAGATTTGGATACTAAGCCAGACTTTTTCTTCCTTTAGCTAATCTCATTTGAAAAGCTAAATCCATGTATTGCTTTTACCACGAATTAGAAAGTAAAAATAGCAAATAAATAAAAAAGAGAATTACACAGACAAAGCACAACTAAAAAGCCAAACTAAAGCAGGGAGAGAATTTTATAAGTACAAGTGATAAGATAATATGAAAATAGATGCAAATCTTCCAAACCCTCTAGAGAAAGCTACCCCAGAAACAGTGAGACTATAGATAATCAATTTTGGAGATCACTCAAAGTCTAGTGAAATTTTTTTCTAAGGCATTCATATGCTATTAAACTTTCTAGACACATAAAAATGCAACATCACTTACTATGCAAACCAGTGCTCTGCATGCTTTACCACAGTACAAAGACTTAAGAGATCATTTCAAATATTTATTGAATACCTAACCTTACCGCCAGGTACCATGTTAAATACTAAGGATCTGAAAAGTAGTATGAGTCACATAATTTTAGAAGCATATGTATGTGCCATTTTCCAGATTTTTCTGGTTGCATGTGGAATATATCTATTAAATTCTAAATGCCCACAAAATACCACTTTTAAAAAGGGGGTATATGGGAGATTGACTTGAGTCGCTATTAATTTTTAAAAACCAAGGCAAACACACTAAAGGAGCTACAAAATCCCTTTCAACTATTGTTGAAATGAGTGGTGCTAGGAATCAATGAATCTCAATTTTAGTTCATGTTTTGATACTTAACAAGATGTTAACTAGGAAAGCTAAAAAATTTTATTCTCTCATTTGTCAAAAAGATATTATCCACCTGCCACATCTACCTCACAGCACTGTGATGAGCATGCAATGAGACAGTACATATTTTCAAAAGGCCTTTTCACAAATGTGAGGAACCATCATCGATTAGAAAATCCAATTAAACAGCAGGTTACAAAATGCTTCACAGTATGTTTCAGTAAATAAATAAATATTCACAAGTTAACACTGTTAGCCCATTAATTTAAAATAGCAACCACACTATTATGATGGTTAAGACTAACATAAACAAATCAAAACCGGTTTTAAAAACCCACTATATTGCAATATATATGTTAGCCAATAAAAAGTTTACTTTAAATGAAAGTTCTATAGATTTCAAAATTGAAATACAAATTAAGCTTTCCAAAACTAACCTAAATAGGAACATCATTTTAAATAATAATCCCATGTGATAAAAAAAAAAACAGCTGTATATAATTCCAAACTGATATCAACATTTTTGTAACTCCTACTAGGTACTGAAAACTCTCATTAGTATTGTGACGTTATAGCTAACATCAAAAACAAAAACATGTTGAATGTTTAGAATTTTCAAAAATAATATTAAGCCGATGTGTCTCATGTGTTATTTTGACTTGTTCTTCAACAGCATATTTCAGAATAATCCCAATATCTACTTCAAATAAAACATCCATTCAAATCAGAAAAAAAATAAAAGTAAATGGAAGTTCTCTCAGTATAGCTGAGACTTTTGATTAATACAATATATTCTAAAAACAACGCTACAATTTTAGGATGCAGGTACACTGGCTAATATAAACTGTTAAAAATTAGTGATTATAAAATTAAAAATAATAAATAAAAATAATAAAAAAATATAAAAATTAGTGCTTATTTACCTAATACCCACAGACATTTAATCATAAATCTATAGCTCTAAAAGCAGTTAGTGATGTCAACTGTCTCTGTTTCAAAATTTCATTTGGGTCCACCAGTAAAGAAAACATGCTTAAGCAGATTTCTATTTTAATTATGGTAAGCAATATTCATGCTGAAAAATAGGCTTCATTCTGCTAAGCAGATTTCATTTGCTTGTAGCTTGTAAGAGGGGGCAAAGTAGAAAATTCAAAGGACAACATTTTATAAGAAACACAAAACAACATGAACGATGAACAACTCAACTATAATACTGTAATAAACTCTGTAATAAGATACGCAAACTGCACACTAGTTTTTTTTTTTTTTTTTTTTTTTTTGAGATGGAGTTTCGCTCTTGTTACCCAGGCTGGAGTGCAATGGCGCGATCTCGGCTCACTGCAACCTCCGCCTCCTGGGTTCAGGCAATTCTCCTGCCTCAGCCTCCTGAGTAGCTGGGATTACAGGCACACGCCACCATGCCCAGCTAATTTTTTGTATTTTCAGTAGAGATGGGGTTTCACCATGTTGACCAGAATGGTCTCCATCTCTTGACCTCGTGATCCACCCGCCTCGGTGCACACTATTTTTAGTAGAAGAATACTCAAGAAAGTAGAATAACAGATAAGGATTAATACTGACATGTAAACACAACTACCGAGTATTCCCCTCTATGGGAATGATTATTTCACATTAACTGTATCTTCTGATATTGTGCTACAACTACCAGAAAGGTACCTCAACTAAGGATACATAAATAATTTTTATGGACTGAGATGAGGTCCATCTTTAAAACAGATATGTGAAAGCATTGAATTTATTTTTTGGTATTTTGGGTTGTCTAAAACAGTCAGAAAGCCTGGCAGATTTGTTCTGAAAAAATAAACCCAAAACAAACCAATAACTTCTTCCCTGAATGTTAAACTTATTTCCAGATTTTGAAGCATAAAAGGAGAATGAATAAGACAGCAAGCAAGGAGAGATGATAGAAATGTTCGCACATTACATATATTTTGTAACAATCTCATTAAAAGGGACCATTGTCATCTGTTGTTTCAGTTTTAACATTTAATATTTTTGAATGTTATTCAATGTAAGCAGAGTACTTTTTCCCACTGATATCAGCTTACTGAATGTACTAGGGTGAGGGCATCTATTAAGTAAAATAAGTAAAGAACATTTGGTTTACTTAGGCATGATGATTTTAAAAGACTCAAACCTTTGCTGAAGATTCCTTGAGTTCGACGAGACTGTCCTGTAGAAAATGAATGGAGATGACAGGTGAGCTGGCATAGTTCTCAGAACCCAGAGGAACTTTGGGAGGTATGGCTGTAACCTGAAAATAAACCAGCTACTTCTTGTGAGGATAAATTTCATGATGTCATCATCAATATGAATATCAACAATAAAAACAAAAACAAAACCATGTCATGGAATTGTAATGTTAAAAAACTAAATTAAAAGTACTTAATATAAGACATAAACATCATTCCCCTGTTCAGAATTTTAAAACAAATGTTACTGCCACATTTTTCATATCTCTCTACTTAAGCTATAGATAAGAGGTTTAAGAAAGCAAAACATTCTTTTTCTCCACAAAAAAAATTTAAAATACTGGAGGTCACTGCGAAAGAACATTGTCTTATATTTTTTATAGTTCTTCTTTAATTGGGAGGTTTCACATTTTACTTTACTTTTAACTCTAATATAAATATACACATTTTTTTAATCTTAGCTGGAAAACTTAGTGGCATTGCATTAACAAAAAAACAAAATATATACGAGTAATCACTTTTTTTTTTTTTTTTTGCAAAGTGCCTATCATGGTCAATCTCACACTTCCTACACACACAAAGAAAAAGCATTAAAAGAAAAAGAAATCAACTACAATATTCCACCACAGTGCTTTCATAAAGAATTAGTAACTTACAGTTTTTTAAAAAGTTCAACGTACTGCAAATTCAAAGATTCCATGAAATTAGATAACTTTAGAATTAAAATTAAATGTGGAGCAAGGAATGGCTACCCTGAGTCTTCAAGAAGGCTACACCCACGATTTTGTGCTGCAGTTGAATGCCTGGGGTTTCTCTTTGCTGGGTGGTAGGATTGGATGCCACATCTGCTTTTATCGTAACGGAAGGTTCAACTTGTTGGGAACCCAGTAAGGGTATAAACAAACCTCCAAGGGAAGATACAGCAGAAGCTGCATGCTCACTGAATATACACAACTACAGGAGAACTGATCACCAAGGAGACTTTAAAATGGAACTCCTTTCAAGACTCCTTCTTAGAAGGCACATATCGGTATGATGCTCATCAAGAAGCTTGAATTCAGAGGTAACTTGTTTATCCTGTATCATCCAGGAAGTCTTCAGTGCTATATATTCTTCAATATGCTGAAAAATAGGCTTCATTCTGCTGAAAAGATTTGTTTGCTTGTAGCTACCACTGAACTCCGAAAAAGACTGCTTAAAGCAGTTGAGGCACTTCTGGGTAAAATTTCTCTTGCACTTTGAAACACTACAAAATTAGTGCCAAGTCCTTGAAGTTTGAACACTTTTATAAAAATAATAGGAAAAAAAATCAGTCCACCAATATAGAAAAATTCATTTTCTAATGCAATATAAAACCTCCAGTGGTTCCAGTGAATGCTTGGCATAAGACTTGAAGGAAGTCAGGACACTGGTATTCCAAACAGGTGAGCCTAACATGGACACTGCCTTCCTCAGGCTATACTAACCTTTACTGTGGAGGAATGTGATGGAGAAGGGTGGGTATCAATTTTGTGGCGTTTTTGTTCTGTTAAGACAAAAAGAAATAGTCGGAATAAGGAATATTTTTAGTTTTCTAAACACTTAAAAAAAAAAAACACCAACTTGTAAGGCAATCAAGTTCCCCTAGCAAAATCCCTATGTAACCTACCAAAACAAGGAGACACTAACCAACTATACATTAAAATAAGAAAAGGTAAGCACATAGAAAGAAAGGTAAACTTGCCCCTTTCAGGCTCTGGAATATCTGATCGGGGAACAGGTGACTTCAAAGTCCCAGAAACTGGCATTTTTTCTCCTCCTTTAACATTTTCCTTTGATTTCATTTCCTTTGCTATATCTCTCTCTCTGCATGGCTCCTTCTCTCTTTCCCTTTCTTGACTTGATTTTGATTCTGCACTGGGGACAGTGGTCTTGAATTCCTCATCTTTAACTTTTCCTTTTTCTTTGTCGGACTTTGGCATTCTTTCCTTGGTTTCTCTTGCTTTTTCATCTTTATTTGGCCACTCCTCCTTTGGTTTTTCTTTACCATCTTTACCAAGTACCCTGGCCTCTGGAGTAGTAGCTGGAGTCTTTTCTTTTTTCTCTTTTTCCTTCTCTTTCCCTTTTTCTTTGTCATTTTCTTTAACAGCTTTGTTGCTTAAAAATAAAAACATGGGATTTTTAAGACAAATAATCATAAACTATATCCTGTCTTATGATAAAATATATCATAAAGGGTTTCGTACTAACTTCAAAAATACTAGAACTAAGGTGGTGTCCTTTGAAAACTAAAGGACAACTTTAAGAAAAGTAAAAAGGAAGAAACAATGACCAGGTGCAGTGGCTCACGTCTGTAATCCCAGCAGTGGCTCACACCTGTAATCCCTTTGGGAGGCCGAGGAGGGTTGATCACCTGAGGTCAGGAGTTTGAGACCAGCCTGGCCAACATGGTAAAATCCCGTCTCTACTAAAAATATAAAAAAACTTAGCTGGGCAAGGTAGCACACGCCTGTAATCCCAGCTACTCTGGAGGCTGAGGCACAAAAATCGCTTGAACCCGGGAGGCAGAGTTTGCAGCGAACCAAGATCATGCCACTGCACTCCATCCTGGGTGACGGAACAAGACTCCATCTCAAAGGGAAAAAAAAAAAGGAACTATTTCTTTATCCAGTAAATAAAAAACAAATTCATGATGTGCAGATTAAGAATAATTATTAGCCAGGCATGGTTGCTCACGCCCAGCACTTTAGGAAGCCAAGGCAGGCAGATCACACAAGGCCAGGAGTCTGAAACCAGCCTGGTCAACATAGCGAAACCCTATCTCTACTGAAAACACAAAAAATTACCCAGGTATGGTAGCACATGCTTGTAGCTTGTAATCACAGCTACCGGGAAGGCTGAGGCACAAGAATCACTTGAACCCAGGAGGCAGAGGTTTCAGTGAACCAAGATCATGCCACTGCACTCCAGCCTGGGTGATCGAAAGAGACTCTGCCTCAAAAAATAAAAAAGAAAAAAGAAAAGTATTATTAAAATAATGTCAGGGTCTCTTTTGGAAGATATTCATAACCTATCAGAATAACATGGTAAAAAACAAATATATACCTCACAAACCAACCAAGGGAAATACTATCAGGAAACGGATTACTTAGCTGGATGGAGCACTACTTAAATTAGTGTAGGCTTTTCTTATGTCTGTCCTTACTCAGATTGTTCACAGCAATCACTCTATCCTAAAATTTTTTTTAACTTCACATCTACATTCCCCTGCATATCCCATCAGGAGAAACAAAGCTGTTATACAAAGCATAATGATATAAAACATAATTAGGATGTAAAGCATATCAGCAAAATAGGGTAAAAAGAAAATTTCAAAGTCCAACATAAATGACTTTTCACATTACTTAAAAACCACTCCCCTTCTACTCATGCGAATCCACATAAGAAATCAGAATTTCGAGGGTCAGGCACAGTGGCTCATGCCTCTAATCCCAGCAGTGTAGAAAGCCAAGGCAAGGCAGATTGCTTGAGGCCAGAATTTCGAGACAAGCCTAGGCAACATAGCAAGACCCTCGTTTCAAAAATAAATAAATAAATAAATAAATAAGTAAAAGTCATTTTAAAAAAGAATTTAGAATTATGACACATGGCACAGTGTTCCTACCTGTTAGAGCCACTATTTCCATTGCTTGAATTCCCTTTAGGTGTGGTACTAGAAACTTCATTAACAGCTTTCACACCACACTGAGATCTCTCCCTTGATTTATCTGAAATAAAAGTAAGGTTTTATTTAAGGAGCCCCTAGATGTAAATAAACTACAATTTCACAGCAAAATGATTAGAGAATAATTAGAAAGAAGGAGCAGGCTGATTACTTCTTAACACTTATATACTCCTATTAGGGAATAAAAGGTAATACATACTAAGCCAGCATTGTACTTGTTCTGTGATTCAAAACATTTCACTTTGTTGAGATAAAATATATTACTTATAAGCTTCTCCAAGTAAGCATACCAGTCTCCTCAGTACTGCTTTCATCCGATTTAGATGTACTTCCTATTGATGATGAAGAAGGCCCACCACCAGGCCCATTTTGCACACTGGCAACTGCATTCCTCGGAGGGGGGTCTTTGCGATGAAACTCATTTTCAGATATCATGTATGACTTTCTACTTTTCAACTGCCCAGAGTAGCTGAAATTCGCACAAAGTGTTTAAATATACAAACACAAATCAAAAAACACAAACATGAGATTTTTAAGAATAAAATTAGTAAGTTATTCATTCTACTCTGTGGTTCTAGAGAATTTAAAAAAAATGCTAATTTTTAGTAAGTTATTGAATGCTTTTATAGAATGCCCAACTTTCTTAAAAATAACAATTTCACTATAAACTAATTCTAAAACTAAGATGGCTTTTTTTCTTTCATTCTTGAAGATCTGGTAACTGTGATGATAAAATTACATTTCCTCCCAATCAAGAAATATTATATATGACTTTTGAAACTATCATCCAGTATAGACCGGAAGTTGATAATCAGAAGTGGCAACTATCACCAGCCTGTGGGAACATGATCGCATTATCTCCCATAATCTCCTGAAGGCAGAAGATAAACTCCAACACTGTAAAACATTTTAAAGTCTTCAGAATCCTTCTGTCATCTAGTCTTGTAAATCACATTAAAATATAATTTTGTTACCCCATAGCCAATGCATATAGATCTGGCCTCTTCTCTTTTTCTTCTTGGCAGATTTTGTGTACTCTTCTTTCCAAAGCTTGGCCCAGATTCAAAACTTTTGGGTACCAAGGAAGTATTTTTGTTAGCACATTCAAGATATTCCGGATGTGAGTATATTCGCCGGTTTCAAGGCAATGTACTGATGCCTACAACAAACATTTTAAGATTCATTATTATGCAAGTATAAAGAGAAAAATTTACCTTTGAAAAATTCATTTTTTTTTTACCTTGGTTAGTTTATAATGCCATTTATTTACAACATGTCGAAAATTTTCATAGTCTAATTGATCAGCCTTATTTCCACCATCAAATCCAGTTGCCCGTAATATGGTAAGGAATCCTGGATAGTTTCCACATTCCTACGGAAACAATGTTTGTCACGTTTAAAGAAAAATTGTGATCCACAAAATAGCAGAAAAAGAAACTTAAGTAGACTAGATCAATGTTTCCACATAAAACCATCATGTGTATTTGGATAGTCATAACACGTTCAACTTATAGAAAGATATTAACTTCGAATGTCAGTTAGAATAAAAAAGTATACAGCACTTTTTATTAACAAATTCATTGTGCTTATAAACATGGTTTTACAACTGAATCTTAAACTCAGCTCCTCTTTTAAAACTCAAAAATCTAGACATTACTGGATGTGGTCATTATATACACAGGCAAAATATAAGGGTGTCTATTAGTGATACCTTTTCATATGTGGCTCTATCGCTATGCCACCTGGTCACAGTCTCTAACATGCAGCAAAGAAACCTTCCATATCGACTGGCTTCATTTTCAGTACAGCTTGCAACTGTGTAAATTATGTTAAAGAAAACCTACAGGAAAAACATGTTTTAAAAATATAAACAAATCAAGGTCAAAATCAGTTGAAAATATTAGAAGATTCTCTTATAGCAAGTCATAATAAACAGGTAAGCTTAGTCAAAAATGTATATTCCCTTTATATACTGACACTCCAGAGACCTTTGGAGATCTTGGCTTTTGTGGGGAAATAGTACATTCATAAAGCAAACACCCAAAACAATAATTTGTATAAAGAAAGCTGATTTATTTACAGTGACAGAAAAAAAAACCCTATCATTATTATTGTATAATAGTTTCTTAATGACTTAGCCACACATACGACTGGGTTTACGGGGAGAGTAAACAGAGGAAATGCGGATATAAAGTAGAAATAGGCAGCTGACATACTGGAACATACATTATGTTTTTAAACCACAAAATGCAGTAATGTAAGAAAAAAGCTAAACATAAAATGTGAATATGACCATATTGAAAAGCTTCCCTGCTTTTATGTGTGTGTGAAGGTGTAATTTTTTTTTTTAAGAACTGAAAGTTAAGAGTGGAGAAAAAGAGTTCTACCAATTATGATAATACATGTAAACTCAGTTAATAGTTTAATCTTGAGTGCCTATTACATATCAGGTGCTTTTTATGTGCAGTGATTCATTTAACCCTCACAACAATCTTATGAAGCAGGTTATTTATGCTTTACAGATAAGAAAACAGTCACAGAGAGGTTAAATGACTAGCCAGAGATCATAGAGCTAGAAAATAGTAAAGCTAGGATTCAAATTTAGACACTTGGCTATTGTGTTCATGCTTTTTAACCACACACACAATAATATCTCTATAGATTATAATGTTAGCTATCTTTGTGTGAGAATTTTTTAAAGGTTGCAATAAAAAGAACTTACTCGATCATAGCAAAGAAGTGTGGAAAAATTTGGGGTTTTCTGTTGATGTACCAATTCAACAAAACGAGCACAGTAAACAGCATCAATTGCTGAAAAAATACATCGAGGAAATATACACAGCTGTAGAAATGTTGTGATGGTCTCATTTTTCGTAGATTCTAGAAATAAAGGAAGAATATATTAAGTTGCAGACTTCTTCCTCAAGGGCCTCAAAGACACTGAACATGACGATGTATTACCTTTAGTGCAGAGAATACTATAAAACCACAAACTACTTATAGTTTGTAACCAAAGCTCATGCTTGAGATAAGACTATCATTTTATGCTGTGAACATTTTTTCTTTCTATGATTTCTCCAAAAATATGTTTTATACAGAAAAACTGAATGATAAGCTGTCAATATTGTAGTTAAAATGTATCAGTTCCTCCAGTGAATGTGAAGTTGATTCTGCATCAACGAATAAACAAAGAATGAGACTGGGAACACTGAGTTGAAACACAATCATAATATACTTTAACACCTCTAAATTTCTAACTGTTTTGTTTTCTGTCATTTACCAGCATCAGGAATGTAACAATTCCAGTAACTTACTTGCTAAAAGCCACTTGTCCTTTTCCAGTTTCAGTCTCTGTAGAACTCTCTGTACATGTTCCATCTGTTTCTTTTCTTCTTCAAGAAGCTTGTCCTGAAGAGCAGCACAGTGCTCTTTCTCTTTTTTCTTTTTATTTGGGGGCTACAAAGAATAAATTAGATACTTTTCTAACCATATGCACATTGCCTTTCTTCTTTCAACTGAAAAGTTTACAGAGATAAGGGCTGATAGTTTATAATTCAATATGAATATAGGTCCACTTGAACATGCTACTTTTATCTTCATTCAACACATCTGTAACACTGTCATGGAGGCTTAATACACCATCAAAACAGCTAAATTTGCAACGCTAATACTACTAGTCTCAGACATGGAGAAATCTTTGACTCTTTCTTTTCCTTTATACCAAGACTTGTTTACAAGTCTTGTACAATGCCACTACCTCCATCAGTCTATGCTCTCACAATAGACTGCCTAAAAAGCCACCTAGCTGCTCTTTAGCCTAATGCTAGTCCTTTCCCCTGTCAAAAGCATCTTTCATACTGCTGTCATGAGTAATCTTTTTTAAGTGCCATTTTTTACCATTATTATTCCCCTGCTCAGAAAACCAAAATAGCTCTCAATTGTACCAAGTCTACTTTTCTCCCTGATTTTCAATGCCCTATACAATCTGGCCCCATCATAACTCTTCATATGTATCACTAAGCACATTGACTACATGAAAGTGAATCAGTAAAAGTGGTCTCCCTGAACCTCAACCTACTTCCTATCTTTGCTGGAACCCTGTGGTGACCACCCTATTTGCTTCCATATTTCCAAACCTAATCTACCTTCAAGGCCTATTCAGCTCAAGACTCAGCTCTTCAATAATCTCCTCCTGAAGGCCTCTCCTCTTAAGAACTACTGCTCTTGCTATTAGTCACATGAATCATTTTAAGTTATTAGCACAGTCATCAGTAGAGAAGGACCCTCAAATAATTTTTGATTAATCATAACCTCCACCTAGTCACCAACCTCCTGGCCCTCCACTCAGAAGTAACTATTAAACCCCATTTAAAAATATATTATATAGCAACAAGACCACCATTTTAAGGAACCAGAGCTAAAACAATTTCAAAATATAGGTAACACCGAATAACATAAAGTTATTGCACTTGACGTAGTAGAACAAAAACCTACCATTTCTTGATTGTCATCAATTGCTTTCATCTGGCTTTTAAGTTTATTGACTTCTCGTTCATAGCTGGTGTGTGGAACTGCAAGGTCATACATTGTCAATGACCAGAACGTGGCATAGAATTGAGGGCTGATGGCATTCCAGACTTTGGAAACATGTAAGGAGACCACTGCTTCATGGACAGGCGCCATCACCATCTCACATGATGTTATGTACTTATGAACTTTATGTTGCTGCTTACTTCCCTTTTCTGATTTTTTAAGTTCATCATATTTTGACTGGAGATTAAAAAGTACAAATACATACATACATACATACATACACAACATAATTTATAGCTTTGACTTTCATGGTATAAAAATCTGTATTCCCTTTTAAAGAATCAAAAGATGACCAATCTCAAAACTGTTATGGAAATTCTAGTTTCTTCCCAACAACATGTATTTTAAGACAAAGCATCCCTGGAAGCTATTCCAATCTTTAGTGCTGAGTGCTAACTAGGAGATTTCCAGAGGATTCTTACCTAATCTAACCTGTGGAGTAAAGTGAATAGGGTATATGCATATCCCCCTCTTCCATTCCCCCACACTACTCCCTCTTGCTCCTGTATCAGGGATTGAACAAGTAGGGTTTCCAATCCTGCTTTTGAGATATTCAAGCGAACAACCAGAAGGTCTTAACATGAGAGAAGAGGAAGAATGCAACTAGTAACAGCCGACTAGGAAAGAATGTAGTATCACGACATATAGTCCCTAGCAACTATTAAAATGTGTCAATTAAAAAGCTGGATCAAAGAGGCTGAGGTGGGCGGATAACTTGAGATCAGGAGCTTGAGACCAACCTGGTCAGCATGGCCAAACCCCGTCTCTACAAAAAATATAAAAAATTAGCTGGGTGTGGTGGCACATGCCTGTAATTCCAGCTATTTGCAAGGTTGAAGTGTGAGGGTCACTTGAGCCCCAGAGGCAGAGGTTACAGTGAGCTGAGATCCCACCCCTGCACTCCAGCCTGGGTTACAGAAGGAGATTGTCTCAAAAAAAAGAAAAAAGAAAAAGAAGCTGGATCAACATTAAGAAAAGTTATGAGAAATTTGTTTTAAGGCTGCTAAGTAGGGTGACCAATTGTCAGAGTTTCCCGGGGATTTCAGGGTTTCTGAGGATATAAGACTTTAGTGTTAAAACTGGGCAAGTCCCAGGCAAATTAGGATCAAATCATTACCCTATTGCTTAGCCAAATAAATTTTTCTGTGAAAAGTTGTGGTATATTGAAGTTTAAAGCATGTGAGAACTGATGCTGCAGCTTCGTACACCTGACTGGTTTACCCTAATTTTGGGGAAAAGTCAGAGGAAGGCCATATTCTTTACAGTATGGGGGGAAAAATGTTAGTACAACGGGAGGGGCTGCAGAGATGTGTGTATGCCAAATATATTCTCTACATACACACACACACACACACACACACACACACACACAGAGAGAGAGAGAGAGAGAGAGAGAGAGAGAGAGAGAGAGAGAGACAGAGAGAGAGACAGAGAGAGAGAGAGAGAGAGAGAGAGAACACATAGTTGCTGCTATTGCTTCATGTCCTTCAGTCCCTTTAGGATTAAATGGCTCCCATCCAGATAATTCTGTTTGGGTTAGTTGTCAGCCTTAGTATAACTTAAGGGAAGTCCTAAAACTAGTTTCTTCTTTATGTTAGAATATAACTTAAATCATTCTATTTGTGCTAAACACGTAAACGAAAATGGGTTAGTTATCAGCCTTAATATAACCTAAGGGAAGTCCTAAAACTAGTTTCTTCTTTATGTTAGAATATAACTTAAATCATTCTATTTCTGCTAAACACGTAACCGAAAATGGGTTAGTTATCAGCCTTAATATAACCTAAGGGAAGTCCTAAAACTAGTTTCTTCTTTATGTTAGAATATAACTTAAATCATTCTATTTGTGCTAAACACGTAACCAAAAACAAGATGATCAAAGGTTCTGCTTCTAGTTCTACACTATGACAGGCAAAAGAGTCTCAGCTCCTTACAGCTCAGTTACCTGCCTTCTTCCTTCCTGAGTGCCCTGGGTGCTGCTATGCTCCCAGGCTCACGGCACTAAAAGCACACAACATTCTCTTTCTTCAAGGAGGGTTCTCAAACAGGACCTGAGAATTTGACAACTGTTTTAGAAGTCCAAAGATTTATGTTGTTATCCCCATTTTAGAGAGCATGCTGACAACTACTAAGACCAAACATAAGTGACAAAGTTATAGAGAACATTAGTTATGAGAGGAGTCCCAATTGCATCAGAAAGCAGAGGGATTAACAGTTGGGAAAACAGTTCAATTTAGAGGACAGGTCTTATTGAAGATAAGTAATATTAATCTAGATGAGCAGAATAACTTCTGCTAAGGTTCTAACAAAACAGGATAAAATAGGGTTGATGCTATCTGCATAAGAGAGCCTAGTTACCTGTTCTGGGCAAGATCTAGACTATGAACTAGGTAAAAGCGTTATCTTTCAGACCTGTGCCTCAAGGTGGACCTCAACTTTAACAATTAAAACTAAAAATCAGTTTATATGTATGAGGGGGTTACATGATAGCTCCCGTCTCCCCAGTCCTCTGGGTCTGAATCTATGATTTCTATTGCTAGTCACCCCATAGTCGCTGTCTAGTTAGAAAAAAAACAAACTTGGTCAGAAAAGATAGCTATACTTCATATTTACCCAGGATAAGTATGTCCTTGTTTAAGTCAGTTTAACTCCCACTTCAAGGTCACATCTTCAGTCAAATGAAGAGACATAATAGTTCTACATCTCAAATCACCTAGGGAACTAGACTTACGGAATAGAACTGATATCCACAATTATTGCTGTACTTTCATTGTTGAAAAATCTTGCCTCAAGAATCTGAGCAGGCCAGATCAGTGGCTCACGCCTGTAATGCCAACACTTGGGGAGGCCAAGGCAGGTGGATCACCTGAGGTCAGGAGTTTGAGACCGTCATGGCCAACGTAGCAAAACCCTTAAAAATAGAAAACTCAGCTGTGTCTGGTGGCGGGTGCCTGTAATCCCAGCTAGTTGGGAGCATGAGGTAGGAGAATTGCTTGAACCTAGGAGGCAGAGGCTGCAGTGAACTGAGATTGCACCACTGTACTCCAGCCTGGGAGACAGAGCAAGACTTCATCTAAAAAAAAAAAAAAATCTGAGCAACATTTGACTGAATTATCCTCAAGACAGCCTGCCAATAGTCAATTTATAGAGGGGACACAGCGGTCATCTAATATACATTTTCATTGTCTCAATGAAGGTTCCTCAACAGAGGCTTTCAGTCAAGAAGCAAAAGCAAGGATCCTCAGGGCAGCTTGGATGCCCATCCAGTGAAACCAAGGTTGCTGGGAAACCCCTTTTCCAGAGAGTGGCATGTTGCCTACAGATAAAAGACTTATCTCCAATTTGGCTATACAGCCACTGCCATATAGTTTTCTGTTTTCTTACAAGCCTGAGAAGGAAATGCCCTTTCTTTTGTTATCTCTTAAAAGACAAAGACAGTATTTTACACAAGTAAGAGAGAAATGGTAGCTTGAATGGACTGCTCCATTTTCTGACCTGGCAAAGTTCAGCCAACCTCAGACAACCAGGTGTTCCTGTTTGCTAGGGAACGTTCCATAATGCTGATTAGTGTGTTTCACTTAGCACAGAGCAGGTCAGAATTCCTAAGATGAAGCAATTCTCCCACCTCAGTCCATCAAGAAATCAGGTACCCTCTTGTATAGCTGAGGCTGACCTACCATGGGGTGTGACAACAGTAAGACATTACACAAAGACAGCATACAATTCTCTGGATTGAGAGGATTTGAAGGAGAAAAGGAGCCCAACACCACTCTCTTATTGTCTTTTCCCCTTCAGACTGTATATGTAACACAAGAATTTCTGCATAGTGTTAACAAAGTGATAATAAAATCAGGTAACAGTTAGAAGTGGGAAACTGTAGCAGTTGATATGTAAACACGAACAGCAGATGTCTGATTAAATGATCAATGAGACTCCAAATTTCTCATCACCTTTTTTGTATACCTCTACTACACAGCTCTGTGTCCCTACGGGAAACAAAGAAGGGATCCCAGTTTAAGGGCTAAGACCTTCCCCCAAAATATGTAGTGAAATGTATGAACAGATAAAACCGTTAAGGAATAATTTGGATCATTCTTAAGCGGCAGCAAAGGCACTCGTACTTACCGAAATATGATGGGCATACATTGGCCTAGACAGAAAAAATGCTGCATCATGGGGTGTATGAAATTCATTACAGAGTACATCAATTGAAGGCATTCGCTTTATATAATCTTCTGTGCTCAGATTAGATGCTAAAAACCCGCCAAACTGCACCAGGGTATCATGACACTAAATTTAAAAAATAAGACAAAATCAACATATTTTCCAAATTGAGAAAGAAGTCATTTTAGAAATACTTTAACAATTAAGAATCCAAATTTTATAACGTAACAAGACTTTAGAGACCATCTACAAATATAATCACATAACCGTATTACAAAAAAGATGCCAAGGCCCTGACAGGTTGACTGATCCAAGGCTTTACTAGCCAACTAGGTCTCTTTAATGCCAAGCTGTATTTCTTCACTTTTAGTGGAATACATTCACCTAAATCAAATAAGATAACCACCATAGGCAAACAGAAGTCAATTCCTTTGCCCTTAAAAGAAGAAAACTTTATATACAGAATGTTATTTATAAATATCAAGTACCAAAACCTAAGATTAGCCCACAAAATGTGTTTACCTATCATCAACGATAACACAAAGAAAAAGGGAGATAACAACCCAGCCTGCGCAACATGGCAGAGTCCGACTCTACAAAAAAAAAAATCCAAAAATTAGCCAGGCGAGGTGGTGCACGCCTATAGTCCCCAGCTACTCGGGAGGCTGAGGTAGGCTGATCACTTGAGCCAGGGAGGTCAAGGCTGCAGTGAGCTGAGATCATGCACTGCACTCCAGCCTGAGTAGCAGAGTGAAGCCTTGCCTCAAAAAAAAAAAAAAAAAAAAAAAAAAAAAAAAAAAAAAAAAAAAAAAAAAAAAGTAAAGTAAAGAAAAAGAAAGGAAAGAGAGAGCATGCACGAATGATCAAACAAGCATCTATTGTATTATGACTAAGATTTCCAGACACCAGGAAAGATATAAATGCAAACATCTTGAAGATGTAGAAATTTAATGATGTAATATTTAATTAATTGACAGTCTGACATATAACACCTCTTGGAGCTAACTCTTAAATATCATAACTCACATAGAAATAGGCTCTATTTCCTGAATATCTATTTCACATTAGATTAGGATGTCTCATATTCACATGATGCGCAAAAATGACATTTTTCAAATTATAACATCTTCCTTTAACAAGGTTTTTAAAATGTACATAAACATAAAAGCCACTTTAACTTGCCTGGTCATAGAGCTTTCCCACAAGTTTCAAATGTTTCTCTCCACCTTCCTGAAAGATTACCCCATTCCTCTGCTGAGCCATAAGGAGACAGAGAGGAAGGGCAAGATCATGGTCCAAAAGAGCATCCTTTAATCTCTGAGAGGATTTTTTAGTGTTTCTGATCTGACCAAAATAACCACCCTGCACAAGAGAAGACACAAATTTACTAATGTACAGTATATAACCCATGCTGTCTAATTTGATAAAGACATAGCAAAGAGTTGACTTAAAATCCTTAACATTAAAAACTCCTACATTACACATTTCTTCCCTTACACAAATTTATTTCAGTGTCTATTCCTGACTACGGTCACTGGCTTAAAGACAAACATCAGCTTAAGTTAAATTCTTGCATATTTTCCATTTTCCACCTTGCAGCCCCTCATAAAGGATTATTAATTAAATTATTCATTGTGGCACAGATTCAACAGAGCAACTAAGATTTAAAGGAGTGAGGATATCAAGAATCACAGAAGACTTAGTAATTATTCGGTAATTATTTATTTATTATTATTTTGTCGGGGGAGGAAGAGTCTTGCTCTCATTGCTCAGGCAATGGCGTAATCTTGGCTCATTGCAACAACCTCCGCCTCCTGGATTCAAGCAATTCTCCTGACTCAGCCTCCCAAGTAGCTGGGATTACAGGCGCCAGCCACCACACCCAGCTAATTCTTCGAATTTTTAGTAGAGACAGGGTTTCGCCACGTTGGACAGGTTAGTCTCTAACTCCTGACCTCAGGTGATCCACCAGCCTCGGCCTCCCAAAGTGCTGGGACTACAGGATATGAGCCACCGTCCCTGGACTTAATTGGTAATTACTTGCCTTACAGATGCATTACTTACTTTTATATTTTGTTTCAGCTTTTTTAAAAAGTTAAAGTAACTACTGTATCTCAATTTCTAAAACGGAGTAGGGGTGTGTTGTGAAAGGAAGGCATGTATGGCTTTGACATTTGGTTTTATTAAGATACATATTGTTTGGATTCTTTACTATGATCACATACATTATGAATTCTAAAAGCTGATGAACAAAAGTAGCAATTCTTACCTCAGCTTTTAGCTGCTCTCCACCAGTCATGGCCTCTAGTTGCTCCATTGTCATTTCCTCCATAATTTCTACTCCTGCCATTTTTTGCACCACTTCTTTCAATATAAGCAGGTCAAAACTATTCAAAAAGAAAAAAAAAAAACAGTCTACAGTTAGAACTTCAAATACAAAAATAATATACTGTATTTAAAATACTGAGAAACCCTAAATTATTTGTATATGAAAATGGGGGAAGAGGCTGAAGCAGTTTTTAAGGAACCACATTCCTAGAACTATATTGTCAAATATTTGGTGTGTATGTTGAACTTTTACTTGGAGATAATTTCAAATTTACTAATAGGATGAAAAAATAAAAACAGTACAAAGCTCACACATATATCCTTTACCTCAGCTTCACCTAGTAACATTTTTAATCCTGCTTGCTTTTTCATTTGCATTTTCTTTGCCTCTCTGAAGCCCCTCTCTACATACATAGTCACACACTCAATTTTTTAATCATTTGAGGGAAAATTATTTACATATGGCCTTTTGCGCCCCTAAAATTTCTAAGACTGCTTTTCCTAAGAGAGCTATTCTCTTACATAACCACAATAGTTAACAATTTTAATAAATCTAACACTGATAAAATACTTTAATCTACCATTCATATTTCATTTTATTGGTTGACCCAATAAAGTCCTTCATAGCATTTTTTTCTCCTCCAATACAGGACGGCCAAAATGTTTTTGATGGTATAGAGCCATTTCTTAATAATCCGCTTACTAAAAAGGGACAAATATGTAGCACGGTCACATACATCTACATACACTGGAAGAGAGGCAAGGAAGGAAGGAAAAAAAGAAGTTCTAAGTTGTGGTATCTGAGCCAAAGATGACAATTTAGTGGCCAGTCTGAAGCACATTTTTCAGTAATATGCCAACAGTTATGTTTTTTAATCTTCAAAGTTTAGGACTGCCAATGGAAACAATACCTTATGTCCTCTAAGATCTTCTTTAGTTAATCTAAACAAAGTAAAAACATTCTTTCCTAAAACAATACAGATGTTTTTCCAAATGTAAAGTTAGATATACTCAAGACACAAGCTAACAGATGAAGGAACCGTTTTCTAAGATTCTTAAGTGTTCTCTCAACTTGCCTTGTTCCTTGTTTTCCTTAGTTTTTCTTGTTTAAGAAAGCCCTCATGAAAAGTAGTATATAAGTTACAATGAAACAGTTTATTTTTCCTTTAAACTATGCTTCAATTAGATGGTCACAAACACTGTACTCACAGTACAGAAAGCTGAGTTATAGATTTAAAAATAATGTATGTTCTGCTGGCCTAAAGACAAAGAAGAATAAAAATATATAGAAATGGCAGAGAGATGAGCATAAGGGATGTGCCGATAAAATTTTAAGTTTAAATATGTTTTTTAAGTTTTCCCTATGCCACAATAAGAATCTGTCAATAATTACTTAGGTAATACTTGTTTAGAACACCAAATAGTTTTTAATTTTTTGTTTGCTTTCTACCAGAAAGCTTTTGAAAACAATTTTAGGTTCTTTGATTCGAGTCAGTCTACTTCTCATGAGGTTTAACATACACACATACTAATTCAAACTCTAAGCACTGATATTGGCCCAAAATAAAATTAACTTCAGTATTTATAAAGAAAAGAAGACATTGTCCAAAAGGTATGGAAGTCTTATGTATCTCTAAAACTCAAATTCAAAAATTATGCTTTAAAAGTATTATATACACCCTCAAATCAACATGTTCCTACCAGATGCTCAACATGATACAGGTCAATTACTGCATACAGACCTAGTGCAGTATGTTTTGCCATAGAAGATACACAATATATTACATTAGCCATTTACTCAAAAGCCTAATAGGCAGTCAAAATAAATCAAAGTATATTTTTAATGTGTTAATATATATAGCCAAATATTATATTTATTCATGAGAAAAGGTGTCTACTTATGTATTAAGTTATCATTTAACTAACTAAAGAATTTCATGTAAATAAGTGAGCAAATACTCTGCTTGAGCCTACAACCAGCAAGTAAGAAGTCTTTCAGGATAATAGGAGTCTCAATACCCGCAAACCAACAGAAGTACTCTATTGAATTTTATTAAGTATAATTTGCTATGAATACCTTTTACCCGCCTTTAGCTGATTGGCAACATACTGAAGAAGACCGGCAAGATCAATTGGATATTTATGAAAAACTGCACCACAGAAACTAGCCAGACCTATGTGAAATAAAAAAGGAGTACAAACAACTCATAAAACAAAGTGCAAAAATATCAGTTCTTCAACTAAACTTCTAAAACAAAATGAGGTAGGAATAATCATATTGCTGATGCTGTTGGAGTTTCATAATAGTAACAATAACCAATATTTACTGAGCATAGATAAATGTCAAGCACTGTACCAAGCACTTTATAATAATTATCTCATTTAACCCTTGCAACCATTATCTTAGGTTGGTATAACCTATTGATCAGGCAAATTCAGAACAGATATGTCCTGTAACTTGTTCACAGTCACATAGTATGAAGTAGGGCAGTGAGTCAAATCTTTGCAGCCTGATTCCAGAGTTTGTGAAACTAAGATATAAGAAAATCTTGCAGATCACTCAGTAAACTTGAACAAATGACAAAACGCCAGTCCCCTGAATGTGAGTCAAGGAAAAAAAAAAAATCTCTTTTTATCTAGGAACATGCTACTAGTTGCGGAGGTGCAAGAAAACAAGTAAAGTATTACTAGATCTAGAAGCAGACAAGACACCAATTTTAACCAACGGTCCTTATCATACCATGAATAGGGAGGAAACCCCAGCCAATACAAGAGTAGGAGATTCTAGTAAAGTCAAGTACTCTGCAGCCTATTCCACAACTATTTGTTAAGCACCTAAATAATATTGGACAAAAACACAAGTCCTGCCCTCAAGGAGCTGAGTCTAATGGAAGACAGAGAAAAGTAGACAAATAGCTATGATGAGCAAAAGGCTCCACGGGAATACAAAAGAGGAGCACCTAATTCAGACGTGTGTGGGAGCATTAACAGAAAAAGCTTCCCAGAGGAAGTGACCTCAAAGCTGAAATCTAAAGAATAAACAGAACATGGAGTGGGCCATGAAGGGTATTCCAAGTCAAGTGAATAATGGGCAAAAGGTCATGGAAAGTACAAGAAGTTCAGCATTAATACTAGAATATCGGGAAGCAGGGAAAAGATGAGGCTAGAATAGTGCAAAAGGACCTGATTTCAAAAGAACTTACCAGTATGACTTATTAAACATTTCGGACTTTAAAGGACAATAAGGAGCCACCGCAAGATTCTGCTATCAGATACAATAAATTGAAAGAAAGGGAACTGGCTGCTAGAAACCAAAGGTACAAGAATTAAGAAGAAATATGGTTAGCTTTTTTGGTTAAACTAAGTCAAGTTTTTGCTCTTTTAAGATGACTGGAACCTCAGGATGGAATGGGAAGAAATGAGACTAACTCCCTTAAGATCAACTTCTATAAAACAATGTTAGTTTAAAAGGAGGTTTTCGGCTAGGTGCAATGGCTCACGGCTGTAATCCCAGCAGTTTGGGAGGCCAAGGTAGGCAGATCACTTAAGGTCAGGAGTTCAAGACTAGCCTGGCCAACATAGTGAAACCCTGTCTCTACTGAAAATACAAAAGTTAGCTGGGTGTGGTGCCGCATACCTGTAATCCCAGCTACTCAGAAGGCTGAGGCAGGAGAGGTGCTAGAACCTGGGAAGCAGAGGCTGCAGTGAGCTGAGATTGCACCACTGCACTCTAGCCTGGACCACAGAGCTAGACCTCATCTCAAAAAAAGAAATAAATAAAATTCATTAAAAATAAAATAAAATGAAGGAGATTTTACCTCACCAGTAACGCTTATCCAAATTGACTCTGATAGCAGAGTCAATAACGGTCTATCAAGTTAGGAAAATAAATAAGAACTATATCAACCTCCTTACATAGCCAAGGACTCTACAGAACAAGCCTAGTAGCGAGATATTCTCAACAACTCTTAACAAATAGGCTTATAAAAGTCTCCAAGCATAGATAATAAAATACATAACATGGCAGTTACCACAGATAATAATTTCATCTTTCGAAAAATAAAAACACTTACTCTGAAGCCAGCTTGAGATGGCTGTGTCATCATGTTTCATTCTTTCCTTTTCTGGATTAGCTAAAGCTTCAATGATACAATCTTTCATGTATTAAGAAAAAAAAAACTAAGTCATTACATCTCTAATAAAGACCCTTAAAACATAAATATGCCACATCTTAGAGGCAAAACTGTTGGTCATTACAAATCACTGTTCTTCTTTTTAAGACCAGGGATGTTGCTAAAACAAATTATTGAAAAATACACTCGCTGTAGTAGCAACATCTCTTCTTCAGCCTCCTTGTGATCTTTGGGCAATCAAGATAGATTCCATCAATAACAAGAAGTCAGGTAAGCCACCTGGGTACAGTGGCTCATGCACTTTGGGAGACCGAGGTGGGTGGATCACTTGAGGTCAGGAGTTCAGCATCACCCTGGCCAACCTGGTGAACCCCCATCTCTACTAAAAACACAAAAATTAGCCAAGTGTGGTGGCACACGCCTGTAATCCCAGATACTTGGGAAGCTGAGGCAAGAGACTTGCTTGAACCCGGGAGGTAGAGGTTGCAGTGAGCTGAGATCGTGACACTGCACTCCAGCCTGGGTGACAGAGCAAAACTCTGTCTCACAAAAAAAAAAAAAAAGTTTGGTGAGCCTAACGTCTCCCTATATACAACACACACACACACACACACACACATACACACACACACACACACACACACACACACTTGACTGACCAAACTTCAGATCAGCCATCTGAATCAACCTCAGATGGTTACTAAAGAAAAACAGAATGAAAATAAAACATTTACCACACTATCTATCAAATATGAAATCTACATATTACTTCACTTTAAAGGATACAGGCCAAAACATCATAATTCAATGAAGTGAGGTATTTCAATGAATCGACTACAGGTGTTATTAAGTTATCATACTTCTGTATTTGTGACAAGATCTGGAAAACAGCAACAAACAATAGAAGGCATTAACTTAGGATTAACTTAGGCATTAATCAAAGGATTTCTACTGTACCAACTAAGTAATGGCTAAGCTTTATTTTTCAAAAGAAATAATGCTTATAATTAAAGTGGTTTCCTATCACTTCATATTTATACAGAAATTACTATTGTGTCATTGCCTTAGAGAATATTTTCTTAGGCTACATTTTTCAGTTAGGAAAAAAATCCCAATTCTATTAGAAATGACAGCGGTAATTTGGAATTGCAATGAATCTGCAGATTCTTTTGGGCAGTATGGAATATTTTAACTATATTGATTCTTCCAATCCAAGAGCAAGAAATGTGTTTCCATTTGCTTGTATTACTATGATTTCTATCATCAGTGTTTTATAGTTCTAGTAGAAATCTTTCACCTCCTTGGTTAGATGTATCTCCTGGTACCATTTTTGTGGCTATTGTAAATGGAATTGTGCTCTTGCTTGAACATTATTTGGTGTGTAGAATGTTACTGATTTTTCTAAGTTAATTTTGTATCCTGAAACTTTACTATGGGTATGCACACACATAAAGACAGAAAGACACTGGGGACTCTAAAAGTAAGGGAGGGGGTGGGGCAAGGTTTGAAAACTACCTATTGTGTACTATGCTCACTATTTGGTGAAGGGTTCAAGAGAAGCCCCAACCCCAGCATTATGCAATATATACATGTAATAAACCTGCACATGTACCCCCTGAAGCTTAAAGAAAAAATTAAAAAAGGAAATCATTCCAGTTGTTTCAAAACTGAATTCTGGAATGAAAGAGTATAGTCTCTCTCGTATGTTTTAGAAATCTCTAAATATTGGCAAGGCATGGTGGGTCATGCCTATAATTCTAGCACTTTAAAAGGCCAAAGCAGGCAGATTACCCAAAGTCAGGAGTTCAAGACCAGCCTGGCCAACATGGTGAAACCCCATCTCTACAAAAAATACAAAAAAAAAAAAAATTAGCCATGTGCAGTGGCACACACCTATAATCCCAACTACTCAGGAGAGGCTGAGGTGGCAGAATCGCTTGAACCCAAGAGGTGCAGTTTGTGGTGAGCCAAAATCATGCCACTGCACTCCAGCCTGGGTGACAAGAGCAAGATTTCTTCTCAAAAAAAAAAAAATAAAGAAAGAAAGAAATGTCTAAATATCGAAGTACTAGTATTATGTATCAATCACAATGAAATGTTATTTGAATGTTTCTAAAAACTAAATTCAACAAGTAAGGCTTCTAGAAACCACAATGTGGTATACAAAATAACATTATATTGTCTATAGTAGTAACACTGTTACATATTACTATTAATAGAAAAATAGATCCATGTGTTAAATACACTGTATAATAATTTTCTTTTTAGCATAACCTACCAATACTTCATTTTCTAACTTCCACTCATGCTGATTTAAAGGCAACAAAAAGAAAAATCCCTTAAAATAATATTAACATCAAAACATACATAATCAAACAAAATGGTTGGATTGCTGTGGCTCAGCTTCCCAATCTGTCTTCCAGAAGGCTTCACATTTTCCTTGGTTAGGCGCCTACAAAGGAAGGAAAAGGTGGCAGGGATCATCTTAAGTAACATTCCTTGTAATGGGGATGGCTTTGTTACATCATAGTGGGGGGAAAACCAATTATTCCCCAAATATTCAAAATGGATTCATGTAAATGACCACATTCATTATATCCTTTATGGCAGGATTTGGGCTATTTTGGTTAGAGATTCTCCCAGAAAGTATTGAGACTTTACATTAAATGCTTAACATTTACAAAATACAAATTTCAACTTTATAGTAATAGTCTAAAAATCAGTAAAACTCTCTATAAGTACATAAAACTCTTCTTACAAACAATCAAAATTATTTCAGATTTCGGAGGACTCGTTTATCAGGTTAGGGATTAAGAGATCAAAGTTGGTGTCATGCAATGAAATGCCTCATGCTATCTGGCTCAGTGACCTGAACAGAGTAATAGCTCATGCTGCATTCCTCAATATGTAAAGTTGTTTGCTTTTCATAGTCAAGGAACACAATTAGTTTGAAGCTAAATTCTACTCCTTTCTTTTTATTTCTTCCTTTGCTCATTATTCAAATTTATATTTATGAATTCTTACAGTTCAAAACAATTATTACACAGAATCTTAAATGCCTGTGATATTATTACATAATAAATGTAGGATGAAAATATAATGAAGTAAATTATAAATTCAGTTTATAATTCAGGAAATGTGACCATTCTCCAAGTCACAAGCTTGCTATAATTAATTTCTTATGACAAAACTGGCTCCATCAATCAAAATTATTTCATCATCAACTGTTTCTCTTTCCAATTCTCCATATCCCAGTTTCTTCTGTTTCACACAAACAGAGAACACTAAACATTAGCTATACAGTATTTTGTTCAAACTTGCAACTTATCACTACCTGTCCCTATTTCTAACCCCAATATTTCAGATCCCTACCCTGTACTTGCCAAGGCCAACCCCTCCTCTGTTTTTTTATTCCCTTCCCTTCTGCCTCCATCCCCTGGAGGGACAAACAGAACAAAAAAAAAGAAAGAAATATTTTATTGTCTTTGTCCTCTCCTCAAGCTACCAGTGTCTGCCATATGGAACACAATAAATATTTGTAGACAGAATTATTAAAAGGCCAGGTGCCGTGGCTCACACCTGTAATCCCAGCACTTTGGGAGGCTGAGGCGGGTGGATCACGAGGTCAAGAGATCGAGACCATCCTGGTCAACATGGTGAAACCCCGTCTCTACTAAAAATACAAAAAAATTAGCTGGGCATGGTGGCACGTGCCTGTAATCATAGCTACTAAGGAGGCTGAGGCAGAAGAATTGCCTGAACCCAGGAGGCGGAGGTTGCAGTGAGCCGAGATAATGCCATTGCACTCCAGCCTGGGTAACAAGAGTGAAACTCTGTCTCAAAAAACAAAGAAAAAAGGGAGGGAGGGAAGAAAGGAAGAAAGGAAGAAAGAAAGAAAGAAAGAAAAGAAGGAAAGAAAGAAAGAAAAGAAAGAAAGAGAGAGAGAGAAAGAAAGAAAGAAAGAGAAAGAAAGAAAAGAAAGAAAAGAAAGAAAGAAAGAAAGAAAGAAAGAAAGAAAGAAAGAAAGAAAGAAAGAAAGAATTATTAAATGCCCTATAGCAAGCTCATGTTTTAAATAGTATTCAAAACTCATGAAATTCTGCAAGTGATAAATTAATACATTATATGCTCAACCTAAGAACTTCAAACAGTAACAAAATTGTGTTGTTTAAGCCTGGTAAAATAGTTACAGCTTACAAATATAACAAAAATCCAAATATATTAAAAATTCTGCATATATTATTCTATAGTAAATTATATTTTTTTCATTCATTCATATTAATGCCTACGATGACAGTCAAAGTACTAACCATTAGAAATACAAGGACGACTGTGTATCAGTCTTTTGGCTACGGTCAAGCATGGAAATACAAGGATGAGGCTGGGTGCAGTGGCTCATGCCTATAATCCCAGCACTTTGGGAGGCCGAAGCGCGTGAATAATGAGGTCAGGAGTTCCAGACCAATCTGGCCAACAGGGTCAAACCCTGTCTGTACTAAAAATACAAAAAAATTAGCTGTGTGTGGAGGCAGGCACCTATAATCCCAGCTACTCAGGAGGCTGAGGCAGGAGAATTGCTTGAACTTGGGAGGTAGAGGATGCAGTGAGCTGAGATCGCACCACTGCACTCCAGCCCGGGTGACAACTCAAGACTCCAACTCAAAAAAAAAAAAAAAGAGAGAAAAAGAGAAATATAAGTATGAATAACAGTTCCTGCTCTCAAGCCTGGTCCAGCGATGGAAATAGATTTAAAATCATTTCAATATTCTTAAACAAAAAGAGCCATCAACAGAACAGTACTTATATGCTATTGATAATATAAAAGGTGGCTAGCCATCACAGTGGCTCACACCTATAATCCCAGCACTTTAGGAGGCCAAGGCGGATGGATCACAAGGTCAGGAGTTCAAGACCAGCCTGGCCAAGATGATGAAACTCCATGTCTACCAAAAATATAAAAATTACCCAGGCATGGTAGCGGGCACCTGTAATCCCAGCTACTTGGGAGGCTGAGGCAGAGAACTGCTTGAATAAGGGAGGTGGAGTTTGCAGTGAGCCAAGATCATGCCAGTGCACTCCAGCCTGGGTGACAAAGCGAGACTCCATCTCAAAAATAAATAAATCAACAAACAATCAAATAAAAATAAAATAAATAAAAGGTGGCTGGAGTGTAGTGGCTCATATCTGTAACCCAAGCACTGGGAGATCAAGGTGGAAGGATAACTCGAGGCCAGGAGTTTGAAACCCGCCTGGGCAACAGAGTGAGGTCCCAACTTTACAAGGAAAAAACAATATTAACATAATAATAGCAATAATAATAATAATAATTAATAAGAAGGAGGAGGAGGAGAAGAGGGGGATAATATATTTATATCATAAAAATATCTGGAAGGATATATAAGAGACTAAATAATGGCTACTTTTTACGGCGGGGGGAAGAACTGAGTAGATGTAGGATGGGGTGAGACTTTCTGCTGTATGTACTGTATACCTTATTTACTGAAATTTAAACAACGTAAACATACAAACTATTCAAAACATTAGATAGTCAAAAAAAGAAAAATAATAATAGAAATGTAGCAATGTACCTACAGGTATGATAACACTATATGCACAAAGAATAGTGGTGGAAATAAAGATCCATTGTGTTTGGCAGTATATGCTAGGGAAGCCTTCACTGGAAGTAACACTGGAGCTCACTCTCCAAGAATGAGGTCACCAGATGGAAAGGGGGAAAGGAAGGTAAGGGAAGACCTGTACAAACAGAGGAAACAAAAAGTACACACAAGGGAAGAGAAGCTAAGGAGACAGTGGTACAGTCAGGGAAACATAAGTAGACTCAGTACATCTGGAAGTAGAACTGGCAGGAAAGGAGGTTAGATGCAGGGAGGGACAAATCAGGGAGGACCTCTTATATATCACTCTGTCATAAAGCTTAACATAAACCTTCAGGTAAAGTCAGTCACCAAATGATTTTTAGTAAGAGAATATACAAATCACTGTAATACACCAGATGAAAGAACTAAGGTACTGGTGGTAGAGACAGTAGATGAGACAGATTCAAGGGATTCAATAATGCTTGAATATATTATCAAACTATCCATGTAGAGCACTTAGCTTAACACTTGGCACATAGAGTAATAGCTCCCTACATATTAGCTGTTCTTGTTAAGCTAGAAACTGTACCTGGAGAACTCTTAAGTCCAGAAACTCTTTCATATCTAGTATCATCTCCTGCCAAAACTCCCCCAAGTAAAATCATTTACTCTCATCTATCCTCCCATAGCACTTTATTCATACTATGTAACAGCACCTATTGAACTAGATTGCTTCAATATAATCCATAGGCTCACAGAAAAAATAAAACTAGATTGTAATCATGCACATATCTGTTTTCCCAGTAGACTGTGACCAGAAACATTATCACTGGGCAAAGACAACATTTAACAGACATTACACACTGTTAAATCTAGATAAACTAGAAATCAAACTACTTTTAATCAGAATAACCATACTACTGCTATGAATTTACAAAAGGAATGGCAACTGACATTACCCTCATTGAAAACACTTTCAATACAGCAGTGTAATTAAATATCTAAACTGATACTAATCTGAAGTATATGATTTTCATATTTAAACTTCAAATAATCTACTGGGAAGTAGAACATCACTCTTATATTCTTAATGATATGAAAATAAAAGCATACAACATTTTTTAAAACAAAAAAAATTCTCAAAAGTTGACTCCCTATGGAAATAATTCTGCATAATTTCATTAGTTCTTCCTAACAGATTAAAAAACAAAAAAACATTATGGTAACTTTCAGCAGAAGAAATTGCTAGAACTTTGACTACCTTGCACAAATCACTAAATGTACTGAGCAAAGACCACAGCAGGCTGTCCTTAAAAAGAAAAGAAAAAAAACACTCTCATCCTATAATATGATGCATGCATTAAAAGGGATTTTCATTAGATTTTTATCCGCATGCAAACATGACAACTATGTAAACCTGGTAGTCAAATACAGCTAAAACCACAATTAATAGTCATTCTGTCTACAGTACATAAATCAGCTATACCACTCACAACACATAGGCTTTCTCAAAACTGAGGCTCAGATGAGCTAGCGGAAAGAAAGTAAATTAGATCCAGAAATAGATTAATATGAAAAATAAGTTAAAACTTACTTCATGATATATTTGGCTCTGTCTATTGTTTGAGCTTTAACTTTTACTAAAAGTGGGTGACTGTTATAAGTTTCATTCTTCCACTGGCCATACAGACGATATCTTAAAAAATGATGAGATGAAGAATTAGGAAAAGTTAAACGCTTAGGGGTTGGCATACTAGAATTACCAGTAGTTTAAAATATGAAAATAATATGTATTTACCTATGCTGATATGGAAATGTTTTAAACATTCCCCATAGTTCCTCAGACATAAAAGCATTGCAGTCCATCAAAGAAAGAGATGGAAGTAGTACCTGGTCAGTAATGCTAAGCAAACAGCTAAGGATAACTTCCTAAAAGAAGAAAAGGAAAAGTTATTTCAGTAAGAGGCCCATATTAATAGAATCCAACAATAAATTTATGACAGCCTCGGGAAAAGTACCATTTCTTAATCTCATAACACACAATATCCCATTCCTCACCCAACCTTTTCACAACGCTTATCTATGTTTCTCCATCTAAGACATCAATGGGATAAGGAAAGAGGTAGCAAAGGAATAAGGAACTTTTAGCTCTCCTCCTTTATCAACATACTAATCCTCAGGGGAAATAAATGTTAATCTTAAAAGATAACTTTACATAAGCTGCCAAAAGGTATAATCAGCATCTACAGTATAAAAAAATTACTCAGATAATTAAAGCTTGTTCACAGTAAAACTTGTAGTATACTGTACCAAGCCTAACATTAGACACATTATTGGATTTTTCTAATCTCTTACCATTTTTTCTTTATCTTCTTGTTTGCTTCTATCAGACTGAAACTACAATTCAAATAAAGGAATTAATAAAATGCAAAAAGGTTAACATTATACTGTCACAATTTAGTTTCTAATTTGAAAAAAAATTAATTTGCACATGGTTGTAAATTATTCTTATTTTTAGAAATATGTAGATTTTAAATATAGCCCATTAACCTTTTTAACTTTTGTTGCTAACCTCTAAATCATACTCAACATCCATGAATTTTAATTGTCAATTTTTATAAATCAATTATTTTCTCAATCTATCAAACCAAAGCCCCCTAAAATTGATCTAAGTATGTACTGTAAAATTGTAGCCAGGGCCGGGTGTGGTGCCTCATGCCTGTAATGCCAGTACTTTGGGAGGCCAAGGTGGGCAGATCACCTGAGGTCAGGAGTTCAAGACCAGCCTGGCCAACTTGGCGAAACCCCATCTGTACTACAATGACAAAAGTTAGCTCGGTGTGGTGGTGGGCACCTGTAGTCCCAGCTACTCGGGAGGCTGAGGCAAAATTGCTGAAACCCAGGAGACGGAGGTTGCAATTAGCCGAAGATCGTGCCATTGCGCTCCAGCCTGGGCAACAAGAGCAAAACTCTGTCTCAAAAAAAAAAAAAAATATTGAGGCCAGCACAATAACTTCATTATAGTACATTTGCATTTTTCCATGCAGAGATTTTAGTTTTTCTTCTACAGAATTAGTATAATCAAACATTAAAGCGAAAAAATATGCAAAAACAAAGCCCAAATTAAACACAAAGAAATTTAAATCTATCTTGTAATTCACCACTCCCAAAGTCCTGACTGAAAGATAAGCCCAAAATATGAAAAACATTACTAACGAAGATAAAACCATTGCCTAGACTGTACAGACTGAATGAAAAACCCTGGGTCCATATTACATAAACAATTTGCAGATTTGCAGATGGGCCCCTAAGGTGACGTTTGACAAAGATGATTGTTTATTCAAAATGAAAACAGTGAATGATACTTGGTTGAATATAAGCAGAGAGACGGTTGGTGGAGTCTGTAGAGGACAAAAAGACAACCGAAGTACTGACAAACTACTGACAATCTAGATTTCTGGCAAGGATTTAGCTCAGTAACAGATGAGAAAGGGGAAAAGTTAATATGCAGATAACAAGCTTCTTATTTTCTTGGTAGATAAGGGTGTTTTGTGTATGCATACATTTTCACATTTCTGTAACATATAGATGTTACCATAGGAAAAGTCTAACTGTTATGCTACATTTTCACATAACACTAACTGAGGGCCTGCCATGTTACCTTCAAGGGAAACTACATACTCTAAATTTGTTTTTAATGGGCAGATTAAAAAGGTATAATTCCTTTCACAGAAACAATTTATTAAGTCAACATATATACTGGTAAGTAAAGAAGGAACTGGGTTATAGAGGAGTGGCCTGGCAGAAAAAAAGCCAGATGGTTTGGTGTGGTTTGGTCTGGGGGTGGTGAGGTGACACACACATAATTCTGGTGGCATACTGGGTGTACACTGGGAAGCAAAAATACAGGTATCCTCTAATTGGAAAAACTGGGTTTATTATACATTATGTCAGGGATAAAGACAGTTAAGCTCATTCTTACCTGGTATACTATAATTTAAACAAACCTAATAAAGCAAAACACAGTTTTTTTCCCACAGAAATAGAACATTTTCTTAGTTACTAAGCTGTCTTAATTCCCTTTCTAGGTGCCTCATGAGTTTCAAGCATCTATGTGTCAATTCTCGAGAATTCATAAGCGGGAAAATTTGAAAAGGGGGAAGAAATATGGGAAGCAAAATATAACCACCTAGAAGAACAATAAAAGACTTTCCTATCAAAGTCTAATTACAGCAAGAATGTACAAAATTAAATCAAGAGGTACATGCAAATTAAAGCAATTTTCTTTTGTTTGGTAGGAAAATAAATACATTCTACTCCCTTGATGCTTTTAGTTTAATTTGCTTTTTAATTCGAAGCAACTGTCAGACTCTCCTTTCACATAATACTCTAAGTTTTACTGAAACCAGCTAGAAATGGGAAGGAAACAGAAACAGGGTCAGGGGTGGGTTCCAACAAGAGACATTCATGCATTCACTCATTCACTGACTAGATTCCAGGCACCGAGAATTCAAATATGAAAAGAGTTCCTATCTTTGAGAAGCTGACACCTCTTGAAGGTCAAAAACTATACTTGGTGCAGCCATGGTGGCGTAATCCCAGCACTTCAGGAGGCCGAAGTGGGCAGATCACAAGATCAGGAGTTCAAGACCAGCCTGACCAACGTGGTGAAACCCTGTCTCTACTAACAATACAAAAATCAGCCGGCTGTGGTGGCGCACACCTGTAGTCCTAGCTACCTGGGAGGCCGAGGCAGGAGAAACGCTTGAAACCTGGAGGCGGAGGTTGCAGTGAGCCAGGATTACACCACTACACTTCAGCCTGGGCAACAGAGCGAAAATCCAGCTCAAAAAAAGGAAAAAAAAAAAAAGATTTTGAAAACGGAAAATAAAAACTGCAGATCTATGAAGGTCAAGGGGAAGTTAAGAGAAGCTGTAAGAATTGCTGAAACCTGCCAACATGTTTAAATTTCATCAGCGTCACTTCGATGAACTCTCAGAAATCACGGATTTGGTGGCTGGCAAAATGGCCTAATAGGAACAGCTCTGGTCTGCAGCTGCCAGCGAGATCAATGCAGAAGGCGGGTGATTTCTACATTTCCAACTCAGGAACCGAGCTTATCTCATTGGGACTGGCTACACAGTGGGTGCAGCCCACGGAGAGCCAAAGCGGGGTGGGGTGTCACCTCACCTGCGAAGCACAAGGAGTTGGGGAACTCCCTCCCCTAGCCAAGGGAAGCCATGACCGACTGTGCCATGAGGAAGAGTGCATTCCGGCCAAGATACTAAGCTTTTCCCGTGGTCTTTGCAACAAACAGACCAGGAGATTCCCTCGGGTGCCTACTCCACCAGGGCCCTGGGTTTCAAGCATAAAACTGGGTGCATTTGGGCAGACACTGAGCAAGCCGCAGTAGTTTTTTCATACCCCAGTGATGCCTGGAACACCAGCGAGACAGAACCATTCACTCCCCTGGAAAAGGGGCTGAAGCCAGGGAGCCAAGTGGTCTAGCTCAGCAGATCCCACCCCCATGGAGCCCAGCAAGCTAAAATACACTGGCTTGAAATTCTTGCTGCCAGCACAGCAGTCTGAAGTCAACCTGGTATGTTCAAACTTGGTGGGAGGACAAGCATCTCCCATTACTGAGGCAGCTTTCCCCTCACAGTGTGAACAAAACTGCTGGGAAGTTCAAAGTGGGCAGAGCCCACTGCAGTGCCTCAAAGCCTCCATAGCCAGATTGCCTCTCTAGATTCCTGCTCTCTAGGTAGGGCATCTCTGAAAGAAAGGCAGCAGCCCCAGTCAGGGGCTTATATATAAAACTCCCCTCTCTCTGGGACACAGAACCTGAGGGAAGGGACGGCTGTGGGGGCAGCTTCAGCAGACTTAAATGTTCCTGACCGCCAGCTCTGAAGGGGCAGCACATCTCCCAGCATGGCACTCGAGCTCTACTAAGGGACAGAATGCCTCAGCAGGAGTTGACAGACACCTCATACAGGAGAGCTCTGGTTGGCATCAAGCGGGTGCCCTTCTGGACAAAGCTTCCAGAAGAAGGAACAGGCAGCAATCTTTGCTGTTCTGCATCCTCCACTGGTGATACCCAGGCTAACAGGGTCTGGAATCAACCTCCAGGAAACTCCTGCAGACCTGCAGCAGAGGGGCCTGTTAGAAGGAAACTAACAAACAGAAAGGAATAGCATCAACATCAACAAAAAGACATCCACACAAAAACCCCATCTGAAGGCCAACAACATCAAAGAACAAAGATAGATAAATCCACGAAGATAGAAAAAAACAGTCCAAAAAGGGCTGAAAATGCCAAAAACCAGAATGCCTCTTCTCCTCCAAAGGATCACAACTCCATGCCAGCAAGAAAACAAAACTGCACAGAGAATGAGTTTCACAAATTGACAGAAGTAGGCTTCAGAAGGTGGATAATAACAAACTCCTCCAAGCTAAAGGAGCATTTTCTAACCCAATGCAAGGAAGCAAAGAACCTTGAAAAAAGGTAAAACAAATTGCTAAGTAGAACAATCAGTTTAGAGAAGAACATAAATGACCCGATGGAGCTGAAAAACACAGCACAAGAACTTCGTGAAGCATACACAAGTATCAACAGCCAAATCCATCAAGCAGAAGAAAGGGTATCAGACATTAAAGATCAACGTAATGAAATAAAGCGTAAGGACAAGATTAGAGAAAAAAATGAATGAAAAGGAACAAACAAACCCTCCAAAAATATGGGACTATGTGAAAAGACCAAACCCACATTTGATTGGTATACCCGAAAGTGATGAGGAGAATGAAACCAAGTTGGAAAACAGTCTGCAGTATATTATCCAGGAGAACTTCCCCAACCTAGTAAGACAGGCCAACATTCAAATTAAGGAAATAAAGAGAACACCACTAAGATACTCCTCGAGAAGAGCAACCCCAAGACACACAATCATCAGATAAACCAAGGTTGAAATGCAGAAAAAATTGTTAAGGGCAGCAAGAGAGAAAGGTCGGGTTATCCACAAAGGAAAGCCCATCAGACTAACAGTGGATCTCTCTGCAGAAACCTTACAAGCCAGTGGAGAATGAGGCCAATATTCAACATTCTTAAAGAATTTTCAAACCAGAATTTAATATCCTGACAAACTAAGCTTCGTAAGTGAAAGAAAAATAAAATTCTTCACAGACAAGCAAATGCTGAGAGATTTTGTCACCACCAGGACTGCCTTACAAGAGCACCTGAAGGAAGCACTAAATATGGGAAGCAAAACCCGGAATCAGATTTTGTCACCACCAGGTCTACCTTACAAGAGCACCTGAAGGAAGCACTAAATACGGAAAGCAAAACACGGAACCAGCCACTGCAAAAACATACCAAATTGTAAACGCCACTGACACTACGAAGAAACTGCAGGCAAAATAACCAGCTAGCATCACAATGACAGGATCAAATTCACACCTAATGATATTAACCTTAAATGTAACTGGGCTAAATGTCCCAATTAAGAAACACAGACTGGCAAACTGGATAACGAGTCAAGACCCATCAGTGTGCTGTATAAAGGAGACCCATCTCATGTGCCAAGACACACATGAAGGAAGATTTACCATGCACATGGAAAGCAAAAAAAGCAGGGGTTGAAATCCTAGTCTCTGATAAAACAGACCTTAAACAAACAAAGATCAAAACGCAAAGAAGGGCATTACATAATGGGAAAAAGGTCAATGCAACAAGAAGAGCTAACTACCCTAAACATATATGCACCCAATACAGAAGCATCCAGACTCATAAAGCAAGTTCTTAGAGACTAACAAAGAGACTTAGACTCCCACACAATAATATCAGGAGACTTTAATACCCCACAGTCAGTATCACACAGATCAACAAGACAGAAAATTTACGAGGATATTCAGGACTTGAACTCAGCTCTGGACAAAGTACACCTAATAGATAACTACAGAACTCTCCACCCCAAATCAACAGAATACACATTCTTCTCAGCACCACATCACACTTATTCTAAAATTGACCACATAATTGGGAGTAAAACGCTCTTGAGCAACTGTAAAAGAACAGAACTGAATAACCTGCTCCTGAATGACTACTGGATAAAAAATGAAATTAAGGCAGAAATAAGTAAGTTATTTGACACCAATGAAAACAAAGACATAATGTGCCAGAATCTCTGGGACACAGCTAAAGCAGTGTTTAGAAGGAAATGTATAGCACTAAATGCCCACAGGAGAAAGCAGGAAAGATCTAAAACCAGTACTCTAAAATCACAATGAAAAGAACTAGAGAAGCAAGAGCAAACAAATCCAAAAGCTAGCAGAAGACAAGAAATAACTAAGATCAGAGCAGAACTGAAGGAGACAGAGACATGAAAAACTCTTCAAAAAAAAAAAATCAATGAATCCGATAGTAGGTGGTTTTTTGAAAAGATCAACAAAATAAATAGACCAGCAGTCCAAGAAGAAATGAGAGAAGAATCAAATAGATGCAATAAAAAAAATGATAAAGGGGATACCACCACTGATCCCACAGAAATACAAACTACCATCAGAGAATACAATAAACATCTCTACACAACAATAAACTAGAAAATCTAGAAGAAATGGATAAATTACTGGACACATACAAACTCCCAATACTAACCCAGGGAGATGTCAAATCCCTGAATAGACCAATAACAAGTTCTGATATTGAGGCACTAATTAATAGGCCACCAATCAAACAAACCTAAGGATCAGATGGATTCACAGCCGAATTCGACCAGAGGTACAAAGAAGAGCTGATAACATTCCTTCTGAAACCATTCCAAAAACACACACACAAAAGAGGGACACTTCCTAAACTCATTTTATGAGGTCATCATCATCCTGGTACCAAAACCTGGCAGAGACACAACAACAACAAAAAAATCACACCAATGTCCCTGATGAACATCGTTGTGAAAAAACTCAATAAAATACTGGCAAACCAAATCCAGCGGCACATCAAAAGCTTGTCCACAACGATCAAGTCGGCTTCATCCCTGGGATGCAAGGCTGGGTCAACATATGCAAATCGATAAACATAATCCATCACATAAACAGAACCACTGGCAAAAAAAAAAAAAAAAAATGATTATCTCAACAGATGCAAGAAAGGCCTTTGATAAAATTCAACACCCTTCATGCTAAAAACTCTCAATAAACTAGGTATTGATGTAACATCTCACAAAATAACAAGAGGTATTTATGACAAACCCATAGCCAATATCATACTGCATGGGCAAAAGCTGGAAGCATTCCCTTTGAAAACTGGTACAAGACAAGGATGCCCTCTCTCACCACTCCTGTTCAACACAGTATTGGAAATTTGGGCCAGGGTAATCAGGCAAGAGAAAGAAATAATGGGTATTCAAACAGGAAGAAAGAAAGTCAAATTGTCTCTGTTTGCAGATTATATGACTGTATATTTGGAAAAACCCATCGTCTTAGCCCAGAATCTCCATAAGCTAATAAGCAACTTCAGCAAAGTCTCAGGATACACAATCAATGGGAAAAAATCACAAGCATTCTCATTCACCAATAACAGACAAACAGAGAGCCAAATTATGAGTGAATTCTTATTCACAATTACTACAAAGAGAATAAAATACCTAGGAATACAACTTATAAGGGATGTGAAGGACGTCTTCAAGGAGAACTACAAACCACTGCTCAAGGAAATAAGGAAGGACAAAAACAAATGGAAAAACACTCCATGCTCATGGATAGGAAGAATCAGTACCATGAAAATGGCCACACTGCCCCACGTAATTTATAGATTCAATGCTATCCCAATCAAGCTACCATCGACTTTCTTCACAGAATTAGAAAAATCTACTTTAAATTTCATGTGGAACCAAAAAAGTGCCCATATACCCAAGACAATCCTAAGCAAAAGGAACAAAGCTAGAGGCATTACACTACCTGACTTCAAACTATACTACAAGGCTATAGTAACCAAAACCGCATGGTACTGGTACCAAAACAGATATAAAGACCAATGCTACAGAACACAGGCCTGAGAAATAACGCCACATATCTACAACCATCTGACCTTTGACAAACAAGACAAAAACGAGCAATGGGGAAATGATTCCCTATTTAATAAATGATGTTGGGAAAACTGGCTAGTCAAATGCAGAAAACTGAAACTGGGCCCCTTCCTTACACCTTATACAAAAATTAACTTAAGATGGATTAAAGACTTAAATACAAGACCTAAAACCACTAGGAGAAAACCTGGGCAATACCATTCAGGACATAGGCATGGGCAAAGACTTCTTGACTAAACCACCAAAAGCAATGGTAACAAAAGCCAAAATTGACAAATGGGATCTAATTAACTAAGGAGCTGGGCCAGGTGTGGTGGCTGACACTTGTAATCCCAGCACTTTGGGAGGCCAAGGCAGGTGGATCACCTGCGGTCGGGAGTTTTGAGACCAGCCTGACCAACAGGGAGAAACCCATCTCTACTAAAAATACAAAATGACCCAGGTGTGGTGGCACATGCCTGTAATACCAGCTACTGGGGAGGCTGAGGCAGGAAAATCACTTGAACCCAGGAGGCAGAGGTTGTGGTGAGCCGAGCTCATGTCATTGCACTCCAGCCTGAGCAACAAGAGTGAAACTCCATTTCTAGAAAGAAAAAAAGAAAGAGCATCTGCATAGCAAAAGAAACCAACATGAGAGTGAAACTACAAAATGGGAGAAAATTTTTGCAATCTCTCCATCTGATAAAAGGCTCATATCCAGAATCTACAAGGAACGTAAAACAAATTTACATGAAAGAGAAACAACCCCTTCAAAAAGTAGGCAAAGGATATGAACAGACACTTCTCAAAATACAACATTTTTTTAATTTTTTTTTTTTAAGAGATGGGGTTTCACCACATTGGCCAGGCTGGTCTCGAATTCCCGATCTTGTGATCTGCTCGCCTCAGCCTCCCAAAGTGCTGGGATTAGAGGCATGAACCACCACGCCCTGCCCAAAAGAAGACATTTATGTGGCCAACAAACATGAAAAAAAAAAAGCTCATGATCACTGGTCATTAGAGAAATGCAAAACCAGAAATGCCATTTGACCCAGCAATCACATTCCTAGGTATATATCCAAAGGATTATAAATCATTCTACTATAAAGACACATTCACATGTATGTTTACTGCAGCACTATTCACAATAGCAAAGAGTTGGAACCAACCCAAATGCCCACCAATGGCAGACTGGATAAAGAAAATGTGCTACATGTACACCATGGAATACTATGCAGCCATAAAAAGGATGAGCTCATTTCCTTTGCAGGGACATGGGAAAAGCTGGAAACCATCATTCTCACAAAACTAACAACAGAAAACCAAACACCGCATGTTCTCACTGGTAAATGGGAGGTGAACAATGAGAACATATGGACACAGGGAGGGGAACATCACACACTGGGGCCCATCGGGTGTAGGGGGCTAAGGGAAGGATAGCATAAGGGAAGTACCTAATGTAGATGACGGGTTGATGGGTACAGCAAACCACCATAGCACATGTATACTTACGTAACAAGCTTGCACATTCTGCACATGTATCCCAGAACTTAAATTTTAAAAACAATCACTAACCTGTGAGCAAATGAATTTTTTGTTTATTGTACTTTAGGTCCTGGGGTACATGTGCAGATCATGCAAGGTTGTTACATAGGTACATACATGGCAATGTGGTTTCTGCCTCCATCACCCCATCACCTACATCTGGCATTTCTCCCCATATTTTCCCTCCCCAACCTCCCTACCCACTCCACTATCCCTCCCCTAGTCCTCCTAAACAGACCCCAGTGTGGGATGCTCCCCTCCCTGTGTCCATGTGTTCTCACTGTTCAACACCTACCTATGAGTGAGAACATGTGGTGTTTCATTGTCTGTTCTTGTGTCAAGTTTGCTGAGAATGACGGTTTCCAGATTCATCCATGTCCTTACAAAGGGCATAAACTCATTGTTTTTTACAGCTACACTATATTCCATGGTGTATATGTGCCACATTTTCCTTGTCCAGTCTATCATCGATGGGCATTTGGGTTGGTTCCAGGTCTTTGCTACTGTAAACAGTGCCACGATGAACATACATGTGAATGTGTCTTTATAACAGAACGATTTATAAACCTTTAGATATATACCCAGTAATGGGACTGCTGGGTCAAATGGAATTTCTATTTCTAGGTCCTTGAGGAATCACCACACTGTCTTCCACAATGGATGAACTAATTTACACTCCCACCAACAGTAGAAAAGTGTTCCTATTTCTCCACGTCCTCTCCAGCATCTGTTGTCTCCAGATTTTTTAATGATCGCCATTCTAACTGGCATGAGATGGTATCTCAATGTGGTTTTGATTTGCATTTCTCTAAAGACCAGTGATGAGCATTTTTTCATGTTTGTTGGTCTCATATATGTCTTTTTTTGAAAAGGTCTGTTCATATCCTTTGCCACTCTTGAATGGGTTTATTTGTTTGTTTTCTTGTAAATCTGTTTTAGTTCTTTGTAGATTCTGGATATTAGCCCTTTGTCAGATGGGTAGATTGCAAAAATCTTTTCCATTCTGTTGGTTGCCAGTTCTCTCTAATGATTGTTTCTTTTACTGTAGAGAAGCCGTGGAGTTTAATTTGATCCCATTTGTCTATTCTGGCTTTTGCTGCCAATGCTTTTGGTGTTTTAGTCATGAAGTCCTTGCCTATGCCTATGTCCTGAATGGTTTTGCCTAGGTTTTCTTCTAGGGTTTTTACGGTGTCAGGTCTTATGTTTAAGTCTTTAATCCATCTGGAGTTAATTTTAGTGTAAGGTGTCAGAAAGGGGTCCAGTTTCTGTTTTCTGCACATGGCTAGCCAGTTATCCCAACACCACATATTAAACAGGGAATCCTTTCCCTATCACTTGTTTTTGTCAGGTTTGTCAAAGATCAGATGGTTGGAGATGTGTGGTGTGGCCTCCGAGGCCTGGAGAACTATGAACTACTTATCAAGGAAATAAGACAGGACCCAAACAGATGGAAAAACATTCCATGCTCATGGTTAGGAAGAATCAATACTGTGAAAATGGCCATACTGGCCAAAGTAATATATAGAATCAACGCTATCCCCATCAAGCTACCTATGACCCTCTTCACAGAACTGGAACAAACCACTGTAACGATCCCAAATATATACGCACCCAATACAGGAACACTCAGATACATAAGACTTATAAAGAGACTTAGACTCCCACACAATAATAGTGGGAGACTTCAACATCAGTATTAGATAGATCAATGAGACAGAAAATTAACAAGGATATCCAGGACTTGAACTTAAATCCGGAACAAGTTAATAAACATTTATAGAACTCTCCACTTTAAATACACAAAATATACACTCTTATCAGTACCACATCACACCTACTCTCAGGTTTAAATGAAAAATTGGTTGGCTACTTGTTATTTTCTTCCCTCATTTTTTCCTGTCTCCATTACTAAGCACAATTATTGGCATAAAAGAGGTTTTCAATACCCATTTTTACACTGCATTCTAGCCAGGGAAATAAAGCAACCATCCTGTTCTCTCTCCCTCTTCCTCTTTCTTCCTCTGCTTCATTTTTTTTCTTTCTCTCTTTCTTTCTTTTTGTTTTTTTCTTTCTTTCTCTTTTCGGGCTGAGACAATGGGCTCTTATAAATATACAACTGTGTCGTCTGCAAATAAAGACAATTTGACTTGAAAAAAAAAATAGGCTATAGTAATCAAAACAGCATGGTACTGTTACCAAAACAGAGAAAAAGACCAATGGAGAACAGCAACTGAATTTTTAAGCTTGAATAAAACTAGACACAATTATGTCTATATAGGCCATTAGCCGAATGGCCCAAAACAAGTCCCAAAATTGCCCTAGAAAGACAGTGTAGCTATCAGGTTGTATAACAGTGCAGGACACAAAAAAGTATATAGGTTTATTAGGAGGAGGGTTTTGGAGAGAGTCAAGGACAAAATGGAAAAGTTATAGATGTAACCAGATAATTTTTATTACTATTAACCTATTTTTAGTATCTCTACCCCTTGAACATTTCAAGTGCTACTAAGGACTATATCTCAGAGAGAGAAAATAACAGAAGGTTTTTTAAGAGACTGAAGCTGAATCTGCATGAATTAAAACACTATTTTCAACCTTCCCCTTCTTCTCATTCTTACCAGCATTTATTTACTACTCAGTATGTGCCATGTACAGACTAAAACTTTCTCATTTCTCTCTTTCTTTTTTTTAAAAAAGTTTTTATTGCATTATAGGTTTTAGGGTACATGTTCAGAACGTGCAAGATAGTTGCACAGGTACACACATGGCAGTGTGTTTTGCTGCCTTCCTCCCCTTCACCCACACTTGGCATTCATCCCCAGGCTATCCCTCCCCAGCCCCGCCCCCCGCTGTCCCTCCTGCATTCCCCCAATAGACCCCAGTGTGTAGTAGACCCCCTCTCTGTGTCCATGTGTTCTCATTTTTCTCACCCACCTATGAGTGAGTATATGTGGTATTTCTTTCTCTGTTCTCGTGTCAGTTTGCTGAGAATGATGTTCTCCAGATTCATCCATGTCCTTACAAAGGACACAAACTGATCATTTTTGATTGCTGCATAATATTCCATGATGTATATGTGCCACATTTTCCCAGTCCAGTCTATCATCGTTGGGCATTTGGGTTGGTTCCAGTTCTTTGCTATTGTAAACAGAGCTGCAATGAACATTCGTGTGCATGTGTCCTTACAGTAGAACGATTTATAGTCCTTTGGATATATACCCAGTAATGGGATTGCTGGGTCAAATGGAATTTCTATTTCTAGGTCCCTGAGGAATCGCCACACTGTCTTCCACAATGGTTGAACTAATTTACACTCCCACCAACAGTGTAAGAGTGTTCCTATTTCTCCACATCCTCTCCAACATCTGCTGTCTCCAGATTTTTTAATGATCGCCATTCTAACTGGCGTGAGATGGTATCTCAATGTGGTTTTGATTTGCACCTCTCTAATGACCAGTGATGATGAGCATTTTTTCATATGTTTGTTGGCCTCATGTATGTCTTCTTTTGTAAAGTGTCTGTTCATATCCTTTGCCCATTTTTGAATAATCTTGGACTTTAGAAGCTACACAACAAAGATAGATTTTCAATTTTTAAAGCAAATAAGTAAAATGAAGCAAAATCACAGACTCTCCCTCCTGTAATAGCTTACAAAAAAAAAAGAAAAAAGAAAAAAGAAAAAGAAAAAAACACAAAAAGTAGTTAACATCAGCCTCAAAATTCTAAAGCAGTTGGTTCATAAACCACGGTTTTCGAACTACTGGTCTAAGGTTCATTCTCCTCCTAGAAACCCAAATTTTTATTATGAAAAATTTCAAATTTACATAAAACCTGAATGGACAGTATACTAAACACCTATATATACCTACCTTCTAAATTCAACAATTAACATTTTGCCCTTTTTTTGGCAGACCAACAGCATTTGCAGGCATGACACTTTTCTCAAAATAATTCCGGATGTCTCCAAAGAACAAGGACATTCTTCCATATCTCACCTATTTGCTAGTATCGTCTAACACCCTGTCTGGGGTGTATTCTGCCTGCCTAGTTTCAGGTTTTACTAAGCTTTAATTGTAAGTCAATTTAGAGCACTTTGGCTTTTACCAAGGGCCAACATATGAAGTAGCCACACAGATAGTCTTTCTAAACAAAGAGATTATAACGGCAGAGTAAAATATAAACACAGAATCTCTCTCTCCCAATTCCTAACACAGTAAATAAAATATATTTCCTTTAATGCCCAGAATTCACCACCAGCAAGCAAGCAGTAAAAGAGGAACCTATGCTATTTATTTCATGAAGGGAAAAAAGAGAAACAAGATTCTGCTACTGGCTGGGTACAGTGTTTGACACCTGTAATATCAGCACTTTGGGAGTTCCGAGGCAGGTCAATCACTCAAGGCCAGGAGTTCTAGATCAACCTACTCGACATGGCAAAACTCCGTCTCTACTAAAAGTATAAAAATTCAGCCAGGCATGGTGGCACAGGCCTGTAATCCCAGCTACTCGGGAGGCTAAGGCATGAGAATTGCTTGAACCCCGGAGGTGGAGGTTGTAGTGAGCCAAAGTCATGCCACTGCACTCCAGCCTAGGTGACAGAGCAAACCTCTGTCTCAAAAAACAAAAGGCGGGGGTGCCCGATGTGGTGGCTCAAACCTGTAATCCCAGCACTTTGTGAGGCTCAGGCAGGCAGAACACCTGAGGTCAGGAGTTCAAACCCAGCTTGGCAAACAAGGTGAAACCTCGTCTCAACTAAAACACAAAAATTACCTGGGCATGGTGGCGCATACCTGTAGTGCCAGCTACTAGGGAAGCTGAGGCAGGAGAACCACTTGAACTGGGGGTACGGGGGCAGGCAGAAGTTGTACCGAGCCAAGATCATACCACTACACTCCAGCCTGGGTGACAAGAGCAAAACTCCACCTCAAAAAAAGGCAATGGGCAATATAAGCAGAGATATGGAAATTTCAAGAAAGAGAAAGAAATGCTACAGATAAAAAACACAGTAACAGAATGCAGAACACCTGCGATGGCTTTATTAGGGGACAACGCAGCTGAGAAAAAATTTCTGAGCTTGAGGATACCTCCATAGAAGCCTGCAAAACTGAAAAGTGAAGAGAAAAAGGGCTGAAAAAAGGCAGAACAGAATATCCAAGAACCATAAGACAACTACAAAAGTGTAACATAAGCATAATGGAAATACCAGAAGAAGGAAGGAAGAGAAGAAATATTTGAAGCACTGATGACAGAATTTCTGCAAATTAGTGTCAGGCACCAAAACACAGATGCAGGAAACTCAGAGAATACCAAGTAAGACAGATGTAATAAACAAACATACAAACAAGCCAAACAAGCAAAAAAAAAAAAAAAAAAAAAAACAAAAAAGAAGAACAACAAAGAAAAAGAAAAACTACACCTAGACATATCATGTTACAACTACAGAAAATCAAAGATAAAGAAAAAACCCTAAAATAAGCTGGGTGGGGAAGAACATCTTGCCTATAGAGAAGCAAGGATAAGAATTACAACACATTTCTTCTCAGAAACTATGCAAGCAAGAGTGGAGTGAAATATTTAAAGCACTGAGATAAAATAAATAACCAAGAATTCTGGACCCTGTGAAATTAGACTTTAAATGTAACAAAAACTGAGGGAAATCTGTTGCCAGCAGACCGGCCTTGCAAGAAATACTAAGCAAGTTCTTTAGCGAAAAAGAAAATGATATAGGTCAGAAACGTGGATATATTCAAACAAACAAAAAAAGAAACACTGAAATAGGATTAAGTAAAGGTAAAATAGGAACGTTTATTTTTTATTCTTAAATATAATAAAAAAAATTGTTCAAAATAACAACAGCAACAATGTGTTTGTGAGAGTGTGACTCTGTGTGTGTGCGTGTAAGCAAATGAATGACTTCAGTGATAAAAGAGTCAGGAGGAAAAAATTAGGATTATGCAGTTACCGTAAGGTACTCACTCTCCCCATGAAGCAATATAGTGTGTCTGAAAGTGGACTTGGATCAATGTGAATGTACATTGCAAACTGGGGCAACCATTTAAAAGCTTAACCAAAAAAAAGTCAGAAAGGGCAGGTAAAGAATGGAAGACAAAAGCAGGAATACAAGACAGGGGCAAAACCCAGAAAAGAGTATGGAAAATGCTATATATTAATATTAATCCAAATATATCAATAATCACTTTGAACACTGATAGTCTAAATATATCAATTAAAACACCTAGATCGTCAGAGTAGATTAAGAAAAACCTAAGTCTACACAAAAACTTGTACACGGATGCATAGAGCAGCTTTATTCTTGATTGCCAAAACTTGGAAGCAACCAACATGTCCTTCAGTAGGTAAAATGAAAGAACTGTGGTATATCCAGGCAATGAAATATTATTTAGTGCTAAAAAGAAATAAGCTATCAAGCCATGAAAAGACAAACAGGAAACCTAAATGTGTATAATTTTCCTAAGTGAAAGAAAACCATCTGAAAAGTCTACATACTGTATGATTCCAACTATATGCCTTTCTGGAAAAGGCAAAACCATGTAGACAATAAAAAGCTCAGTGGTTGCCAGGGGTTGTGGGAAGAGAAGGATAAATGAGCAGGAGAATTTTTTAGGGCATTGATAATATTCTACACATTTGTCGAGATCCCTAGTATGTACAATACAAAGCGAATCTTGATGTAAACTACTGACTTTGGGTGATGTGTCAGTGTAGATTCATCCCTTGTAACAAATGTACCATCTGGTGGGAGATGCTGATTACCACGGAGGCTATGCACATATGGGGACAGTGGGTATAATGGCAAATTTCTGTACCTTCCTCTGGAATTTGCTGTGAACCTAAAACCGCTCTAAAAAATAAAGTCTAGCCAGGCGTGGTGGCTGACGCCTGTAATCCCAGCACTTTGGGAGGCCAAGGCAAGTGAATCATGAGGTCAGGAGTTCAAGACCAGCCTGGCCAACATGGTAAAACCCCATTTCTACTACAAATACAAAAATTGGCTAGGTTGGGTGGCATATGCCTGTAGTCCCAGCTACTCAGGAGGCTGAGGCAGAAGAATCGCTTGAATCCGGGAGGCAGAGGTTGCAGTGAGCCGAGATCATGCCACTGCACTCCAGCCTGGTGACAGAGCTAGACTCCATCTCAAAAAAAAGTAAAGAAAGTCTAAAAAATGTATAGGTGCTATCAAAATCATATGTCAGGTTGAGCATGTTAGTGCTCTACAATTAAGAAAAATACTAAAGCAAAATGTGTCCTTTTATATAAGACAATTCTAGAGCCACCACATTCTTTCACCTCTTAAACCTAGAACAAGAATCCTCAAAGTTTGGTCTTTGGGCAGGAACATCGACATCACTAAAGAACTTGTTAGAAATGCAAATTCTAAGGTCCCACATCAAGACCTACTGAATCAGAAACTCCAAGGATGGGGCCCCACCAATCTATTTTAACAAGTCCTCTGGGTGATTACGATGCATGCTGAAGTTTGAGAATCACTGTACTAAGTGTTAGCCCTACATTACATACCTCAAATTTAAAAAAACATATATACATATAATCAGATAAATAAATTACCAATAACTTTAGGGCTGGAAGATTATTCTGTTAAGTGATACCTGGTGTAAGTATATAAGCCTCTTTTTAAAAATAAGCATAATTTGTATATGAAAGCAACCCCAAGCTTATAAATGAGATTTGTTAAAGAAGTATAACTGAAAATACATTATTTGGAATTAAGGTCATATTCACCCTTCAGAAGCAATCTCACAAATTGATTGCTTTGTAAGATGGCTTGAATTCCAAGATAGACCAAAAAAAAAAAAAAAAAAAAAAAGCCTTTTCTAAACACAGAACAAAAGATTTGTCACAGCAAAATCTTTTATGGGTAATGGGTAAAAACCGATCAAAATTCTAACTCAAGTAACTGGAAAGGTTCACTTTTCCATCACAAACCTAGTAATGGACAAAAGCAAATTTCTTCTTACATTGACACCTCGATGGTCAAAATTAACATTTTTCTCTTCCCTTCTGCCCTACATCTCCGCAAGAAAAGACTGGAGTTGATGCAGAAAGCTGGCACAACTAGGGAAGAATGGGTATACAGGATGAATGCAACGGAAAAGGCAAGAGGGGAAGTGTGACAGCTCTAGCAAGTGTGTATCTTGGTAACAATATTGTATGTGGTTACACACAGGACTTCCATGAGTTGGAGGTTTGGTCTCCTGCTCAGAAGTTTGATATTTGTAACCAAACAAAGAATTTCAGAACAACAGATGTGAACATTAAGATTTTCAACTAAGGCCGGGCGCGATGGCTCAAGCCTGTAATCCCAGCACTTTGGGAGGCCGAGGCGAGTGCATCACGAGGTCAAGAGATCGGGACCATCCTGGTCAACATGGTGAAACCCCGTCTCTACTAAAAATACAAAAAAATTAGCTGGGCATGGTGGCGCGTGCCTGTAATCCCAGCTACTCGGGAGGCTGAGGCAGGAGAATTGCCTGAACCCAGGAGGCGGAGGTTGCGGTGAGCCGAGATCGCGCCATTGCACTCCAGCCTGGGTAACAAGAGTGAAACTCCATCTCAAAAAAAAAAAAGATTTTCAACTAAAAAGAGCAGCATTAGGTAGGTGAAAATATGAGGACAAACAGGCTGTTTTTAGTCTCACAGTATTCTAACTTCCCACTAGACATATATTAATAACAAAGAAAAAAATGGTAACCCTATAGTGGAAAAACCTGGTAGAGATCACCTTAACCAAATGATAAAGTTAATACCACCAGCAATCGAACAAAGTGACTTCATGTGCTCCTGATATGACACACTAGAAAAAATACAGCCCTTTTGTTTCTTGAGCAGGCACTAGCTAACATGAAATCACCCTTTTCAGACAATAAAAATCAAGACTGAAACATTATTATACTTCCTTTCTAAATTTCTTTAAATTTTTTGTTGGTAAGAATATTTGTACATATTTATGGGACGCATGTGATAATTTGTTACAAGCAATCCTATTCTGGGTATTTATCCAATGGAAAAGAAATCAGTATATCAAAACAGTACCTGCACTCAGTATATAAAAACAGTTACTGCAACACTACTCATAATAGCAAATATAATGAAATCAATCTGTTAAGTGCCCACCAATGGATGAATGAATGAAGAAAAGGTGGTGTATATATACATGATGGAATACTATTCGGCCATAAAAAGAAAAGAATAAAATCATATCATTTGTTACAATGTGGATGGAACTGGAGGTCTTTAAGTGAAGCAAGCCAGGCACAGAAAGACAGGTATCATGTGTTCTCACTCGTGCAAGAGCTAAAACAGTGGTGTCATGGCCGGGGGTGGTGGCTCACGCCTGTAATCCTAACATTTTGGGAGGCCAAGAGAGGCAGATCACCTGAAGTCAGGAGTTCAAGACCAGCCTGGCCAACATGGTGAAACACTGTCTTTATTAAAAATACAAAAATTAGCTGGGTGTGGTAGCAGGCACCTGTGATCCCAGCTACTCGGGAGGCTGAGACAGGAGAATTGCTTGAACCCAGGAGGCAGAGACTGCAGCGGGCTGAGATCACACCGTTGCACTCCAGTCTAGGCAACAAGAGTGAAACTCCGCCTCAAAAAAAAAAAAAAGTGGTTTCATGGAGGAAGAAGACAGAATGACAGATAACAGAAGCTGGGGGTGAGGGGGAATAAACAGAGGTCGGTTAACAGGCACAAATACGCAGTTAGATAGAAGGTATGAATTCCAATGTTCAATAGCAGAGTAGGGTAACTACAGTTAACAACAATATGTTGGTATATTTCAAAATAGCTAGAACAGAGGACTCAGAATGTTCCCAACATTTAGAAATGATATACTTCCATTTCATGTTATATAATAAACAATACAGTAATAAGTAACTACTTAACAGATTTCTTTTGAGTACCTTTACATAATGTAAATTTGTGAGCATTAAAAATAAGCTACCTAGGCAGCATAGGGAAACTCTGTCTCTACAAGTATTTTAGAAATTAGCCAGGCAGGGCAGCATACACCTGTGATCCCAGCTACTTGCGCTGCTGAAGTGGGAAGATCACTTCAGCCTAAGAGATCAAGGCTGCAGTGAGCCATGGTGGTGCCACTTACACTCTGGCCTTCATGAGAGTGCAACCCTATCTCAAAAACAAAGAAGAAAACCTACCAGCTAAGTATAAAAAGCCAAGTCAAATATTTCAGATCTCAATAAATTAATATAAAATAGCTGTTAATATTTCTATACAGTTGCTATTGTCTAAAATTAAATTAGATATAATCACTAAACACTGAAGACACCCTGCATTTGTGCTTATAACAATGTCTAGATGTTTTTTGGTGGTCATGTTTTACAATTTTAAAGAAATTATGTGTAATTATTTTCAGCTTTAAAACTTGGAGCTGGGCAAAGACTTCTTATAACATGAAAACCAAACTATAAAATAAAAATACTACTAAATTGGAATTAATCAAATGTTAAAATTTTTTGCTGTCAAAAGATAGTTAACAAAATGTAAAGGCAAATCAGACTACAAAAAACATTTCCAAAAATCACATATCTGATAAGGCTTTGCATCCAGAATATATAAGGAACTCTTAGAACTCAGCAATAAAAAGACAACCCAACTTAAAAACGGGCAAGAGACATAAACAGACATTTCACTAAAGATAACTAAAAATGGCAAATAAGCACATGAAAAAAATGATCAACTTCCCTAGTCACCGTAACAAAATTAAAAGCTCAATGAAAGACCACTACATACCTACCAGAATGACCAAAACTTAAAAGAGCACAAACACCAAGTATTGCTGGTAATGTGGGACAATTAGAAGTCTCACACATTGCTCCTAGAAATGCAAAACGGTACAGACAGTTTGGAACAGTTTGGCAATTTCTTATGAAGTTAAACATACACTTACTCACATGACCCATCAATCCCACTTCTGGGGACACAAAAACACATGCCTCCCAAAAGGCTTGTGCGAGAATATTCAAAGCAGCTTTATAATAGAAGCCAAGTAGAAACAACCCAAATGCCCATCAACTGGTGGCTAAACTCTGGTACATCTATATAATAAAATATTACGCAGCAATAAAGGAACTACTGACACATACAACTTGGATAAATCTCAAAGGCCTAAGAGGAAGAAACTAGGCAGAAAAGAGTATATACCATATGATTCCATTTATTAATTAAGTTGTAGAAAGAGCAAAACTATAGTGACGGAAAACCTATCAGAGGTTGCCAGGAACACCAGTGGAAGGAGGGAACTTCTATATCTTAATTGTGGTGGTGAACATACATTTGTCAAAACTCATCGAATAAGTTACACATTTGTCAAAACTCATCGAATTGTACACATAAAATTGTAGAAGTTTACTGTATTTAAATTATATCTCAAAGCTGATTTTAAAAAAAAAAAAAGTATAAATGGTTATGGTTAGGATAGTAACTAGAATGGAGTATAAGAAAGACTCCAGGTTGCTGGTACTATTCTATTTCTTGATTTGGGTAGTGGACACATGCGTGCTTAGTTTGGGGAGAGTCACTGGGCTGTATTTTTCCACATGTACGTTTTATTTCAATAAAAAGCTTACTAAAAAATAAAAATAAAAGAATGGGTCCTCAACAGTCTGAGGCTGAAAAGACTTCTTACACATAGCAGCAATGACTAAAAACTACAGCCAAGAAAATGACTAGCAGGTAAGCAAAGGAAAAGAATGCTAAGTAACCACTAATTATAAGGGAATTCAAAAACTAGCCACTTGTCTGAAGTATATTTTCCTATGTGAGGGACTTGACTAATAATCTAGCAAGATTTGGGTTATATTAATATATACAGTTATGTACCATTTAACAATGTTTGGCCTGATGATGGAACACATATACAACCAGGGCCATAATAACATTAGAATAGCTAAAAAATTTCTATTGCCTAGATATCACGGCTCTTCTAACATCGTAGTGCAAGGTTTTATGTGTTTAGATATGTTCAGATACACAAATACTCAACAGTGTATTACAACTGCTCACAGTATTCAATACAGTAATATTCTGTACAAGTTTGTAGCCTAGGAGTAATAGGCCATACCATATGGCCTAGGTATGTAGTAGGTCACATCATGTAGGCTTGTTTAAGTACACTCTATGATGTCTGCACAATGACAAAATCACCTAATGATGCATTTCTCACCTGTCATTAAGCAACACTTGACTGTATATGGTTAGGACACAATGGACTTTTCCACAAACCTCACTCAGCATAACCCTTCATTAAATGGGGTTCATTTTTATTTCTAAAGACACTCATAACACAAGTATTTTCAGAACATCTTCAATTCAAAATTTTTCTTTGTTTAAGAAAAATCTCACTTACCTCCTTCATAAATGACTTGCCTATGCGCACCACTTTTGCAAATAAAATGGGATCATGAGAAAGGTGAGGGCCAAGATAACAGAACATATTGAACACGTCTCTCCTCAAATCTTCAAAACTCTCAGCTTGTTTTGGTGCCCTCTTGTTTTGCAAAACATTAACAGGTGAGCCCTTAGCACCTTTAGGAACACCAACTCTATTATAAAAAGTAAAATAAATATATAAAAGTATACACACACACACATACTAAAATACTGACCAAATTAACACAGTTACCTTAATCAGTGAAATTTTTCTTGCTCATATTTGCTTTCCACATTTCAATTGTGCCTAACTTTATTACACCAGATAATTCTCAACTGGTACAAACACAAAAACGACAGTCTCTAAGGAAAAAAAAAATCAGAGCTCAGAGGAGAATGTTCCAAATTAACTGCTTACGCAGAAAAGGGCAGATTTCAAGGAATGTTTAACATACACCATCTGACTCTTGTTTGTAAACTTGGCCAGTATTGGGAACTTGGATATGGGAATGGGAAACAAGGGATGGACCTAAGATACATCAGGAGAGGAAACAAAAAAAATATGGATGTAACAACACTGATTCAAGTCAACCGACATTTCTCAATCTGGATTCCACAAACGAGAGTATGCAGAGGGTGGTGGGTGGTAGGGAAAGTCAGCTGTGTAATAAAAGAGGGTCACCTTAGGACAGCATATCCAGAGTTCTCACCTGCTCAGCAGGTGTCCCACTGTGGAATCACAGGGGTCGCCCTCTAAGAGGCCTGCATGGTCCACAGCCCATGAGTTGACACTGAAGGCAGCAACCAGCAGCTACACAAAAGTCACAAGGCTGAGGCTTTTGAGGCAGGCTCTCATCTATGGGGCTGTAGCCAGAGCTGCTGTCAATACTGCTCCTAAGTACCCCGTAAATAGTAGGCAGAAAGCTAAAGGACTAGACGACACAATAACTGGGGGTGGTAAGAGAGGATGCAATAGTAATTTCTGGAACGGCAGCCTTTCCATATGCCAGGAAAGACAAGAGAATCAGAGAAGCAATGTCCTCGCTCAGAGCCACTTAGCCAGGATAGAGAAAAATTATACTGAGAAAAAAAACTCAGAAATTCTTTGCCCCTCCCACCCACTGGGAGGAGGACAAGTCAAAACCAGAAGAATGGAGTTTCAACTCTCAATGGAACTAACCTAACCTAGAAGTCTAACCTATAGTTTTTAGACTACACAGCAGCACAAATTCTAAAACCCCTGGTCTAGATGTTAGAAGACAAGTCACTGATTTATACGTATTAGACTGATACAGTCTGTGAACAGTCCTTATCCTTGGATAAAAGGTACTAAAATACAGGCTTGGTTTGAGGAGATTAAGATCAATAGAAATATAGATTCTGTTGTAGTTCTAAACTATTTCTACCTCAATGATGAGTAAAGTATATAGTTACATACCTTCGGTAGAGAGGTTCAATAGTTATGTGAATGAGCTTGCAAATAGCAAGTGCTATTAGCTTATGTGAAGCTGCATAGTACGGAGGCATCTGATCCATAATGTTCTGTGCATGTTGCCAGTCACCGATCTTTAATAAGGCTTCCAACAAGCCAAGTTTTTGGTTATCAGGTGGCTAAAAATGAATAGGCAAAACTAAGGTACACAGGATACAGATATTAAGAAATCTTAGCACTTCTTCACTTAAAAAATTGAGCTAAGCATTCTCAGCAAACTGACACAAGAACAGAAAAAGAAATACCGCATATACTCACTCATAGGCGGGTGAGAAAAATGAGAACACATGGACACAGAGAGGCGGTCTACTATACACTGGGGACTGTTGGGGGAAATGGGGGAGGGACAGCGGGGGGTGCTGGGGGGGATAGCCTGGGGATGAATACCAAGTGTGGGTGAGGGGGAGGAAGGCAGCAAAACACACTGCCATGTGTGTACCTATGCAACTATCTTGCTCGTTCTGCACATGTACCCCAAAACCTATAATGCAATAAAAATTAAAAAAAAAAAAAATAGAAGATGCCCACTTAAAATTTCAGATAAACAATTACTACTTTGTTAATACACATATGTCCCCTGCAATATTTGGTGAGAAGCCATGTAACATTTGGGACACACTTATATTTAAAATGTATTTGTTGTTTATCTAAGATTAAATGTAACCAGGCATCCCGTAAAAAAAATAAATAAATAAAAAAAAATAAAAAAAAATTGAGCTAAGCAACACAACATGTCAAAAAAAAAAATATTTGCTATTCATGGGAATTTGAACAGTATTTTCCTGAAAGTACAATCAAAATTTTTAGCTATTGAAAAAACATCAGGGCCAGATGCGTTGGCTCACACCTGTAGTCTCAGCAACTTGAGAGGCCGCCAAGGTGGGCAGATCACTTGAACTCAGAAGTTTGAGACAAGCCTGGGCAATACGGCGAAACCCCATCTCTACAAAAAAATACAAAAATCAGCCAGGCATAGTGGCACATGCCTGTAGTTCCAGCTACTCTAAGGCGGGAGAATCACTTGAGCCCAGGAGGTAGAGGGCTGCAATGAGCTGTAGTTATGCTACTGCACTCCAGCCCAAGTTACAGAGTGAGACCGTGTCTCAAAAGTAATAATAAAAAATAAAAAATAAACCAGGATCTGCTTTTGCACTTAGCAGACACAGGCATTACAGTTTATGGACTTGGAATTAAGTTCTACTTAATGTTATGGCATGCCACAGAAACCAGAATTCAGCATCTTTGAGAATTCCTTTAGGATCTGAGGGCCACTAATACAAAAAGGATAATGTCAACACATCTTGTGATTTTACTTAGAAAGCATTTTGAAATTTATACAAGAAAAAAATATGACAGCTTCTCTTAAAAATGTGCCATTCGGATTAAAAATAAAATCACTGTAGCAAATTATTCAGAAATGAGGTTTCAGCAAAATGAAAACTAAGAAGTTATTCTTCCATAATTGACTATTTAAGAAGTTAAATTTCATAATTCAAAATCCAAAAGACAGTGTTAATTTTACTAGAATGAATCACATACCCTCTCTACTTTCTCCTCTTCTTTCTCTCGATCATCCATTTTTTCAGAAGACAACACAACCATCGTAAGTTTTCTAACAATTTGCTTAGCTTGCGCAATTTCTCGTTTGTGTTCATCCATGATGCAATTATCAGCTGGAAGAAGCTAAAAATGGTTCATTAAATTTTCAGAAAACAGCTAATACCTACTACTTGCTCATATAAAAAGCAAACTTTTTCAACTGATAAAACTATAAATAAGAAGTCTAACTTATTTATGACTATTTGTCTTCTAAGTAAATTTCAGTTATTTTCTTATAATTTGACAGAATTGAGTACCTGAATTCCAAACCTCTTTTAAAATCAAGCCGCAGCTCAAAGTTTCACATCTTCTGATAGTCCCTAAAGTAATAATACCACAACAGTGATGTTTACCATTAAGTTTATTAGTTGACCCAAGAAAATATTTAGAAGTTCCATTAAAAACATTAGAAATTTCCCCCATTAAAGGCTAAACTCCAAATTAAATAGAGCACTGCCATATAGATCCAATTTTGGAGAAGTGAGCTGCCGAAAAACACAAAGGGATAAATTTTAATCCTCTAAATGAAAATTTTCAAGTAGAAAAATTATTAGTAACTGGACATCTCACTTCTTTCTGAGACCTTATTTAACTCAAGTCACAAGCTAGTTACCAGTTTACTGCAAAGGAAAAAAGTACTATGTGCATAGTCAACCCTCCATTATGAAAAAGGCTCAAGTATCTCATGTACAGTCCCCTTGTACGAGTGGAAGATAATTAATGCAGACATATATAAAATAACCCTGACAGAAAGAAAAATTCAGCTAACAAACCATTACTTAGTAGTTTCTGCTAGTCACTATAAGCTGTAAGTGCTCCTACCCCCTACAAATGCATAATCTATTTCATTAACTAGATTTAATGTGAACAGTAAATGAAAATAATAAAATAGTAAACATTATAGATTTCATTCCATTAATAAAAAGAAGAAGAAGAAGAGGAGGAGAGGAAAGTTGCTATGGACTGGTGCCAAGGAAGTAAGCAAGACGTTTTCTCATTCTGTATGTTCTCCCCTGGCAATCAAACACATTTTTATTGCTGTACTTATACACCTGACACCGGTCCTTTCCCCGACCCCCACTCTTGTTGCCTAGGCTGGGGTGCAATCGTGCTATCTTGGCTCACTGCAACCTCTGCCTCCTGGGTTCAGGTTAATTCTCCTGCCTCAGTCTCCCAAGTAGCTGAGATTACAGGCATGTGCCACCATGCCCAGCTAATTTTGTATTTTTAGTACAGGGGGTTTCACAGTGTTGGTCAGGCTGCTCTCAAACTCCTGACCTCAGGTGATCTGCCTGCCTCAGCCTCCCAAAGTGCTGGGATTACAGGTGTGAGCCACCTCACCCAGACATAGGTCCTTATCTTTTACCCAGACGATTACAACTCCAATGGGCAAACTGTTTCCTCTTATAGTTCTCTCAGCTTTTATTTCTGTGTATTTTGAGAACATGTCATTAGGTACATGTGAAGTTAGAACTGTTTTATCTTTGTAGTGAACACAACCTTGTTATTCTGAAGTGGCCCTCTTTATCTTCTTTTGCCAAAAAGTCTATTTTGTCCAACAATAGTAAGTTTGCTGATATATTTTCTCATCCTTTTACTGTCAACATTTTATTATCCTTAGGTTTCAGCTGTTTATCAAATAATAAACTAATTTTTAATCCCATTTGACAATCCTTGTCATATTAACAGGAGCACTTGGTCTGCTTACATTTGCCGTTAAATGCAATCACATCAGTAATAAATCTACCATCAATTTTGTACTTTCCACATGTGCCAGTCTATACTTCCCTCTAAAGTCATACCTCTGTTTTCAAATTCTCCCTTTTCTGGCCAATTTTCCATATTCCGTTTGTATATCACATCTCTCCTTTAAATACTAAATGGTTCTCCACTCCCAAGAGAAAAATACAGACTCCTTCCTATGTCACTTAAGCCCTTAACAGTTTAGCTCTTATCTATTCCACCCTCATTCCCCCTATATATCACCCTAGGCTCCAACCACTGTGAGCTTCCTGACAGTCCCATAAAGGGATTAAAAAAGCCTTTTCAAATCTCCCACCTTGACCAGGCATGGCGGCTCACACCTGTAATCCCAGCACTTTAGGAGGCCAAGGCAGGTGGATCACCTGAGGTCAGGAGTTCAAGACCAGTCTGGCCAACATGGTGAAACTCAGTCTCTACTAATATGGTGAAACCCCACCTCTACTAAAAATACAAATGTTAGTCAGGCATGGTGGCCTGCGCCTCCCAGCTACTCAGGAAACCAAGGCCAAATAATAGTTTGAACGCAGGAGGGGGAGGTTGCAGTAAGCCAAGATTGTGCCACTGCACTCCAGCCTGGGCGACAATGAGACTCCGTCTCCCCTCTACCCCCGCGCCCCCACCAAAAAAATAAATAAATAATTTTTTAAAGCTCCTGCCTTTACTCAGTTCATTCTACCTACAAAGTTTTCTACCCTTTCAGCCTAGATGACCCTACTTGTCTATCAAGATCCCAGTTCAACATCACTAGTTTGGGAAAGTCTTCCAAATTCCTGCCCCCACAGATATGGTCACTATCTATTCTGAGCTTTGTGAATGTCTCCAATAGAGTACCTATTAAATAATGCAAAATGTTTTTGTCCTTTGCTAGACTATGACTGTTTCCAAGGTAGAGACCAAGTTTTACTTAACTCTGTAGCCACAGTATACAAAAATAGACAATGATGTTAATAAAGTGATTTCAAAGGCACTGAAGATGATATCACATTTGGACATATTTGTTTTAAATTAATAGATATCCGGGGCCCAAAGTGGCTCCGGCCGGATGTCGTGGCGCTTGCGAAGGCGAGGCCAAGAGTTCAAGGCCAACCAACCTCAGCAACCTTACAAGCTCTCATTGATTGGCAAAAAAAAAAAAAAAATTAATAGATATCAGCCAGATGTGGTGGTTCATGCCTGTAATCCTAGCACTTTGGGAGGCCAAGGCAGGCAGATCACCTGAGGTCAGGAGTTCAAGACCACCCTGACCAACGTGGCGAAACCGCATCTCTACTAAAAATACGAAACAAGAAAATAGCCAGGCATGGTGGGGGGGTGCCTGTAATTCTAGCTACTTCGGAGGCTAAGGCAGGAGAATCACTTGAATCCGGGAGGCAGAAGTTGCAGTGAGCAGAGATCACGCCACTGTACTCCAGCCTGGGCAACAAGAGCGAAACTCCATCTCAAAAAAAATAATTAATTGATATCCTAATGCAAAACCTAATAGAAGAGGAATGTATATACTTTTAGCCTAGCTTTTCAAGCTGATGGCTAAATGGTTATTAAACTAGAGGTCATCTGTCACAGCAGTAAAAGTATAATAGTCATTTAGTACACAGGAATAACACAAGAAATATATTTTTAAAATATACTAAAAATAAAAATACACTAACAAAGTTCCCCATTCTTCCTGAATGCCTAAAATTAATATTTTAGAGGGAAAGAAACAGTATATAGGTAACCCTATATTTCCCATCATTTGTAGGTCATAAAGAGGCTTAAAACCACATTGGTTAGAACTTGGCCCCTCTCCCCACGAGATAAGCCTTGATGACTATTAAGAACTTGAACTTCATATCCAAACTGCAACTTCGTAAAAGTGACCAAAAAGCTATTTAATTTTCATAGACTGCCAAAGAAAAGAACTAAATTCATTCACTTTATAGAGTAAACACAAAGCAACAATGTATTGGGGCTTCAAAGAGTAAAACTTGAGAACCTGGAGCCAACAACCCAACCCTGGGGGTGCTATGTGGCTCCTCACTCCTCTTCGCCACCCTTGGGACAGACAACCAAATATTCTTAGCAGCCCACGAGACTTACATGTACATAAAGATCATCTAAATCAGTAAGATTAAATTGTAGAAGTACAGCTGCAACTCTGTATAAATATGATGGTGTCTCGACATTTGTTTCCTAGAAATATTAAAAAAAAAAGTTTCCACTTAGTGAAGAAAGGATAATTAAAGCAATATCCTTAACCTACCAATAATTAGGAGCAATTAGATCAAATACTCTAGGCCAAAGAAATCTTTCACTGCTCTTCCTTATCTTACCAAACATCTGAATTTAAGACAAGATTATCCCCTTTCACATTGGAACATCTTCTAAAGAACACAAGGAAAGGAATTTCAAAAATGAACACAATTTACAGTGCATGTTAACATTTAAATAAAATCTGACAATTAAACAGAATAAGTGAGATTTCATAATGCAAGATTTAGTCTGCAGTTCTGTTTACATGTGTGTTTTCTTTTCTGGTTTGTGGTTTTTGGATTTTTTTCTTTGTTTGTTTCTTGTTTGTTGAGACAGGGTCTTACTCTGTCACCCAGGCTGGAATGCAATGGCATGATCATGGCTGACTGCAGCCTTGACCTCCCAAGCTCAAGTGATCCTCCCACCTCAGCCTCCTGAGGAGCTGGAACTACAGGTACATGCCACCACAAATGACTCTTTTCTTCTTTAATAGACATAGGGTCTGACTGCGTTGCCCAGGCTGATCTCGAACTCCTGGGCTCAAGCAATCCTCCCACCTCAGCCACCCAAAGTGCTGAGATTACAGGCATGAGCCACCACCCCTGGCTGATATATGTATGTTTCCTTAACTTGCTTTTTCAAGTTAGTTCTCAGTGGAGATGCAGACAAACTGAGAAGTACAGAAGAACCATCAGCGTTTGCTTTATACTTTTCTTCCTATGATTTGCTTTCTTGGGTTTTATGCTAAGTATATCTGGCTGTCAGCTGACATTCCCCACAAAACAGGTGTACATAAATATTACAGATGAATAAATTGATGTCTTAAAATACAGAATGGCAAAGTCAATTTCAGGCCAGCCATGGGGACCCTACATAGAAACATAAGAATCTTTGAATGCTATCAATTTTCAAAGCTAATTTTTACATGCTGAGGTCAGATGAATGGAACAGTGAAGTGAGAATAACTGGCAATAACTAACTGACCAAGTGTAAATCAAAAGCAAACAGTGACAATACACTATGTTCTGTTTATACTCAATACTGAAACTGAGGCCTTTTGTATGTAAGGTTCCTCCCACAATTATGATATTACGCAAATATCAAATACAAAGCCAACCAAACTAATGCATATCATTTACAGAAGGCATTGTTTCACTCTATTTTTTAAAAACAGATGAGATGTTGATCTGCAGTAGCTAAAAAAAAAAGAATGCAAAAATTAAAAAAAAAAAACATTTAAATTAAAATAAATAAAACAGATGAGATGTCTTCAATGTAAAAATAGTTCCCTAATTCTAACTGTCTGTTTATAGGCCAAGCACGGTGGCTCACACCTGTAATCCTGGTACTTTGCACGGCCAAGATGAGTAGATAACCTGAGGTCAGGAGTTCAAGACCAGTCTGCCCAACATGGCGAAACCACGTCTCTACTAAAAATACAAAAATTAGCTGGGCATGGTGGCAGGCACCTGTAATTCCAGCTACTTGGGAAGCTGAGGCAGGAGAATCACTTCAACCGGGAGGCAGAGGCTGCAGTGAGCCCAGATCACACCACTGCTCTCCAACCTGGGTGACAAAGAGGGACTCCATCTCAAAAAAAAATTTAAAACACGTAAAAATCCACGTTTATAAATGGCTGTTTAGTATCAAAACATTTTCCCACAAAAACAAACTGTGGCCAGGGTTTCAAAGCAAACTCACAAAAGCTTATTTAACTTATTGACAACCTCTCCTCCACTACCTGACTTGAATGTACCAGGGACACATTCATTACTCCCTTCATCCTTCTTTAAATAAACCACCACGATATGATCCACACTCTCATCCACATCCTGTTATGCACAATCCCTGTTCTGTCCCATCCTACCTTACGGAATTCATGAGCCATTCTCAGCAAAATTCTCTATATCCAAACTCATCTAAAGGTTCTTTTCACTGTCATGTTCACCACCCCAGAGCCTGGTTCACCTCGAGAACAGCACTGCCATTGTAACCCAGTTAAATGGTAGCTCTTTTCCTCAGACGCCTCACGCCACCGGGCCTGGAGGTGATGTGGCAGTTTTCTTTTTGCTTTTTATTGTTGCTTCCAGACTATTCTCCCTCTACCCTTCCAGTTTCAAATTTCATATTACTTACTACTTCCACTACCGTTGCAATCTAGTTTCATTCGGTTGTGGTCAGAGATGATATTTTGTATGATTTCAACTGAGACTTGTTTTGTGGCCTAATATATGTTCTATTCTAAAGAATGTTCCATGTGCACTGAGAATGCAGATGCTGTTGTTGGGTGTAATGTTCTATATATTAGGTCTAATTGGTTTATAACCTTGTTCGAGTCTTCTATTTTCTTACTCATCTTTTGTCAAGTAATGGTTATTCTAACCATTAATGGAAGTAGAGTATGAAAATGTCCAATAATTACAGAACTATGTTTCCTTCAATTATGTCAATGTTTGCTTCAAATCCTCTGGGGTTCTGTTGTTTGGTACATGTATGTTTATAACTGTTATTTCTTCTCAATGGGTTATGTACTTTATCATTATATAACGTCTTTCATTGTGAAAAATTTTTGTCTTAAAGTCTACTTTCATAATAGTATAGCCACCCCAGGTCTCCTCAGCATAATGCTTGCATAGAAGATGTTTCCATACTTTCAGTTTCAAACTATTCGTATCTCTAGATCTAAAGTGGTTCCTTATACACAGTACATGGCTGTATCATGCTTTTTTTATACCTTCTGCCAAACTCTTGCCTTTTAATTAGTGAGTTTTATCCATTTACATTCAAAATAATTACACATAAGTATGAACTGTTATCATTTTGCTGTTTTCTATTTGTCATATATTTGTTCCTCATTTCCTCCATCGCTGCCTTTTTTGTTTGATTTTGTGTGTGTGTACCATTTTGATCCCCTGCTTCTCTTTTCTGTTTAGTTTTTAATTATTTTCTTAGTGGTTCCTTTGGGTATAACAATTAACATTTTAAACTGAAAACAACCTAGTCTGAATTAATGCCAACTTCACTTCAATAGTGTATAAAACCTCTGCACCTATGTATCTCTGACCCTCCCCATCTATTGTTAATTACAAATTACCTTTTTTTTTCTTTTTTTTGAAGTGGCTTCAGAAACAAATTACATTTTTATAGTGTGCCATGTATCAGATTTTTAACCTGAGTGATGGGATGAATTGTATACCCCAAACCTCAGCATCACACAATATACCTAGGTAGCAAATGTACCCCGAGTCTAAAATAAGTCAAAGTTTTTTCAAACATTTATAATTATTATTTTATGTCTTTGTCTTTTGAATCATATAGGGGAAATAAAAGGAGTTACAAATGACAAACGTAATACTGGCTTTTGTATTTTACCTAGAGTTACTTTAACCAGAGCTTTTTATTTCTTTGTCTTGGCTTCTTCTGCCTGCTCAAATCTTCTGCTGAACCTCTACAGTGAATATTTTATTTCAGTTATTGTACTTTTCAACTCCAGAATTTGTTTGGTTCCTTTTTATAACTTGGTATCTCTTTATGGACGTTCTCTATTTGGTGAGACAGCACACTCCTGGCTTCCTTTAGCTCATAAAGCAATTTATGACTCTTGATTTAAATTCCTTATCTAGGCCAGGCGCACTGGCTCAGGCCTGTAATCCCAACACTTTGAGAGGCCAACGCAGGTGAACCAATTGAGGTCAAGAGTTTGAAACCACCCTGGCCAACATGGTAAAACCCTGTCTCTACTATAAAGACAGAAATTAGGCATGATGGTGCGCACCTGTAGTCCCAGATATACTCGGGAGGTTGAAACAGGAGAATCACTTGAACCCAGGTGACAGAGGTTGCAGTGAGCCAAGACTGTGCCACTGCTCTTCAGCCTGGGTGACAGAGGGAGACTCCATCTCAAAAAAAACAAAAACAAAAAAACTTATCTAGTAAATCCACTGCCTAACCTCCTTGAAGAAAGTTTCTATTAATTTCTTTTTTTTTCTGTCAATGAGTCACTTCATTTTTTATTTCCATGCCTCATTATTTCTTGTTAAAAAACTGGACATATTGAATATTATGCAGCAACTATGGAGATCAGATTCCTCTCCACCCCTGCCAATACCCAGAGGTTGGTTGATGTTGCTTATTGTGGATTTATTGTTGTGTGTGTGTGTTTAGAGACTTTTATAAACTTTTTTATAAAGCCTGTATTCTTCATCACATGTGGTCACTTTAATCTATGTTCTGTTAGCTTAGTGACCAACTAGCATATTGAAAGCTCTTTTTTTAAAGACCTGGAGCAAAAATAAATGGGAAAAGGGAGAAAATACACTCCTAGTCTTTGCAGACTGGTTCTGCATTAGGACACTCCTCAAAGTTTGCCAGACCATTCACAACTCTGCCTCAGTCTTTACTTCCTGCTTACTCAGAGCGAGAAGAGAAAGCTCAGGGTTTCTGTTGACCTCTTCTGGGCATGTGCATGACCTTCTTCATTTCCTGGTATATATGGCAGGTTTTTAAAAAGCTCTTTTTCCCAAGTATCTCTTTTCTAATGTCTTCCTTCTCAGGCTTTTCAGCTCACTACCGATTGTCTCAACGGTTATCCCTGGCTCCGGGCCACTGCAGACAATAATTATGCCTTTAAGTGCTTTTGGCAAAAGCCACCTCAGCTCTGGGAATACCCCCAGTCAAAAGATACAAAGGTAGGCCCATGTTGGTCCAGGGAGCAGCTAGCCAGATTAAAACCCACAAACACAATTATTTGCTCTCTCTAGCGTTAGCAACCTGCACTAGGAGTGTGGGCTTCTATTATCATGGTCACCACTGATCTGGGTGTGGAGGCTAGTAGGTACGCAATTTAAAATGCCACAGCACTCTCAATCAACTCCGTAGAGCTCTGGAATAGAGTAAAAACCTTACACCAACCAGGGAAACGACTGGAAAAGAATAAGGCAACAGCAAAGGTGACTGACAGGTTTTTTTCACTTAATTATGTTGTTTTTATGGCGAGACAGAGCTCTGGAGTTCCCTACTGTGCCATTTTCAATGATGTCCTGTTGTTGCCATTTATGGATCCTTGACTCAAATCTCCTCCATCCTGTAACGATCTTAGCCTCTGTCACTCTCTCTGGCTGCAATTCTTAACTTTTGGAGATTTTCAAATACATGTAGGTGAGCCTTCTACCATGTAGACTCTTGGTTCTCCTGAACACTTCCTCTTCTGAAGACCTTCTTTATCCTATCTTAACCACTTCCCCCATATCCTAAATCTTATTATCACCAATAGTGACAATCCTTCTGTAATGCCAATCTGATGTATCTGACCTCAAATGGACCCACGGCTGCAGGACAATCATACTCCATTTCTCTCAGCCATTCACTCAACTGTAGACATGCATCACTTAACAATGGAGATACATTCTAAGGAACACATCTTTAGAGCATACTTATACAAACCTATATGGTATATAACCTACTACACATGTAGGCCATATGGAACAGTCTATTGTTCCTAGGCTATAAACCTGTACCTCAAGTTACTATACTGAATACTATAGGCAATGGTAACACAATGATAAGTGTTTGTGTGTCTAAACCTCTAAACATAGAAAAGGAACAGAAAAAATTACAGTAAAAAAGATTTAAAATGGTACACCTGTGTAGGGCACCCACCACAAATGGAGTGTGCAGGACCAGGAGATGCTCTGGATAAGTCAGTGAGTGAACACAAAGGCCTAAGACATTGCTGTACACTACTATATATTTTATACACACTATATACATAGGTTACATTAAATTTATTTTTTAAAATATTTCTTCAATAAATTAGGCTTAGCTTACTGTAACATTTTGCCTAATAAACTTTTTAATATTTTTAAGCTTTTTGACTTTTTGGAAAATGCTTATCTTAAAACACAAACTCATTGCACAGCCATACAAAATATTTTTTCTTTACATTCTTATTCTACATATACTTTATTTTTTTTTAAGATTTCTTGGCCAGGCACAGTGGCTCACACCTGTAATCCCAGCACTTTGGAAGGCCGAAGCAGGTGGATCACCTGATGTTAGGAGTTTGAACCAGCCTGGTCAACATGGTGAAACAACATCCCTACTAAAAAAAAAAAAAAAAATTAGCCAGGGATGGTGGCAGGCACCTGTAATCCCAGCTACTCAGGAAGCTCAGGCAGGAGGATAGCTTGAATCAGGGTGGCAGAGGTTGCAGTGAGCCGAGGTTGTGCCACTTGCACTCCAGCCTGGACAACAAGAACGAAACTCCGTCTCAAAAAATAAATAAATTTAAGCTTTTTAAACATTTTTGTTAACAACTAAGACACAAACATACACACGAGCCTAGGCCTACAAAGAATCAGAATCATCAATATCACTGTCTTCTATCTCCACATCTTGTCCCACTGGAAGATGTTTAGGGGCAATATCACAAATTTGCTTCTAAGTGGATAATGCACCATGTACATTCCATTCTATTAATAAAAACCTTGGTCAGTGTTGGGGTCCATGTTTTCAAACTTTTTTGTTTTTGTTTATTTTTGACATAGAGTCTTGCTCTGTCACCCAGGCTGGAGTACAGTGGCACTATCTCGGGTCACTGCAATCTCCACCTCTTGGATTCAAGTGATTCTCCAGCCTCTGCCACCCTGGTAGCCGGGATTACAGGCATGCACCACCATGCTAATTTTTCCATTTTTGGTAGAGAAGGGGTTTCATCATGTTGGCCAGGTTGGTCTCAAACTCCTGACCTCAAGTGATCCACCCACCTCGGCCTGCCAAAGTGCTGGTATAACAGGCATGAGCCACCGTGCCCAGCCCATGTATTCAAACTTGTCAAGGAGCTTGCTGATGTCTGCAAAAACTTCTGCTAAACCCTTTACTGTGAATTTTCTTGGGGGTTCTTCTCCTGTAGTTTCCTTTTCTTGGGCCTCTTCTTCAGCTATGTGTTTCTATTTCATTATAATCTTATGCAACCACTGTCTTGTATGTGGTCTATTTATAAGGGAAACATCGTTGTGCAGCACATAACTGTACTTCCCTACCTTCTCTCCTAACCTCCAATACCTCCTCTCTCATCCTCTCAGCTGATGTCCTTGCTTTCTACTTCAGTAAGAAAATCAGATCAACTGGACTTCTACAAACCCCAATCACACCTACCCAACTATACCTACATATACTTCCTGTATACCTGTTACGATAAACTCTCTATCCTCCCATATAAAGTTAGTCCACTCACTTAAGTACTAAACTCCATTTTCTCTAACGTCATGAACAGTGCTCCAAATAAGTCTCACCTCTATCCCCTGCATCACCAATTCTCCCCTTTCCACCCAGTCATACTCATCAGCAAACAAATGTGTTCTCTCGCCCATCTGAAAAAAATCTCTCAAGCCCACTTCCCTTGCCATCTATCACCCTGTTTGGTCTGCACCCCTTTGTAGCAACTGCCCAAGTTGTCAACTGTCACTGTCTCCAATTCTACTCTTCCCATTCTCTCTTACTATATCACCCAATTCCACCAAAACTGCTAGTTTTGACCTCCCTGATGATAAACCCAATGGTCAATTTTCAGTCCTTAAATGACCTACCAGAGGCATTTGACAGAGTTAATCATTCCTTCCTCCATTTAGCTTCCAAAATGACACATTCTCTGTTTTCCTCCTACTTTACATGTTGTTCCTCATCTAACTTATTTGCTGGTTCCTTGTCTTCTCCTAGACCCTTAACACTGAAGTACCCCAGGGCTTAATCCTTAGTTCTCTTGCCTCTCTATATACAACCCTTAGTGATTTCATCTAATGTCATATCTTTTAATAGCACCTACATGCTTTTGATACCCACATTTCTATTTCTGGTCTATTCTATTCTCTGGAACGCCAGTTCCATATATCCAATTATTTACTCAGATCTATATGTCAATTATCTACACTTGTATGTCTAAGAGACATCTCAAACTTAACATGCCCAAACTGAATTCCTAATTCTCATTCCCAACATTCCAAACCCAATCCACCTGAAATTTTCCCTAAGTTGGTGACAACACTATCTTTTTAACTGCTCAGTCCAAGAAACTTCAGAATAGTCCTTAACTCTACTTTCTCACATTCTGTATCCAATCCATCAGCAAACACTACTGGTTTATTTTCAAATACATTCAGAATCTCATCAACATTCACTGCTACCACACACTAACAGACTGATCCATTGAAAACCTAAATAATCACACACACACACACATACATTCTCTCTCTCTCTCTCTCTCTCTCTCTCTCTCTCTCTCTCTCACTCACACACACACACACACACACACACACACACACAAACACGCAACTCTCTCTCTCTCTCTCATCACCATTGGAGGTTGCTACTGAAGAAACTCCTTACTCTGATAGCTGGCAATCAGTGGGAAAATATTAATCATTTGTCCTACCTTTCCCGTAGGAACTGTATTTCAGGGAGAGCAAACAGCCTAAGTTAGTAAGGGACAACTCTTCTTTATTAGAAGAATGACAAATAATAAATATATCGGGCATGATAGAATTAGTACATCACCAATTTGGAACCCCTAAAGGGAAAACTGTCTCAAGCAAAGGTCATCCATGGATTCTAAATCGTTTAATGTAAAGTTGGTGAGAAACTGGGTATTCACAGGCTGCCAAGGCATCAAGCTGCAGATAATTTGTTATTGAAGGGAAAGCCAGTGGGTGGGTAGGGGGATGTCATTGTATAACTGAAGGAAGGATCAGACTGTCACCAACTTGCTGAACCATTTAAAGACAGCCAAACATTAGATGTTATATAATATCACAATCTGTGAAGTATTTTTTGCCATTAATATTTTACTTGAACATAATCAAGCCTTTAGACCTAACTCCAAGTATATAACAAATACAGGAAATAAAAAACGAGTAAGACGAAAAAGCAATTAGATAAATCAAAAGATAGGGTCTTCTAGGGAATGGTCTCATCAATAAGTCAATGCCATTAAAATATGGAGAGGGTGGGAAACTATTCCAAATTAAAAGAGATGAAGAATCTTGACAATCAAATACAACATGTGATCCTTGGTTAGATCAACATTTCAACAGACCAGTCATAAAATGCATTTTGAGGACAATCTGGAAAATATGAATACAGTCTAGGTTTATTATATGACAGTAATCTAGTTAGGTATGAAATTGATCCGGGCAGATCACCTGAGGTCGGGAGTTCAAGACCAGCCTGACCAACATGGAGAAAACCCCGTCTCTACTAAAAACACAAAATTAGCCAGGCTTGGTGGTGTATGTCTGTGATCGCAGCTACTTGGGAGGCTGAGGCAGGAGAATCGTTTGAACCCAGGAGGCAGAGGTTGCAGTGAGCCGAGATCACACCATTGCACTCCAGCCTAAACAAGAAGACCAAAATTCTGTCTCAAAAAAAAAAAAAAAAAGGAAAATGTCCTTCCTTTTAAAAACTGTAAACTATGTAGTATTTAGGAAGAAGCCTTCATGATATTGGTAACCTAAATTAATATTTTTAACATGGCAACATGTTAATAAACTTAATTCTAGGTGATGGGGTTGTAAGTATTCATTATACTACTCACTCTTTTCTACATTTGAAAATGTTCATAATAAAATGAATAAGAGAGAAACAAAATGTAAAGCTAAGTTAGATCACATCACTACCCTATTCAAAAGCCTCTACTGGCTTCACTCAGCATCAAAATAAAAGACTTTGCACTGGCTCTGTGATCTCATCCCTGGCATCTCTAACCTCATTTCCTAGCGCTCTGTTCAATCACTCTGATCCATCCACACTGACCTCCTTACTGTTCTTCAACACGTAAGACATGCTCACACCTTAGGGCCATTGCATTGACTGTTTCCTTGGCCGAGGCTCTTCCTCAGACATCTACACAGTTTACATCCTCAAATCCTTCATGTTTTTGCTTAAATCTCACGTTTTCAATGAGTATTCTCACTATTCTAGTTAAAATTGCAATCTACCACTCCTGATCTTATCTTGCTCTGTATTTTTCCCCATCTCATTGATCATTTTCTAGCATAAAATATAATTTACTCAGAATCTAAACATCAAAAAAGAATTTATTTACAGATGTAGCCTTTGCACCTAGCACAGTACCTTGCACAAATATAGATGCTCAATCTATATTTCTTAAATTAATGAATTTGGAGTATGGATAACAGGGCTGATCCATGGTACTACCATTACTACTATATAGTATTGTGTTTTGAATCCAGAAATCAAATGGCAATATGGGTGAGAGCTATCACCTCCTCCTCCTTTCCTGTAACAAGAACTCCAGACAAATTTGTATTCTGGTACCTTCACACTTTCTTGTAGTCCCTTCCTGTCCTTTGTGCTGTCTCTCATGCTGTCCCCAAATTCTCTATTGTACAAGTTGAGGATCCCTTATCTAAAATGCCTGGGACCAGAAGTATTTTAGATTTTTGATTTTTTTTTTAAGATTTTGGAATATTTGCATACTGGTGACCATCCTAAGTCTGAAAACCCAAAATCCAAAATGCTCCAATCATCTCCTTTGAACATCATTCAGTGCCCAAAATGTTTTGGATTTTGGAGGGTTTCTGGATTTGTGATGTTCAACCCATGACTGTCATTCATAGCATAGTATAATACTAGCATTCGGCGGGGAAAGAAGCCTGTTAATCCAAATAAGACCCAGCTGGTCAAAATATGAGTTGGGGAAAGGAGATGTGAACATTCAGGTAGTGATGAGGAAGGGGGATGGTGGAATTAGGCCAGGGACTAATACACAGACTGACCAGAGATGCCTGGGAGCCAACTCCCAAGGTTACATCACCTAAGCAGTTCCTGATTTTCATAGCTTTCTTACTTTACCTTCAAGGCCACAATTTTTCAGAAATATCCTGACATTCCTTCCCCTACCCTCAGTGACTTTAAGACTGCTGATTCTCACAATGACAAGACAGTTCTGACAATATGAACAAAGAGATAGTATTACACAGAGCAATATGAGGGTTAGTCATTCCAAGAACAAGTTATTTCTAAATTAAGAATTCCTTCACTATCTCTTACATAAGAAAAACGGTTGCTGTCTACAAAAATAATGGATTATTCAAATACTATCAACCCCCAGGTATATTTTAATTCTCACAAAAGTTACATTATTTATAAGGAATGTTTTCATATGAAAAGAATTTTAATTCCAAACTCACATTCCACTAACTGGATGTTATACAGCAGGTCATCATTATTCACTGTCATATGCTCTCAAACCTACAGTCTCCAAAGCCCTAATTTATATTTTAATTAATCATGCACAAGTTAAATTTCAGCCAACCTGTCACTTAAGCAGTTGGCTTCATGTACTCAAACCCAAAGTAATCATGATGGCTCTTAAAATCTGATGAAATGCTTGAATCTCTCTTTTCCAATATGAAGAGTGGACTTTCTGGTTGCTGGTAAGAAAAGGAAAAGCTGCTACTGCTCTTTTTTTTTTTTTTTTTTTTTTTTGGAGACAGAGTTGCTCTTTTGTTGCCCAGGCTAGAGTACAGTGGCATGGTATCAGCTCACTGTGACCTTCACCTCCAGGGTTCAAGTGATTCTCCTTCTTCAGCCTCCCGAGTAGCTGGGATTACAGGTGTCCGCCACCATGTCGTCCGGCTAACGTTTTGTGTGTTTTCAATAGAGATGCGGTTTCACCATGTTGGCCAGGCTGGTCTCAAACTCCTGACCTCAGGTGATCCACCCACGTCAGCCTCCCAAAGTGCTGGGGTTATAGGCATGAGTCACCAAGCCCAGCTGCCACTGCCCATTTTTAAATAAAGGTGTTGCGCTCCAGCCCAAAAACCCTACCATGTCTCTTGTTTGGCCTTGAAAAGCAAAATGCTTTTGCTTTTGCTTTTCTCTGGTCTGCTTTCTCTTCTGTCTGCTGGAACATCCCAGATCATAGAAAGTAAAAGACGAGCAAAGGTAGTCGATATTATATAATTTAAGAATACTGAAAGAAATTATCTTATTATCCTGACCTCACATTCCAAGAGTACAGAAACAGACACTCCTCTTCACCAGAGGAACCTCAGTGCTTAGCAAAGAGCATAATCATAAACATTCAATGAATGCTTTCTGACTAGCTGACTATCCCAGGCAAGTAAACAAATTAGCAAAGCTATATCAAAAGGTAAATGGAGGCCTTATTAAAATTCTCCATGCTATCAAGAGAATTATCTTCCTAAAACTTAAATCACTCATTTACAATTAGCGAACATTTACTATAGGCTAGCCGGTAAACTAATCCATAGGAATTAGTAACATAGAACCTGCCTCATATGGATTACAGTCTGGAAAAGGAGACAGATACACTTTATTCTAAGACAATCTGATGGGTGTTAGAAGTTACGGGTCAAGTTTTATGAGAACACTGGTTAAGAAGTGACTAATTCTGCATGGGTAAAGAGTCAGCTAAGACTTTACAGAGCAAGGAGCATTTGCTCTTGAAGAATAAATAGGAGTTCACAAGATGAAAAAAGGAGAAGGTTGGGTAAGAATAGTTTTTTAGTTAGAAGGAACTTCAGAAACAAAGATTCATAGCAATATCTACACCTAAGTTCAGGAAATGGCTAGTCGCTTAATATGACAAGAATATAAGAAAGAATAACTATGAAGATAAGGCCAGAAAGAACTGCCAAATTGTGAAGAGCTGTCTCTGCCACATGTAGAAGTTTGAATTTCATCCTATAAGTAAAGGTTTTTGACCAGTGAAGTGCCCCAGTTAGGTCTCTTTTAGAAAGCAACAGTAACAATAATATGAAAGATGGACTAAAGTAGAAACAATCAGAGACACAGATTAGCCTGACAGCTATTTCACTGGTTTAAGCAAATGACGTAAGATATGCCTTGAATATTTATTCACGTCCATAAAAAATTCCAACTGTTGGGGGGAATGGGGGAGGGACAGCAGGGGGGGGGCTGGGGGGGATAGCCTGGGGATGAATACCAAGTGTGGGTGAAGGGGAGGAAAGCAGCAAAGCACACTGCCATGTGTGTACCTATGCAACTATCTTGCTTGTTCTGCACATGTACCCCCAAACCTATAATGCAATAAAAATTAAAAAAAAAAAAAAAATTCCAATAGCCATTGTTTAGAAAATAAAATTCTTAATCCAAGCACAGTGGCACATGCCCGTATTCCCAGCTACTTGGGAAACTGAGGTGGGAGGATCACTTCGGCCCAGGAGTTTGAGACTAGTCTGGGTAACACACTGAGGTCCCATCTCAAAATAAAAAATAAATAAATAAAAATAAGATTCTAACTCTTAACACAGATTCAAAGCCTGTGACTATAAAGTACACATACTTTCCCAACTTCATTTCCTGTCCCTTCTTTTCCCATCTTACAACCCAGCCACATTAGACTATGAACCGTTTCTTCTTTTATATATATTCACGCTGCCACATCTTTATTCTCACATTGTTGGTTACTTATGCAGAGAAAACCTTAATGAATGCCTACTCATCCTTGAAGGACCATGTTTAAAAAAAGGATATATCTACAAAATCTTCCCTGAGTCCACCTCTCCCAAGGCAAAACTTAATAATACTTTCCTCTAGGCTTTCACATCACATCATTCATACTACCAATATAGTACTTACCACATTACATTTTTAGCTATCCATTTATCTATCTCTTCTGCTACAATGTCTGAGATAAGACCAATCAATTACAAATGAAATTATACAAACAAGATTAAGAAATGAATCTCTAAATATACATATATACACATTTTTCTTTACCTGGTAAAACTTGAATTTGAACCCAAGAATATGACACAGTGTTTGCGGGTCACACATACTCATGTAAGATTCTAACAAAGACATAAAGAAGTCATCGTGTTCTGGCCTGCATTCAAACACTTCTAAAATGACATCCAAAACTCTATTGGGATCCAGATTAAAGCATCCTGCAACAGATGAGACATACAAACATTTTAAAAGGATTATACATCATTGCTATTAATTTTGAAGCCATTAATTTTCAGGGATAACTCATATAGCAAGATAAAAATATTTTTTAAAACAAATTCCTTTACAAATTTGCTTCCCCTCTCCTGGAGGGAAATAAATCCACTACACATTTTTTTTTTTTTTTTTTTGAGACGGACTTTTGCTCTGTTACCCAGGCTGGAGTGCAATGGCGCGATCTCGGCTCACCGCAACCTCCGCCTCCTGGGTTCAGGCAATTCTCCTGCCTCAGCCTCTTGAGTAGCCGGGATTACAGGCACCCGCCACCGTGCCCAGCTAATTCTTTGTATCTTTAGTAGAGACGGGGTTTCACCATATTGACCTGGATGGTTTCGATCTCTTGACCTCGTGATCCACCCGCCTCGGCCTCCCAAAGTGCTGGGATTACAGGCTTGAGCCACTGCACCTGGCCCCACTAAACATTTTTACAGATGAGAATGTGACTTTCCCAGAATCACAGAATGGGTTTATGACAGATCTGGGTCAGTACAGTCCAGACCTGTGATACCAGTCAAATAAATGTTCCTCTATGCCACATTTGGCCTCATCAGTTCCTGATTAGTCAGGCTAGTGAAAACAGGTCCACGTTATTAATTCTTAGAAAAACATGAAAATTAAACAATGCATTTTACAAATTAAGCAACTAAAGGGTTTTTTTAAATGCTTTAGGCAGAAGTATTTGGAATGTTGATAAACAGTTAAAAGTCCAGGTTCACAAAAGTAGACCATTATTTTTTATTTTATCTTACATATACTATGGAACTATAAAATATAATTATACCACTGATTAATATCCATGGCTTTTAGTAACATTCTAAACGGAAAAGTGGTATGCTATTGATACTAATCAAAGAATACCAAGGGAGTTGAAGGCTCCTGGTTTATGTCAGTTTCCACATGCCTTTCATCAAGCTGAATGGGATTCCAGTATTTTAAAATACGTGTATTTCGGAAGAGCAGCCTCCGCCGAGTGCGCCTGTGCAGCTACAACCACAGCAGGAAAGCACCGCCGAGCAGGCCCGGCTGTGGCCAGACCAGGACTGGAAAAGAGGACGCGGTCGAGGAGGTTTTGAAATATGAATCCTACAATTATCCTCACTGCCTTTTGCCTGGGATTAGCCTCAGCTGCTCTAACATTCGATCACAGTTTAGAGGCACAGTGGTTCAAGTGGAAGGCAATGCACAACAGATTATACGGCATGAATGAAGAATGGAGGAGAGCAGTGTGGGAGAACATGAAGATGATTTAACTGCACAATCACAGACACAACCAAGTGAAACACAGCTTCACAACGGCGGTGAATGCCTTTGAAGACATGACCAATGAAGAATTCAGGCAGGTGATGAATGGCTTTCAAAACCATAAGCCCGGGAACGGGAAGGTGTTCCAGGAACCTCTGTTTCATGAGGCCCCCAGATCTGTGGATTGGAGAGAGAGGCTATGTGACTCCTCTGAAGAATCAGCGTCAGTGTGGTTCTTGTTGGGCTTTTAGCGTGACTGGTGCTCTTGAAGGACAGATGTTCTGGAAAACTGGGAAACTTGTCTCACTGAGTGAACAGAATCTGGTAGACTGCTCTGGGTCTCAAGGCAATCAGGGCTGCGATGGTGGCCTTAATGGATTATGCCTTCCAGTATGTTCAGGAGAACGGAGGCCTGGACTCTGAGAAATTCTATCCATGAGGCAACAGAAGAATCCTGTAAGTACAATCCAGAGTATTCTGTTGCTAATGACGCTGGCTTTATGGACATCCCTAAGCTGCAGAAGGCCCTGCTGAAGGCAGTTGCAACTGTGGGGCCCATTTCTGTTGCTATTGATGCAGGTCATGAGTCCTTCCAGTTTTATAAAGAAGGCATTTATTTTGAGCCAGAATGTAGCAGTGAAGACATGGATCATGGTGTGCTGGTGCTTGGCTATGGATTTGAAAGAACAGGATCAGATAACAGTAAATATTGGCTGGTGAAGAACAGCTGGAGTGAAGAATGGGGCATAAATGGCTACATAAACATGGCCAAAGACCGGAAAAAAACATTGTGTAATTGTCTCAGCAGCCAGCTACCCCACTGTATGAGCTGATGGACAGTGATGAGGAAGGACTTGACTGGGGATGGCGCATGCATGGGAGTTCATCTCAATCTTCCAGCCCCTGCTGTGATGGATACACACTCGAGTCATTGAAGATCCAAGTGCGATTTGAATTCTGTGATATTTTCACACTGGTAAATGTTACCTCTACTTTAATTACTGCTATAAATAGGTTTATATTATTGATTCACTTACTGACTTTGCATTTTCATTTTTAAAAGGATGTGTAAATTTTTACCTGTTTAAATAATTTAATTTCAAATGTAACCAAAAAATAAATAAATAAAGGAAAATGAAATATGTATATTTCATTAAACACAGTCCCTAAATGCAAGCTAACCACTTCACTGGGCCAACAAATAAACACCAATTTCTTCTAATACTAGAGGAAAAAAGAACTGTGATCAATTTAGGGACATATGTTAAATCTAAACACTTACACCTTATAGATGAGTTAGGGGATTTTTCCAAGAAAGTTTTTATATAACCTATAAAACCTGTCCCAACCCTTTTGTAAGAAGATATCTCCAGGTACTTTTATTAACTCCACAGTTATTTATATTAAATGCTATAAAACTAATGTTTCTTTGTACTTTAGCAGTCATTTAGAAAACCAAATCCTGCAAATACAAGTTTTCCCTTTTTATGAGATCCAAACTTAAGAACACATTTTCTTCCGCTTCTCATACTCAGGAAAAGGAGGACTAAAGCAGTGATCATGTCTTACTTAAAAAAAAAAAAAAAAAAAAAGCTACATATTTTCATAAACTCTCCAAAAAGACATTTCCCTGAAGTTCTAGGAAGAAAATTTCTAAATATTTTTACCTACCCCGTACTTCCAAAAAGTATGGTCTATGAATATAAAAGTGATTCGGAAACAGCAATTAAAATCCTTAAATGCTGCTGGTAGCAGCATTTAAAATGGTACAACCACTTTGTAAAATGGGCAGTTTCTTTAAAATTTAAACTTACGCCTACCATATGACCCACCCTAGGTATTTATTTACCCAAGAGAAATAAATGTCTATGTCAATACAAAGATTTGTACACAAATGTTCACAGCAGGTTTATTTGTAGTATATAACACTCCTCTCCTCAAATGACCATCAACATATAAATGGATAGACAATTTGCAGTGTAAGTGGAGTAAGTGTAAGTACAGTGGACATACTCAACAATAAAAAGGGAAGAACTACTGATACAGGCAACAGTATGAAAGAATCACAAAATATGCTCAATGAAATAAGCCAGACAAAAAAAAGTACACACTGTATGATTCCATTTATAGACATTCTAGAAAAAGGAAATTAATCTACAGTAACAAAACGCAGATCAGGCTGGGTGCAGTGGCTCACGCATGTAATCCCAGCACTTTGGAAGGCTGAAGCGGGTAGATCACTTGAGTCCAGGTGTTTGAAACCAGCCTGAGCAACATGGCAAAACCCCATTACTACAAAAAAAATAGCCAGGCGTGGTGGCACATGCCTGTAGTCGTGGCTACTCAGGAGGCTGAGGCGGGAGGATTACCTGAGCCCGGGAGGCAGAGGTTGCAATGAGCCAAGAAGATAAAAATTGAGGAGGAGTAGAAGTGTGCAGTATCTTGTTTGTGGTGTTTTCACAGATGTATACATATGTTAAAACTCAAATTGTACAACTTAAATATGTGCATTTTATTGTGTGTCAATGAAGCCTGAACAAAGATGAAAAATGCCTTCGAAATGCTGTAACACTGATGATAGATTATGGAAGTAAGATCTAGCAAATTCTCGAATCACGTAACTTCTCCTACATTAAATATAAAAAATTACATCACTAAATAAAAATGAATTAACATTGTATCATAGAAGACAAAAGAGACACTGAATATAATTTTTGACAAACTGGCTGGCTTATAATTACCCATTAGGCTACATACGCAAAACTCATGAATAAACGATGGAACAGCAACATGTTAGATGAAAATCTTTTAAGTGTTTCATTCACATTGCTTTTAAGTTTACATTTTCAATATGCTGAAATGTGAACCACGAGCATTATGTTTTATTTAACAGCATTACTCCATCAAGGCTATTCTATCAGTGATCTGTACTGTCAATCACCCATTTTCTTTGTACGTGCAATTTAAGGCAGTAATCTGAAACAAGAGGTAGGTACTTTTATTTCTAAGAGGTACCACCTTTGCATCTTTTATTAAAGAAAACCTGGTTTATGAGTTTTCTATGACATATCTCAGGTGCCCAAAGTCCAATCAATTTCATCCATAAGACAGAAAAGGTAGCTGTAACCAAATAGTTCAGATAATTATTTCCATTTACTTTTATTATTATTTCTAGAGACAGGGTCTGGCTCTGTTGCCCACACTGGAGTGTAGTGGTGCATTCATAGCTCACTGCAACCTCACACTCCTGGGCTCAAGTGACCTTCCCGTCTTAGCCTCCCGACTGGCTAAGATAACAGATGCATACCAACACGCCTAGCCAACATTTTGTAGAGATGGGGTCTCACTATGTTGCCCAGGCTGGTCTCAAACTCCTGATCTCAAGTGATCCTCCTGCCTTAGCTTCCCAGAGTGCTGGGATTGCAGGCATGAGCCACCATGCCCACCTGAAAATTATTTTTAAAATCTTGGTGTTTTAATTAATAGTTAAGCTAGTTCATACACAGTGAGACTCTAGTAATAATCAGTAAGTCTGAATATCCAAAATGTTTTCCTAATGGCACCTATAGAAGAATATAAGCAGTCTTGTATGCAAACACCTTAGAAAGACTTTTGTCCAGCCCAAGCATTGATAGTCATGTGATCTTTGGAGAGATCATAAACCTTGCTCCCTACCTCTACCACCAGTTACATTCATACACACACATATTTATATATATTTACACACACACACACACACACCTTTATGCCTTTTGAGGAACAAACAAGAAACCACATTTAAAGAGAGTAAGTGGAAAAAAATAAAGAAAGTGCAGATCTACAATGCCCACAGATTCCCTCCTTCATTTAAATAAGTATGAAATAATTACCCACCATGTGCCAAGTGCTTATGATTCTCTGGAAAAATAGAGAAGAGAGGAAAGAGGAGGGATAAACACAAAGAGGCAAGAGGAAACTTCAGGGGAAGTGGCAGGAACGTGCATTATCTTGTTTGTGGTGTTTTCACACAGGTATACGTATGTTAAAAGTCAAATTGCAGACTTTAAATATGTGCATTCTATTATATGTCAATGAAGTTTGAATAAAGCTGAAAAATTACAGTGATTAATAAAATGATTATGCTACCCTTGAGGAGAGTTCACACCTTTTGAATGATACATCTTTGAAGAAATGCAATAAAAAGCAACTGGAGTCTCCCCAAAGATAGAAAAAAATGGCCAGTATGTTACAGTGACAGCGACATTTTCAGTTTGATCATAGAACTATGATCATAGAAATATGATCAAACTGACAATGACTTGCAGAAATTAGGCCAAATTGAGATGTTAACAGGAAAATAAAAGACCAAGATAATATTGCAGACCTAACTAGGAGAGATAGATGTTCAGCCTATAAATTTCAGGTAAGAAAACAGAATTATAGCCTCAATCATCGTATGTTCCTAACAGAATGGACCCTAGGAGACAAAGAAAGGCATGTTTTTAACAAAATGAAATGATCTAGCATGTAAAAAGAATTTCTTTAGAAGCAAGCTAATAAAAATCTATGCTAGACTATTTCTAAGAAACATTATTTGCAAAAAGCTGCACATCTCAAAGCAAGGACCAATGAATAACAAAATAAAAGTATGATGTAAAAAAAGTAACAAGTCCAGGCACAGTGGCTCACACCTATAATCCCAGCAATTTCGGAGGCCAAGGCAGGTGGATTGCTTGAGCTCAGGAGTTTGAGACCAGCCAGATCAACATGGCAAAACCCTGTCTCTACAAAAAAAAAAAAAAAATCCAAAGTTAGCTGGACATGGTTGTGTGTGCCTATAGCAGCAGCTATTTGGGAGGCTGAGTCCAGAAGGCAGATGTTGCAGTGAGCCAAGATTATACCACTGCAATCCAGCTTGCGCAACACAGCCAGACCCTGTCTCAAAATAAAAATAAAATAAGTAACAACCAAAAAACTCTATAGTTGGAAACACCAATTGCTGTCTTCTTTTTCATACTATGAAGGGAAAACTTCCAACATACAGCCAAGAAACTTCAATCATGTAAAATTTAGGTAAAGGCGGCAGCCAACTTCCCTTTCAAAGGGATAGGAGAAAGCTGGCACAATAAAAAGTGTCCAGGCTGAACGGACCCTATATTCAGATTGAACCAAAGACAAAATACTAAGTACACTCAAAATCATGTGGTCAAAGGGTAAAATGTACCGTAACCTATCCGAAAATAATCATTGGGCCGAAGGATTTATTTTGTTTTTAATGTTACTCTGGTCACTGGAGCGACTGAAGAGGTAAAGACTCTCACTCTACCCTCCCCTAGCCAAACCATACCCTTTAACACCAGGTAACAAATGAAGGTCTTGAGGTTTGATGAAGCAAGCTCTGGTTCTGCAAGAAAAGGTAAATGGGTTAAAGCATAGGACTTAAAAGTCCTGGACCACTAAAACCCAAAATCAGGAAAAACTATTTTCGCTCTCTGAAGCTAGGCTCAAATAACATAGCTCCATGATTAGTTTTTAGGCAGAACTTTGATTTACAGCAAGAATAGGCCAACTATGCCTTGTGGGTTAAATGCATTCAGCTGTCTGTTTTTGTAAATAACATTTTATTGGCACATAGTCAGATTTACTTATGTACTATCAATAGCTATTTTTACACTACAATGACAGAATTGAGTAGTTACAACAGAAACCATACGGTCCACAAAGCCAAAAAATATTTACTATCTCACCCTTTACAGAAAACACTCACTGACCACTGATTTAGAAGAAAGGAAAGAACACTTAGCAATCATGTGTTTTTATTATATACATTTAAAGTGTACAGCATCATGCTTTGATTTTTTTTTTTTTGAAGGGCATCCAAAAGAGTAGAGTTCTTACAGTTTAGTTCAGCAAATAAAGTAGTCCACCTGTGACACTCTTTCCTCTAATTTCTAATTTTTTTTTTTTTTGCCATCTTCAAGCAAGGGCCACTTGTATGGCGTCTATGACTTGGCAACCTCAATAATTTACTGTTCACTACTCATTCCTGTTTAATAAGTTGTTCACATTGTCAGATAACAATTACCATGCAGATGCATAATGGTTCTGCTTCCTTGCTTGCATGGGTAGTAAATAGCCCCAGGCTACCTGACAGGACATAAAAATGTTGATGTGCCAGAATCTTTTGGGAGCAAATAACTGCACTTTTTTTGGGGGGGACATTGTCTCAGTCTGTCACCCGGGCTGGAGTGCAGTGGCGTGATCTCAGTTCACTGCAACCTCCATTTTCTGGGTTCCCGGAATTCTCCTGCCCAAGCCTTTGGAGTAGCTGGGATTAAAGGCACGTGCCACTGTGCCCAACTGATTTTTGTGGTTTCAGCAGAGATGGGGTTTCACCATGTTGGCCTGGCTGGTCTCGAACTACTGACCTCAGGTGATCTGCCCTCCTCGGCCACCCAAAGTGCTGAGATTGCAGGCTTAGGCCATCACATCCGGCCAAAAAACTGCCTTTTAACTAAAGGATGATAAGTAAGGATTTATCCCGGTCAGACCAAGTACCCTGAATGTACATGCACCAAACTAGGTACCGCCCAAACTAGGTATCAGTTTGTAACACAGGCTGGTGAAGGAGGTATTACCTGTCTAGACTATTCCTAAACAGAATACAATGGAAATAAATACAGAGAAACCCATCCAAAGAGGCCAAGGAAAACAGGACGCTGGTCAGTAAGCTCTTCTGGACAGATGAGACAAGGCCTGGATGAAGTCTGCACTAAGAGGGAATCCAATAAATGCTAAGAACACTGAAATAATACTCATTGGAATTGAAGTTTCAACCTCTATTTTCACATCAATGAAAAAGTTTCATTCAGGCTGGGTGCAGGGGCTCAAAACCTGTAATCCCAGCACTTTGGGAGGCTGAGGCAGGCAGATGACTTGAGGCCAGGACTTCAAGATCAGCCCAGCCAACTTAGTGAAACCCCATCTCTACTAAAAACAGAAAAAAAAAATAGCTGGACATGGTGGCACATGCCTGTATTTAATTCCAGCTACTCAGGAGGCTGAAGCATGAGAATCATTTGAACTTGGGAGGCAGAGGTGTGGAGAGCCAATATCACGCCACTGCACTCCAGCCTGGGTGATGAAGCAAGACTCTGTCTCAAGAAAAAAAAAAAGTTAATTTATCAGACAATTGGACAGGAGGAAATCATCTAGCCAGAGATAAATAAACACTGAGACAGAGAGATGAACTTTCTAAAATTCTCCATGCCAGGAAGAAAATGCTAAGAGTCAGTATAGACTATGCAAGAATAGAGTAAACATTCATTCCTTTTAACAGAGTATTTATTTATCACCCACATACCAAGTATTAAGGATGAGGTACTTAACAAAACCCCAGTCCTCACAGAGCTTAGATGCAGGGGGAGAGGGAGGAGGTACAGAGCATAGTATATTATATGGTGATACATGGAAAAAAAGAAAAATAATCAGGGAATAGTAGGGAATTTTGACAGGGGTGGGCAGGGAAGGCTTCACTAAGAAGGTGACATTTGAGTGCTACTTAGTGGGTTAGAAAATAGGTTTAGACCAATAAAATCAAATTGTTTATACTCATGGACTGTCCATACGCCTCATGAACTTGCAGTTGTGTTCGCTACACTGTTCATCAGAAACAGGATCGCAGCCTGTTCTCCCAAGAGCAAAGTTCAAGAACAGTACATTGTCTAGTAAGATAAAAGCACACGGTCAAGAAAATCCCTTTGAAATATTCCCCAACTAACAAAGGAATAAAAAGGTATGAATTCACAAGAAACAGAAGAAGAAACAGATGTCAACAACAACAACAACAACAAAAAGGATCTAAAGTAAAAAAAAAAAAGAAAAGTCTGAGGAGCTGACAAAGCACAGAATTTTTATGTGGGGAATGCTACCTAAAGTACATGATAGGGTACAAGGAAAGACAAACATATAGCAAAGCAGTACTGACAAGCTTCTCAAGCTAGATCAAAAAAACCCTTCAGGAGAGTGTGGCACCTACCCTAGAAAGAACAGAAAGGGGCGGGGTGTAGTGGCTCACGTCTGCAATCCCAGCACTCTGGGAGGCCAAGGTGGACAGATCACCTGAGGTCAAGAGTTCAAAACCAACCTGGACAACATGGTGAAATCCTGTCTCTACTAAAAATATAAAAATTAGTGGTGTGTGATGGCAGGCTCCTCGAGTCCCAGCTACTCAGGAGGATGAGGCAGGAGAACTTCTTGAACCCGGGAGCCAGAGGGTGCAGTGAGCTAATATTGCACCACGGCACTCCAACCTGAGACTCTGTCAGAAAGGAAGAAAAGAAAGAAAGCAAAGAAAGAAAAAGGAAAGAAAGAAATAACGAACGAACAGAAAGGGACCACCGCGGGAAGGTTTTTAAAAACGGGTTACGGCCACACAGGTAAGCAAGAGTCCCACAGCCCTAAGGGGCTGCCCATCTTGATGTTAAATTAACAACTGGAAGAAACAACAAAGAAACTAAGATCAGCTACTGGAACTAGATAAACTCCAAAGAAAAGCGTAAATTTAAACTAGAAGCTATGATTTGGTCAGGAACAGTGGCTCACACCTTTAATCCCAGTACTTTGGGAGGCCAAGGCAGGAGGATTACTTGAGCCCATGAGTTCAAGACTAGCCTAGACGTAATGAGGCACCACCTCTTAAAAAAAATAAAAATTTAAAAAATAAACTAAAAGGTACTTACTTGTTGGTAAGAACAAGGGTGATTATAGTAAATACAGTTTTATTTGGATTCCTACAGAAAGCACTACAGGAAGGAAATAAGGATTGGGACGGCTTCTCCCTCTTTCTTAGTCATACATAAACTCTAAAAAACAGAAAGAATGAAGAAGCTGAGGATAAGCACCCCTAAGATATAACAAGTGAGGCACAAAATATGACTCCTCTGGCAGGTGGTGCAAAATCTTTCCTAAGACAGCGCAACACCTAGAAAATCATTGAAAAGACTCTTTCCACCTTAGGAAAATATGGATTACCCTATTTTTCTAGTACTCATTCATCTTTTCTGTAGAAGTCAACTACTTCCTCCAAACACTCAATGCAAATAAAAAGAAAAAAGTAATGCTACAGAAATTCTGCTTACAGGGTAGAGAGAATAAAACTTTCCCATGCTACACTTTTGCAATCACTGTTGCACTGACTTTAAAAGGCTATTACAAAGATAAAATAAAATATGTATCAAAGTCCCTAATAAAATTATTTTGAAAATCAAGTTCAAAATTACACATCTGTAGGTTTCAAGAGTTCACTGAAGATTTACTGTATTAGACTTTTCATGTTTGCTTTTTGGTCCTCCATAAAGGATAAATACTTAAAAATTAAAAATAGAAATAATAAAGAAACATAGGGCATTCTGTATCAGAACAGTCCATCCTGTTCTTTGTCATCTATTCTCTTTTGAAAGCACTGGTTTACCACTCAGGACCCCCTCCCAAAAAAAAAAAAGAAAGGTTAGACAGAGCAGGACGTAATATTAACACACAAGTACTAGTGACAAAAAGATTTCTCACAAATATCACGCTAAATTTTATAATTACCGATAAAACATTAAAAGTAAAATCTAAACACCTCTCCCGTTCCTTAACTGAAAAAAAAAGTATATGGAATGCACTCATTTTGTCTTTATGGATATTCTCCAACAGTTAAAACAACTTGTTATCTTAACAACACATACTATACAGACGTATGTCTTACCTATTAAAGATTTGATATTTTCTAAGATTAAATCACTGGTAATGCTTCCAGATAAATCTTGCCCCAATTCAACAATCAGCTTGGCATAACCTTCATTCTCTTCTCTTAACAAATTGAATTTCTGCTGCTTATAACTGAAATCAGATAAAATACCACTAAGGGGACAAAATTAATTTCAATTAACAAGCTTGCACAGAGTACTGTATTCTCATTGAATTTTCTTATCTCCGACATACAATAATCCTAAGATTAGTTTTTGTAACTTTACCTCTTTGTGTACCTTTTAGAGTAAAAAATAACAGTGGTTCCTATGAGAAGCCCAATGTTAATTACATGGGGAAGACAAATAAGACAAGAGAAGGATATTGTTAATATCAGAGAATGGTAACATATCACTATTTCCATCTCTGACTAAGAATATACCCCAAGTACAGCCAGTCATAAGTTATTTTATTGCTCATGATGAAAGCATGAGTATTATTTTAACTTTGAATATGGACAAAAGTAGCACTGGTTTTACACAGGTAAAGGCCACTGATGACTCAAAAGTATTAGGCTACTTTTAGAAGGCAAAAAACACAAGATATATGCTAATCACAAATAAAAGAAATAATCTTCAAAGAAGCTACTAGCATTCAAAATATGAGCAAAAGAACATACTCAGCTACTTGATCTGCAATGTAAGATACATTTACTTACAAGAGTTTTGTCTTGATTTTAACTGACTTTTGATTGAACTGCTGTGATTGTTTGATAAGCCCTAATGATTCCAGTGTTTCTGGATCCAGGCGTTCCTTCAGGACTCTGTCTGAAACTAAATACTGGATTAAAAAACATTAAAGTTCATTTTTTCCTTAACATTGCATCCACAACCTTAAATATATTCAAACTAAAGCTTCCTAAATAAGAATACAAAAATCACATTCTCTATAAAACAACATACAATTTATAAAAAGGCTTGGAAGTTTAATAAACATTATGACTCCAAATATTGAAATATTTAATAAAAAGCTTTCAAAAAATTCACTACAAAATTATATCCATGTTGTATACTACCTATAAATGACAAGAACTACAGATGAAATTTTCAGTCAGATTACGTTTGGCTTAACTGGATTTTCACCTAATAAAACACTTTATAGCCTCCTACTTTAATGCTAGTATAGCAAAGACAAGCACCTTCTTCCAGGTCTCAGCCATTGCAGTTTTCCCTGGTTCTAAATTTATGAACACAAAATGGTTTACTAGATAACAATTATGACAAGTTCTAGAATTTATCATTTTCAAACTACCTCTGCTCTTTTTCTCTTTAACAGTTTATGAGGGGAAAAATCCATTTAAAAGCTGTCTACAATCATTTCTACTTACTTTATAAACGCTAACCTTTTTCTTAGGAACTTACTAAGTCAGGAAAATCACCAGTTTTGAACGTATAGTTTAAGGGATATGAATATGGCTGCATGCTAATTTCATAGAAACAGCATGTCTAATTTCACAAAACACTCCATTTCAAAACCCAAATTTCACCTTATAATGAGAAAAGCCAACTGAATGTCAATATCCTCCACCGCTGACATGATTAACTTCTATTACAACAATTAAATGCAGATTTTTAAAAGGCGAGAATATTTTTAAAAACTTACCAAACATGCTAATACCAACTGTGTAAAAGAGTCTCTCTTGCTTTTTTCTTCTAAACAATTTGTTTCAATATCTATAATGATAAAGAAGACAAAAGTTTGATGTTTCTAGACTCCCCAGCACTAAAGAAAGATATTTACTTTCCTTTCAACTAATTTTAAAATACCTCAATCTAAATTTGGAAAAATTCAAAACTATGGGAACATGAGCTGTCCTTCATGTGTATATGAATGCTTTAATTTCTCCTAAAACTCGAGATAGACCCTGCAACCTATGATATAGCCAAAAACGGTCTATCAATTACACTGCAGCTACCTGTTATGGCACTGGAAGCAACAAAGATTCAAAAAAATATTGTTTGCAAAAAAATGAAACATTGAAACAAAGTTTAAATGACCAATTGTCAGAGACGCTAAAAAAAAAATTATTTTAGGTGGAAAATTAAACAGGGTTACAGCAAAAATTTCTTCTAACTCTAAAGATTCTAATACTCAAGGTCAAACCCATGACTTTCTCCACCCTGGTCCAAATACTACGTTCTAACCAGGCTACCTGGCCACCAACCTTATGAAAAGACAGTATTTTAAAATATTTTTGGCCGAGTGCAGTGGCTCATGCCTGTAATCCCAGCACTTTGGGAAGCCAAGGCAGATGGATCACCTGAGGTCAAGACTAGCCTGCACTACATGGTGAAATCCCTTCTCTACTAAAAATTCTAAAATCAGCTGGGCGTGGTGGTGCACATCTATAACTGCAGGTACTAGGGAGGCTGAGGCTGGAAAAATCACTTGAACCTGGGAGGCCGAGGTTGCAGTGAGCCAAGATCATGCCACTGCACTCCAGTCTGGGTGACAGAGTAAGACTGTTTCTCCAAAACACAATTTAACATCTTATCTTGAACTATAATTCTAGTCAGTAAATAAAAATTATTCAAAACTGTACCTTCCTACTAAAATATTTAAAAACTGAGACCGTGAGTTTCAGTAAATTATTCAGAAAATTTGTCAAAAAAATGTTCTTAAGTGTGGAAGAAAGAAAACAATTAGTGTCAAATGCCAAGCACCAAAAATTTCAACCAGTATTGGCAGGATTACAAACTAAGCTGATCTCAGGATTACTGCTTTAACTGACTACATACTATTAACCTAATTTTAAAGTCAAATCATAATTTAGAATATGCTATAAAGAGCAGCACTGGTTTTAGTGAAATAATAAAAATTGTCCTCCACATGTTCTACTGCCGACACTGAGAATCCAAAAAGAAGGGGAGTTTTCATCAATCATATCCACATTTTCCTGGCCCTTCACTTCCCCTTCTTGGACAGTTGCCATTTCCACATATCCTGGCCACTGTAGCTATACACACAGTCAGTTCAAGTTTATTAACGAAATTTTAGGGTGTAATTTATGCAATGTAAATTACAGTACAATCTCAATTTCTCATTAAGACTTTTAATTAATGTTTATCTCGCCAATCCTTTTCAGGGATCCCCAACTGTTGCCTTGTTATCTGGTTTTCTGGTCCCTCCTCAGTCTAGAACTTTTAAGGATGCTGATTTTTAAGGGATTGGGGTTAAACTGGGCTCATCTTTTTACCCAACATCTATCTATACTCCAGGGCACTAAAGATCTTAAGATCTACCCCTCAAGGTCTCTAAGATCGGGGCACCGGATGACAGAATCATCCTCTTCAAGTCAAGTCTGGCTCCACTCAGCCATCTAACCTGAGTAAGACACTTATCCTCTGAGGGTTTGTGAACCTGGAATAAATTATTTTAGCTCATTAATCTTTTTTTTAATTTTTTTTTAATAGAGATGGGGTTTCACCATGTTGGCCAGGATGGTCTTGATCTCCTGACCTCGTGATCCACCCACCTCAGCCTCCCAAAGTGCTGGGATTATGGCGTGAGCCCGGCCTAGCTCATTAATCTTAATTCTTATAATTGAATAAATTACTTAAATATCTAACCGTTCTCTTGGGTTCTGTCCATGTTAGGAAATGCTTAATTAGGGTCTTGGTAAATTTCTTAGATGAGCTATCTCAACAATCGGTACAGGACTCTGTTATCCCAACCGTACTTTCCCCGGCTTTTTATTCCTTTGGTTCAAACTCGTAACACCATTCTAATAAACTCATTTATTCTCTCTGACTCCTCTGCCTCGAATTCTCTTTAATTTTCCCTATGATTTTAATAAAAAGTCCTCCGCTATTTCCAGCTCTAGTTCCCAGTATCACCAATTACCTACCCCAGCCTAGAGGTCCCTCAGCACAGCAGCATATCAACTTACATCACACTCACCCTTTCCATAGCTCTCATGCCCCCTCACCTTCATATGATTAGTCTGTTAAAGGAAGTTGCTATCTGCTGGGCTTGGCAACTCATGCCTGTAATCCCAGCACTTTGGGAGGCCGAGGCAGGCAGATCACCTGAGGTTAGGAGTTCGAGACCCAGCCTGGCCAAGACGGTGAAACACCGTGTCTCTATTAAAAATAAAAAATTAGCTGGGCATGGTGGCACACCCCTGTAATCCCAGCTAATTGGGAGGCTGAGGCAGGAGAATCACTTGAACCTCGGAAGCAGAGGTTGCAGTGAGCCGAGTTAACATCATTTCACTCCAGCAGAGTGAAACTCTGTCTCAGGAAAAAAAGAAAAATGCTATCTTAATCTTGAAAGTGTAGCACTAATTTCCCTTATAACTGTTAACATTTAAAAAGACAACATGATACAATAAAAAGATCACAGGCTGTGGAGCCAAAGGGACCCAGGTTCAAATTCTGCCTTACTGGCCTTCATGGCCTTAAAAAAATCACCGCTTCACTGAACCTCATTTTTCTGATCTAAACACCTACCACCTTTACGGTAGTTGATGTAAGGATTAAAATAAAAACGAAATGCTTAACACAATGCCTAGAACATGTAAGGTACTCTAAAAGCAGAACTTACATTGTTATTATCATAATTATTGTCATCATCAGCTTTATTATTAGAAGTAGCTCATATTGTTATTCCTATTTCCCCAGCCTTGATCTGGGGTAACACTTGAATCACCTTTTCTCTGCCAAGGGTGAGGGTGGGTGAGTAAGGGGGCAGGTGAGGGAAATCCTCTTTCCAAGTTTGCTGTCAAAATCTTGCTTGTAAAAATGGACTGGATAGGCTGGACACAGTGGCTCTCGCCTGTAATCCCAGCACTTTAGGAGGCCAAGGTGGGTGGATCACTTGAGGTCAGGAGTTCCAGACCAGCCTGGCCAACATGATGAAACCCCACCTCCACTAAAAACACAAAAAATTAGCTAGGCATGGTGGTGCATGCCTGTAATCCCAGCTACTTGGGAGGCTAAGACAGGAGAATCGCCTGAACCCGGGAAGCCGAGGTTGCAGTGAGCCAAGATTGCACCACTGCACTCATCCTGGGCAACAGAGCAAGGACTCCATCTCAAAAAAAAAAAAAAAAAAAGGACTGAATAGGTTAAAGAAATTTCCCAAGAGCAACCAAGCATCATCTTCATGAATCATGTTCTAGTAAAAGGCAATGAATTTAACAATCACTCATATTGCTAAATAACTACAAAGGGAAAATACAACCTAATAAGTCAATAAAGAAATTACTTGCACCAATAAGCTGATAATTGATGATTACCCAAAGAAAGATATACTCCTTACACTAACAAGGAACAATGCCTTCCACAAAATGTTACCTACAAGTCAGTCTTACAGCCTTATAAATTTATAGTAACAAAATTTTTAATTGTAATTTGTTTCATGTTATATTTACTTGCCAAAAAAAGGTAGTATCTTTAGTGCCTGACTAAAAGTTTTAGCTTAAAAGGTATTCTGGTTGCCTTAAATCAATCAATCCAACACATAGCATGTACTTTATCATCCAACCAAGATAGTTCTGAAAGTAAAAGAGGGTACTATTAATAATTAGCCAGAGAAAACAAAACAAAACTGGGACATGTGGTCAATCTCATCAATGGTCTTCTCTTTTTCATTTATCACTCCCAGTCCACATACATTTTGACCTCCTCCCAACATTACTGGGAACTTACGAAATTGGAAACTTCCTGAAGGATCAAGCACCAGCATTTATATTTGTCAAGACCAAATTCTAAATTGTCAGTAAGACATTTAAGTAATTTATCTAATTCTAAGAATTAAGAGTAATGAGCTAAAACAATTCATTCAGGTTCATAAACCCTCAGAGGACGTCTTATTTTAAAGGGAATACTGGCCGGGTACAGTGGCTCACACCTGTAATCCCAGCACTTTGGAAGGCCGAGGTGGGAGGATCACTTGAGGCCAGGCATTCAAGACCAACCTGGGCAACATAGCGAGACCCTGACTCTAAAAACTATCTAAATAAATAAAATGAATACGATCATGTCTGGTTATGTCCTCTATTCAAATCAAAGTTACAAAAAGCACAAGACTGGACCTAGTGCAGTGGCTCATGCCTATAATCTCAGCACTTTAGAAGCCTGAGGTGGGCAGATTGTTTGGGCCCAGGAGCTCCAGACAAGCCTAGGCAACATGGTGAAACCCAATCTCCACCAAAAAATAAAAAAAAATAAAAATCAGCTGGGTGTGGTGGGTGGGGTAACTAGAAATCGCTTGAGCCCAGGAAGTCGAGGCTGCAGTAAGCCAAGATCACACCACTGCAGTCCAGCCTGGTCAAAAGAACAAGACCATATCTCAAAAAAGAGAAGAACATAAATGAAAGCACAGAACTAACTGACGGGGAAAACTGTGCTCAGTTATTTTCATCTAGATCTGAAATTAGAGAAAAAAATTATAATAAATATTTTTAAAATCCATGCCATGGGACACTACATTTCTACATCAAAGAAATATTCCCTTTTAATC